>OZ007591.1:251056896-251556896 GCA_963931845.1 Maratus michaelseni
TTACCAAGAAGTTGTGACTGGAAGCGAAGCTATCATGGTTTTGGCTCAAACAGGTGCTGCTGCAATTAATGTCCAGGGCAAGACAATTCACTCTGGGCTAAAATTACCAACATGTTTTAAATTGTTCGCTGATTTAGGAAGTGAAGCAGCACAAAATCTACAGCTAAGCATGGATCCAGTGTCATTTCTCACTATTGATGAATTTTCAATGATCGAATGTCGTCTGGTGGCTGCACTTTAGCAAAGATGTCGCGAAGGTAAACCAGACAGCATTGAGCCTTTTGGAGGCTTATTTGTTTACCTCATTGGTGATATTAGGCAGCTACAGACTGTAAAAGACACCCCTGTATATTAGAGATGTTGTATAAAAGACATTTTGGTTTTGCACGGACAAACAGTGCTTAGGACTTTTGAAAAATGTTTCACTTTAACAAAGTCAATGCGACAAAGAGACGATCAGCAAAGACAGTTTTAAGAGACTCTTGATTCATTTTCCGTGGGTTAAGTTACAGGCGAGCAATACCCATCCCTTATGCAGCGACTTAAAGGTATACTGCCTCCGTCTGAGCTTGAAATATTTCAAGATTACATATGCCCTTTTCCCCACAAACAAGAACATAATCAAGAAATATTAAAATTCTTAAATCAAAATGGCCAGTGGCAAGGATATTAACAGACCACAATAATCAAATAACAAGATGGAGTGAAGATGATCATGCATCTGGACTTCAGGCTGAACTTTTCTTAGCAATCAATTGGATGCAGAGTTATGTTGTTTACCAATCTGTGCACAGAGGAAGGATTGGTAAATGGGGCTTTTGATACGGTAAAAGTTATTGTCTACGGCCTAGGACTTCGGCCTCTAGGCTTGCCACATGCTGTAATGGTTCATTTTAATGATTATCATGGGCCATTCCTCACTGAAAGACTTTTCTCTGTCACACCTATAAGCCAAAATACCAAAACAATGTCTCTTGCTTCAGAACTCAGTTGCTTTCAGTTGTATACGTTGTCCCCAAACATAAATCCCAGGGTTCAATTTTATCAAAAATTGCTGTGGACAAAGGAGCTTGGAGCAACATATGTCCCTTTTAGTAGAGTTCGTCGTTTAGAGTATGTTCTCACTGAAATGCCTTTTGCAAAGGATGGATTTGACCACATTAGAAGATTGAGGGCACTTGCTGATGGATTAGCATTTGAGTATTACCTGAGGCAAATGACGATTGAATAAACACTTGAAAATGCAGATTCAACAGCTGTTATTGCAAACTTACTTTTTTATACTATTAAACAGTAAACTTAAAAAAATCTTTAAATGTTATCTTCTGAATTAGGTGACTTAATGCTCTGACATTTCGGCCTGACGAATGCTAGTTTAATAAATTATTATTACAAAAAATTCTAAGCAAAATATAAACACAGACAAATTAACAGTATTTAATCTTTTCAGGTATTTTACTAAATTATTTAACCATTTAGCTTAACCCTCTAATGCCCATGATAGCAAATATGCTTCCAAGATTTTTACTATATATTAAAGTCTCCCCTACCCCAAGGACAAATATTCTTTTTACTATTTTTTAACAAAGAAAATAAAAATTCTACTTTTTCCAATATAATATGAAATACATTCATTGTGATTTTACCATCATGTGTACATATTTTTCAAAACTTATAATACATGTATTGTCAAAGGAGCCAAAAGATTTTGTCAAAATATAAAGTAAGATTTGACAAAAATATTAATTAAGCAAATTTCTAAATAAAAGTAGTTTGAAACTAATTTCTTTTCATAACCAACAAACCACAATAATGGAATGAGGCATTTCTTTTTGTAGGGGATTTAGTCAGTTGTGAGATATACACATTATAAAGTTAGATTGGCTGGTAAAGATAGCCATACAAAAGAAGCAATAACAAAAAAGGTACAGTCCAGGAAAAAGAAAGTAACACCTATTAATTTCACTGTAAATAACAGAAGGAAAATGAGACAAGAATTGATTGGAAATAACATACACTTTTTGTTTAATATTTAAAAAAAAATTCTTAGGACTATCTCCATATTAAAATGAACTCAAACTTTAATTTTTTTTAATAGTAGTCACCAACTTAGACACAATAATAATAATAATAATAATAAAATAACAACTTTACACCCTTTAGTTATAAATACAATTTTTTATAACATTTCTATGATTAGTTTTAGTTATTAATTATTTTATAAAAAGCTGATTTTAAAGGTTATCAATAAATTGAAATCAGGTACTTATATAAAGTATTTACAACAATAATATTTTAGGTAGCTTTCAATACTAAAAAGTATAAAGCTACCTATTGCAGCCGTTCGGAGGAAAGCAGTTCCGGAAATTTCGATATATATTCACCGATCATGACCCCCAGACCCCAAAACCACCCTCCGTTCAAATGTTGATTTATATATATAGATATATATATATATATCTGACCTATGTCATACGATAACGCTCGTATTTATAAATCGATTTTGATGAAACTAATTGTGTGTATTAAGCTCACCAATGTCTCGACCGAGTTCGTTGGCCAGCTTGGTCCGCCATTTTGTTTCAAGATGGCGGCCATTTAAAAATTTAAAACTAAAATAATTATACAAAAAAGTTAAAAATTCTAATTTATTTTTTAATTACGTGTTAGGCCTTGATACAAGGATTCCAGAGCATTTTTTGGTTTACCTCTATCTTAAAAAATGGCTGAGATAGAGCATTTTGAAATTCTAGGGTGGCTGACATTTTGAAACAAAACAGCACATTAACGTGATTACTCGCAAATTATTTTCTTTCATTGTTATAATTTTCCCAATCATACACATAAAACTATATATTCATATCCGTTAGCGCCAAAATTGGCCACATTGGTGACAAAATTGGCAAAATTTGTGACATTTGGCGAAATATCGCCATATTTTGCGACCAAAATAAGTCTTTATAAATGACGCCAATTTGGCTATTGCTCAATAATTTGACGAAATTCTTATGCAAATTCAGTATTAACGAATCTTTTGTAAATGTTTCTTTGCATTTTAACTTGCTGTTTTCGTGTAACATTAGCTAAAATTTTAAAACGAAGATATAGGAAAGCTACCTTTTCCTCCCGGTACAGGCCGGAAGGACTTTTTAATATTATAATACATTACTTTTGTTGTAAGTGCAGCAGAATTTTTACTGAAGTTTTCTGTACATAGGGCAGCAGAGAGATGCTAGTTATATTTAAAAACATATAAAATTATAACCAAATCATATCTGTTACACTTTTCCAATCCTAAATTATTCCCCAAACATTTTTTTTGGGAGGGGGGGGGGGGTTGCATATGGACAACGTTTTCTTTCAAATGTTGCAAATCTCCAGATTTACTAGCCATCAATTCTGAATATAAAAAAAAGGAAGAACAAACCAGTAGATAACAGCGCAAGAGTGAACTGGAAATTAAGTAGGTGGAGAAAAATGGATTCCTATGGATAAGATATTTATTTGTACTTTACTTTTTTTTACACATGTTACCTGATAAAATGAAAAAAACTGGGAATTAGATACAGTCAGCAAGATAAATATGTTTTATATTTTGAATTTAAATTTACATAAAGCATTAAGAAATAGATGGTTTTATATTTTGAAGATATCTTTGCAAAACAGTACTTATATGACATTATTAAAACATACTTGTATATATGTATTTATTAATGATTGATTTTATTTTGATTATTTAACAACTTTATTATCTTTTTTTCTTTTCTTAAGAGATTTACTTTATTCTGAAGATTTCAAATAAAACACAAGATATTCCTTCCAATTGCCACTTCCTCCCATTATATCCCTTGTCTTGTTATTATGCAAAAATGCACAATTGCAAATTTTTATGAATTAAAAGAATGCAGTTGCAATGGTTTTTTTTTTTTTTTTTTTTTTTTTTTTTAATTAATGGGGGAGAAAGTTAAAATTTTGTGTATACATTTAGGAAACATTCATGAATCAAATGCAATAAAAATGTTCATGTGTTATAAATTGTAATTTTTTCAAATATTAACTTAGTAATTCATATTTCATGTAATAAAATTGTGGGAATTACTAGGCTAAGATATTTATGACAGGATTTTAAAGTAATATGGTCATATAAAAAATCAGTATAAATTTTTTGTGATAAATATACATTGAAAAAGGTAAAAGCAATTTAACATTAGAGAGTTAAAACTCTGAATAATTTTAATTCTAAAGCTTTTGGTCCGAATGAAGATGAAATTTGGTATCTAGACATAAATTAAATCCAAGAATAAAAATTTTGTAAAAGTTGAGTGTTGCTATTGAAAATTAAAACTTAGTTTAAATTTTAATATGTAGACAAACTTCAACACCTAATTCCTGCAAACTATTTAAAAGTAAATGTTATTCCTGACTGATTAGTACTGATACTGTTTTATATGGTAATTTGTGGCAGAATTAGTAGAGAGCAATACAAAAAAATAATACAAAAAACATTAATATAAAACAAAATCACATGGATTTCAGCTTTACAAGGTAAATTAAATATACATAAAAGATAATTACTTTATGCTTTTGATTCATATGCTTACACAGTTCTTCTATTTCTCCAGTCTCTAGATTCATTTTCAAACTGGTTTCATTGACAGATGCCAGCAGTAATCTGTGAACCTAAAGATCAATTTAAAGTGAATCAATACTCAGAATAGTTAAATAGAAATTAGCCATATAAGTAAAATTTTATTTTTGGTTAGTTTACTATACATTAATTATTTGTATAAAGTAATTTCAAAAGGTGAAAATAATAAATAGAGTAAATAAAACTTTTGAATAACAGACACCCCAGGACCACGAAATTCGCCCACTATTTGGAGGTCTGTGCTATTCAGAGGTAAAAGCAAACAAATATATAGGTGTTGTGAATTGAAAAAGTGTTGGCAAAATTGAGGTGTATACTAATCACAAGAGTCTTTTATGGAGGTTTCACTACATAATACAAAACAAGGTCAAGGAAAATTTTCTGAAATTATAAAACACACAAGAAAAAAAAAAAAAAAAGAGCAATACACAATAAGACACATCTATATTATAAAGCAAAAACATGTCCATGAGTAACGCTTATGTCATATTGACATTGACAACACCTAACCAACAAGCTTTTACTGCAATTTTTAAAACTTCTAAACATTGTACATTTTTTATTTTTACACCATAGAATAGAAAGAAAAGATGCACTTTCAATTGCAATTTGTTTGAAAACTGTATTGCATATTACAGATTTTTATGGTTTAAAAATAATTTTCAAGTATAAATGTTTTTAAATATATTTCTATCACATGTAGCTTTATTACAGAAGAATAATAACCTCTTTGTTATTAAAATAAAATAAGACACAAATTTAACAGATATGTAATAGAACAATTTAAATTTTTACAACATTAAATAAGGAAAAATAATATACTTTAGAATATAATTTGTTTGAAAACTGTACCTCAATTTACTAATTAATTATCTTTTTAAAAATAATTTTCAAGAACGATTTAAAAAAAAATCTATATCGCATGTTGCCCAATTACGAAGCTGCCAATTAGCACTTAAAACAATATAAATAGTTCAGTATTTGTTTCTAGATAATATTCCATAATGAAAAATTTCATCAATCAATAAATAAAATACATATTTAACAAATATTTAATCAAATTAGGTGCTTATACACTAAAATAATCAGAAACAAAAAGCCTGTCATAAACAGCAAAATCATTGGTGATTTTTTTGGCTATTAACCTATGGCATGCAGATGCAGCTAATACGAAAGTATCAGTTTTAATCAATTTCAAAACTTTATTTGAATACATAATTGATATGTCGCACATAAAATGCTTTTTGGTGTTAACAATAGACAATCTAAAAAAATGTATTAAGTATGAAAAATCTCTTAAGAGTTTTCAATTAAAAATGGTTTTCACCTATGTTCTATAACCCAAGAATCCTGGGTTTCAACCACTAGTAGTATCTGTATTATAAAGCAAAAACATGTCCATGAGTAACACTGACATCATATCGATGGTTGTTGATTCATTTTATCAAATTTTTTTTTAAACTTCTAAACATCACACAATTTCAGTTTTTACACTGTTGAATAGAAAAAAAAATGTACTTTCAAAAGTAATTTTTTTGAAAACTGTATCTCAATTTACTGATTTTTTTTATGGTTTTAAAAATATTTTTCCAGCATGAATTTTGAAAATATATATAAACAATAAAGAAAAATCATGTGTCAAGAATAGATTATGAAACTCTTTCCAACACTTCCAGACTATTTTAACAAAACTGTGCTATTTAACAAGGTAAATAAGATACCCAAGTAAATGTTTTAGGAAATGCATAACACATTTGAAAATCAGATTTCAGCAATTACCGCCCATAGCCAGAAAGGTTCTCCAAGTTTTTTGTGAAGCCCTGTATGAGATCTACAGGGTGAATCTAAACTCTTGGGCAAAACTTTAAGGGGTTCAAGACAAACAATATTAAATAGGAAACTAAGGGTCCCAAACGTCTTCCAAAGGAGATAGGCGCCATTAAAGTTTAGGGTCCAAAATTTCAAATAATTATAAAAAACGGAAAAATTGGTCGATTCCTTTGCGGTTTTCGCTAAAACTATTCTTTATGTCAGTATTTTCTTAAAAATAAATTTTAAAGATAAATTTTAAAAAATGCCGATAGAGGGCACTTTAGACTTTGGAGTAACGAACAACTATTGTTAACTGTTATTTTTTGTATCTGATTAAATGCTTTCAAAAGCTTAGACTTAAACTTAAATTTTGAGCTTAAAATTTGAATCGTTGGGAGTAGTTAAGTAGCGCAAACTGAACTGTGTTCAGGAGTTGAAATTTGAACCCCCCCTGAACAGAGTTCAGTTATTCCCGATCTTGGTGTCGTAGACCAGGTAGAAACTACTACCCTCTACACGTAAAATAAACGATAGAGGGATGACAAAATTAAATAAAAAATTTATTTAAAAAATAAATTTTAAAGATAAAGTTCACAAATGCCGATAGAGGGCACTTTAGACTTTGGAGTAATGAACAACTGTTTTTTACCGTCGATTCCAATGAGGACCTGGTTGCGAGGATTGCTGTCGTAGCAGGCAATATCCGGCAGATGCCCGGGGTATTAACTAATGTTCGCAACTCCCTCCGCCGGCGGTGTGAGGCCTGCATCGTTGCTGGTGGGCACTCTTTCGAACAGTTTTTGTGATTCCTCACGAACATCATGCGTGTATCATTTTCTACGTGTCAACCTTCATTCATATTGCGCACTACATGCATACATCAAATTGTTTCTTTTTATTTTCGCAGAGAAAATGCTCGTGTCTGTTATGAATAAATTTTCTATTTAATTTTGTCATTACTCTATCGTTTATTTTATGTGTAGGGGGTAGTAGTTTCTGCCTGGATTAATTTTAACACAATTATTCAAATTGATAAAGAAATCATATGAGTTGTAATTTTCCAACTGCACGAAAAATGTCCGGGACAGGATTCGAATCTGGGATCTTTTGGCTGAAGCTGCCATGCTCTACCAACTGAGCTATCCCAGTTGAATATGGAGGGCATGAACTGGATGAATTATGCCCTCCAGATTCAACAGGGATAGCTCAGTTGATAGAGCATGGCAGCTTCAGCCAAGAGATCCCAGGTTTGAATCCTGGCCCGGACATTTTTCGTCCAGTTGGAAAATTACAACTCATATTGTTTCTGCCTGGTCTACGACACCAAGATTGGAAATAACTGAACAGTGTTCAGGAGTGGGGGGGAGGTGTTTCAAATTTCAACTCCTGAATGCAGTTCAGTTTGCACTCCCAACGATTCAGATTTTGAGCTCAAAATTTAAGTTTAAGTCTAAGCTTTTGAAAGCACTTAATGAGATACAAAAAATAACGGTAAAAAATAGTTTTTCATTACTCCAAAGTCTAAAGCGCCCTCTATCGGCATTTTTTTAACTTTATCTTTAAAATTTATTTTTAAGAAAATACTGACATAAAGAATAGTTTTAGCGAAAACCGCAAACGAATCGACCAATTTTTCTGTTTTTTTATAATCATTTGAAATTTTGGACCCTAAACTTTAATGACGCCTATCTCCTTCGGACGACGTTTGGGACCCTTAGTTTTCTATTTAATATTGTTCGTCTTGATGTGTACTATCACCCCTTAAAGTTTTGCCCAAGAGTTTAGATTCACCCTGTATAGATTCGTATATATTCTACACAGTATCATAAAATTTAGATTAGTAAGAAAACACATAATAGGTAGAAAATTCAGCTTCAATAATTTCTACCAATAAGCAGAAACGTACTTGAATTCTTATGTACAGACCTGTATATTAGCTACAAATTTTTATACAGACCACATATTAAGCTAAAATTTTATTTAGTCAAAAATATTAGCTACAAATTTTCATACACACTACATATTAAGCTAAAATTTTATTCAGTTAAAAACGCACTTAAAACTACTGAAATCACACTTCCAGGAATTACTATTCATAGGCAGCAATGTATCCAGTTCTTTGCATAGCCTTGTTTATGATTTTATTTATATACTACAGTAAAACCTCTATAATGGATACTTCTTAATAGCGGACATCTCTATTTAATGGATAATTTTCCAATCCCCACTCCTGAAACCAAAATTTTTGTATGTTTAAACTCTGAATAGCAGACAGTAATTTTGGTGATAAAGGATAAAAAATGATTTTTTAATGAGAAAGAAAATGGAAAAAAAAGTAAAAAGCCTCTAAATTTATCAGGGCAATTTGACACAAGTTCTGTGATCACAGATAAATGTAGGGAGTGGCCTGGGGAAAATCCCCTCCCCCTGTCGGCGAATAAAAGTGTCCCTCCTTGGAAGATTTTGGAATTCTTCTGATTAATGTCTAGAGGTACAAATTTCTTCCTCCCCAGAATTCCATAATACACCACTCATCCTTTTCTCTTTCTTTTTAAATGCACTTAAGATAACCTCATTTACAATTGTCTTGAAATTTCAGGATAGATAATATGCTGACAATTTTGTTTCTTTGTACCCAAACTCAAACAATTTTTCAAATAATCTTATAAAGTGTCAAAAAACAAACAAAAAAGGAATATTTTCTCATTTTTATAGGGCTTGTTCATAAATCCAAAAAGTAATTAACTGATTGCATTATTGCATAACATAGAAGAGAAAAAGCAGATGTCACACGGCATCATACAATTTGAGCAAAAGAAAAATAATCAAAGAAAACCTAAAATATGATTTTATTTATATATTTTAACTTTTTTATAAAACAAAGAAAAGAATTACTCTATTTTATTTATTTATTTATTTTTTTATTGAAAAATTGCGTATTGAATTTTTGGAGATTGAGAATTAAAGGCATCAAGAAGCAAAGGGCCTTGTTTTTGATTAATGTTTCAAGAATGGCCTCAAAACGAAAACGATTAACTTTAAAAGAAAAATTTGAAATTGTAAGTGTATCAGAGAAAGAGAAATTGAGTTTATGGATACTTGCTTAACGTTTTAAAATAGGTAAAACACAGGTGGGAGAGATTTTACAAAATAAAGAAGAAATAAGAAATTTGTGGATTACTAACTCTAATGAGAACACCAAAAATGCGAAATTGAGGAAGACTGATTCCATTGAAATTGATTCTATTATTTTGAGTTGGTTTACTTCACTTCATTCAAAAAACATTCCTATCAGTCTGCCTTTGATTCAGGAAAAGCCTTTAGAAGTTGCTGAAGAACTAGGATTACACAATTTTAAGGCTTCCAGTGGATGGCTGGAAAAGTTCCGGTATCGGCACAACATCTCTTTCAAAACAATATGTGGATAAGCAAAATCTATAAAACTTAAAGAAGTGGAGGATTGACATGAAGGACTGCAATCAATTTGTGAAGGTTATGAGGAGAGAAACATTTTTAATGCCGATGAAACTGGACTCTTTTTCAGAATTTTTCCGAATAAAACTTTGTGTTTTAAAAAGGATGAATGTATCACTGAAAATATGTCAAAAGAGCAAATTACTATTTTATTATGTTGCAATGTATTAGGAGAATTTGAAGTCCTTCATATAATTGAAAAATCTCTGAAATCCAGGTGTTTCCCAAAGATTATTTATTACCAGGTGTTTCCCAACGTATTATGTGGAGAGTGAATAAAAAAGCATGGATGATCAGTCCTTTAATGACCGAATGGTAAACTTCCTTTGATAATAGGATTAAAAAACAATGAAGAAAAGTTCTCTGATTTTTGGACAATGCAACTTCTAATCCAAAACATTCGAAATTCGACAATGCTGAAATTGTGTGTTTTCCCCCAAATACAACTTCCGTTTGTGAGCCATTTGATCAAGGCGTAATATACAATTTTAAAGCCTGGTACAGAAAGCTTTTATTACGTCCCATTCTGTCAAAGTTAGATTCTATGAACACACTTGAGAACTGCCTAAAATTAGTTAATGCTCTCGAGCTATAATTTGGATTTACTCAGTTGTAAAAAGCATGAAACTGGATAGCGTACAACAATATTTCAGAACAGCAGGCTTTATGTTAAACGAAAATGAAACGCATATTTCTGACACAAATGAAGAATTAAATGAAATAAGTGTGATAAAGATATATCACAGTTTTATCTTTTTTAATTATTTTTATTTCAGCTCAACGTATTTCTATTTTTATAGCCTTTCCAGTTTAATTTGCCATTCCTTAAAAGCTATTTATCGGCAGTCGCGCACCTTGTACGTTGCTTTTTTGGCAAGGCCGTCTCCCCCCTCATTGTGCTTTGCATTCGTTGAATCGGCGATGTTGTTTTCTCTGCGAGGCTTCTTCGCGCTTTGTGTTAGTTTCAGTCGGCGCTGAGCTGTGACGTCATCATCATTCAGCGGCTCTCACTCCGCATGCGTGTGTTGTGCGCATGCGTCACCGCCACTCATGTTCGGTATGTTTTCAGGAGCTGTTTTGTTTTGGCGCTGCTTTCGAAAGGGGCGTGTCTTTCAAATACAAATTAGAATTGTTCTTTCAATTATTAAATGTTAATTAGTTTCTGATTTGTTATTTTAATTTTCACGTAATTCCTAATCATCAAATTGGTTTAAATTAATCTTGCTCTCACATTTGTGCACCCCTCTTATGGGTATAAATACTAATGTCGCGCATTTTTCCAACAGAATTTTAATAAAAATGATGCTGTAAATTTATGATAAACGTCGTATGGTCTGGAGGCCCGCTGGCCTGTGCCGGCGCTCGCTCGTATCCTAGAATGGCCGTAGCGCTGATTCTTTGGAGATCAATGTCGCGTTTTCAGTTTTTAATTATTCTATAAAAATGCTGTTGTAAATTTTAAGTTTAGTATTTTAAAAGTTTTAAATCAACTGGTAATTTAATTGACTTCTGAATTAATTCTATAATTCTTCATGGACGCGGACAGAAGGAATATTTAAAGATTCTTCGAAATTTACGAAATTTGAGCCAGTACTTTTTAAAGACTTGATGTGCAGCTTTCATCTCATCCTTCCTCCTTCAAGAAAATGTAATAAACATTATTGGATCCAACATATGGTATTCACAGGGGCGTGCCGAAGGCTGATTTAGTGGGGGGGTGTGAAAGGATTTTTGCTGAGTACGAGATCGGGGTGAGAAAGGCTTAGTGATAGTCCCCCCACCCCTTAGTGACGGAGTCAACTGTTCTACAATACTGTTAATTTAAAAAAACACTAAAAGTCCTAAGTGCTCACCTGCATTCGGCCAAACCACACTCTGTTGACACAGTAAAAATTAAATGCTGTTATTCAGTATGTTAAAAAATGTTTATTGTTTTACTATATAAGTAGTGTTGAGAATCCTGTTTTTAACTAGGATTCTGCTTACGATTTTAAAGGAAATGTGGGCGGATGTACCTTACATTAACCAGTTCTCAAAAGTAACAATTTAAGAACATTGAAGTATTTCGGAATTTATGTTTCTATAAATAAAATCGCATGCTGTTGTCTAATGTAAGTGTATACATTTTAAAATAGTACATAAAAATTAAAATTTTGCTTGTTAAAAATGGAGACTAAAAATTATCCTAAATTCATACAGAGCATTGAAATGAAACTGAGGACGGCACACGGAGGGGACTTTCTTGCGGGTAGTGTTCTTAACTTTCTGACTTACCGACTATTCTAAATTTTACCAACTCTTACAAATAAGTGGGGGGGTGTTACACCCCCAACACCCCCCCACTAGGCACGCCCCTGGGTATTCATCATTTATAGTCTGCATCTATTTCTTCACTCAAGTAAGACCGTTTAATTTATTTTATATTTTTTGATTCTCTTCTCAAAGAATATCGACCAAAAGAACGTCATGCATTTTTTGCATTGGGTTATTGCTCACACATTAATATTCCCATCAATTGCTCTCTCTTAAATAATTTCTCCTTCACAATAAGTAAATTAATGAAATGTATCAGGAGTGAAGAAACTGCCAAAATTTTCATTAATATTGATGATGAATTACCTACTGAAGAAGAATCAGTTGATGTATGTGATTATATTCTTTCAGAATTTTGACAAAAGCTGATTCTATGATTCTATAAACACACTTGAGAACTGCCTAAAATTAGGTAATACTCTCCAGCTATAATTTGGATTTACTCAGCTGTAAAAAACAACAAACTGGATAGCGTACAACAATGTTTCAGAAAAGCAGGCTTTATGTTAAACGAAAATGAAACGCATATTTCTGACACAAATGAAGAATTAAATGAAATAAGTAAATTAATGAAATGTATCAGGAGTGAAGAAACTGCCAAAATTTTCATTAATATTGATGATGAAGTACCTACTGAAGAAGAATCAGTTGATGTATGTGATTATATTCTTTCAGAAATTTTGACAAAAGCTGACTCTATTAGTGATGATGAAACAGGTACTGAAACTGGAGATGTTTCCTGAAGAGAATTTCCAAGAAGCGGAAAAATACAATGAGCAGTTACACAATTTTTTTGTAAAAAAAGATGATTCAGAAGGATTTAAAACTACTGACAGAGTTAAAACTTCACATAGAAAAAAAATTACATACAAGCAAAAACAAACTTTTGTAACAGATTTTTTTTTTGTAAGAATGTAATAAAAATGTGGATAAAGGTATGCACAATTTCATTTCAGTTTTATTGCTTAAAAAAAAATAATTTAAATTTCTGATTAATTATATAATAGAGGTTTTAGGATATATAAAGGTCAATTAATGAAACATTAAGCAGTTCTTTTGTGAATCTCTGAGGTTTTCCCAATAGCAGATACCTCGGAATAGTGTACAGTTTCTGTGCTCCCGAGGTGTCCGGTATTTAGAGGTTTAACTGTACTAACATCTCTTAGTATACTAAGTATAATTGAGCTTCAAAATGCATAACTTAAATTAAAAAACACCTTTAATCAATTCATGCTAATCCTTAGTAATGCTTACAAATTCTTTTGTGTAACCCTGTATAGGATCTATAGAATTTATACACACCACATAGTATGAAAAAATTTAGTTAAAGATAAAAACGTATACTATAACTGAAAATGCACTTCCAGCAATCATCCCTAATAGAAAATACTTAGGATACAGCATTTGAAATCTTATGTGTTTCTGTAAATAAACGATAAATGCTATACACATCATATTCTATAGCAAGCATCTTGTAGTAAACTTCAGTAATGTATATCAATTTCATCATGTTTGAAATACTGTAACCTAATTAAAATACACTTATGTAGCTGTAAATGGTTTTCCTCCCATAGACCATTATATAACCAATTTTTTTTTTTTTGTGTTAAAAAGAATTTGGTAATAAACCCTGTAAATGAATGATAAATGCTTTGAACACCATATTCTACACAGGGCTGGCAAGTTTCTGCCGGGGTGGTTAAAACCAGTGGTTATAACCGGTTAAAACCGGCATGGCAGAAACTAGTTTCTGCCAGTAAGTGGCAAAAACTGGCAGAAACTAAGAAATAATAAGAAGAAGAACTTTAACTGTAATGATTCATAATTTACATATGTATTTGATATGTAAACAATTAAATTAAAAATTAAAACTAAAGATTATGAAGGTTATTCAAAGTAGCAAAAAGCTTCAAAATGATCATATAAATATACTTTGTTTAATTAATACTAATTTTCTTTTACTTGAAAAACAGAAATTTTCATAATGGTAATCTGATGCTGTACAAGTTTAACTATTAATATTATAATATTATTATTTACAGTTAAATTTCTATTTAAAAGTAAAAAGAAAAAAAAAGAAATTTGCAAAAAAAAAATTCTATGATATTTTAACAAATCACTGTTCAGAGAATTTTTAAATAAATAATATAATGCAATAATTTAAAGATTATCTACTATAATGGTATATGGTTATATACATATACATATATATGGTTGGCACATTTTCAACTAAATGTCCTAAATTAAAAAAAAAGAAATCAGATTTGTTCCTTTGAATACTGTATTTTAAATGAAATGTTTTTAAATCCACAGAATTACAAAATCCACATATAACTACAGCTCCAAGTTAAAAAATTAGAATAATAGAAAAAAAGGAATTGTGAAAAAAGGTTTTTTATGTATCGCTTATACAAAAAGTAATGCAGGATAAAACTTAGTATTATAAGAATCTACATAGTTTGTAGAATTTTTTAGCATTAAAAGTAAAGGAAATAATACAAAAATTAAAATAATTATTCACACTTGGAAAAAAATCAAAATATTAGAATAACCATTTACCTGGTTCAAAATATTAGAATAATGCATTGTAAATAATATGTGTTTAAAAAAAAAGGTAAAATAGTTATTTTTTAATATTTTTAGTATCACCTTTACATTTTATAACAGCACGAACTCGCTTTGCCAAGCAAGTGGTTGGTTCACAATGTTTTCTGCCCAGACATGACCATGCCGACTCTATGCTGGAAAGAAGCTCAACTTTGTTTTTTGGCGCAATATCTATTGTGCTAAAAATGCTTATTTTATGTAACCTTCTGAACCAATCAGGAAAATTCATAAGTATTCTAATTTTTTGAACACCTATTTTAGTATTCTAATATTTTGAATAATGAAATTAATTTTACAAAAATAAAATATTCACTCAAAATTTAATCTTTTACAGTTTTAATTTTCTTTAATAACATGCAAATGTATTAAAACATCCACCACTGTTCTTTTTCAATTGTAATACAGTGAAATAAAGCTAAATGCAATTCCAAATACAAATGGAATTAATTATTCTAATTTTTTGATTTGGAGCTGTATAACATTTCTATGAGAAAGATTTTTTTTACAGTTATTAAATTATGTTAAATTACAGAAAAGTATTTTGGAGTAAGTATTGATTATTTTTCTTTTCTTTTCAGTGTTAGATTTAAAATAAGTATTGGATATAGTTTTCTATTTTGAATTTTAAACTGAGATTTTAAATACTCTAATAATTGTTTATATATAAAATTACACAACCATATTATAACAAAAATTTTATCTGTTACATTACTCATTTTTTCTAATACTAATTTATTTATTTTAAATTAAAACTATCCAGAGTATTTTATTTGTTATTTATCCTGAATAAAATGTACTTAAGGAATTTAATACTGCTTAAAAAGTCTCAGATTATGTCACGAAATGTGTTTATGCCAGTTGTTGCCAGTTTCTGCCAGTTAAAACCGGTTATAACCACTTTCTGCCACTGGCATGGCAGAAACCACTTTCTGCCGGCAAAAACCCAGCCCTGATTCTACAGAAAGCATGTTTCAGTGCACCTCAGAAATTCATGTCAATTTCATTTTTTTGGGGGAGGGGGGGGGGGGGACAGTATAATTTTATTGAAATACACTGTGATAAAGATATATCACAGTTTTATCTTTTTTTAATTATTTTTATTTCAGCTCAACGTATTTCTATTTTTATAGCCTTTCCAGTTTAAATTTGTCGTTCTTTAAAAGCAATTTTATCGGCAATTCAGCACCACGCAAGTGGTTTTCACGGCGTTACTTCATCCCTCCTTCGTTCTCTGAGTTTGTTCAATCGGCGCTGAGCTGTGACGTCATCGTCATTCAGCGGCTCTCACTCCGCACGCGTGTGTTGTGCGCATGCGTCACCGCCACTCTTGTTCGGTATGTTTTCGGGAGCTGTTTTGGTTTGGCGCTGCATCCGAAAGGGGCGTGTCTTTCAAATACAAATTAGAATCGTTCTTTTAATTATTAAATGTTAATTTGTTTCTGATTTGCTCTTTTAATTTTCACGTAATTCCTAATTATCAAATTAGTTTAAATTAATCTTGCTGCCACATTTGTGCACCCCTTTTATGGGTATTTATACTAATGTTGCGCATTTTTCCAACAGAATTTTAATAAAAATGATGCTGTAAATTTATGATAAACGTCGTATGGTCTGGAGGCCCGCTGGCCTGTGCCGGCGCTCGCTCGTATCCTAGAATCGCGTAGCGCTGATTCTTTGGAGATCAATTTCGCGTTTTCAGTTTTCAATTATTCTATAAAATGCTGTTGTAAAATTTAAGTTTAATATTTTAAAAGTTTTAAATCAACTGGTAATTGACTTCTGAATTAATTCTATAATTCTTCATGGACGCGGCCAGAAGGAATATTTAAAGATTCTTCGAAATTCACGAAATTTGAGCCAGTACTTTTTAAAGACTTGATGTGCAGCTTTCATCTCATCCTTCCTCCTTCAAGAAAATGTAATAAACATTATTGGATCCAACTTATAGTATTCATCATTTATAGTCTGCATCTATTTCTTCACTCAAGTAAGACCGTTTAATTTATTTTATATTTTTGATTCTCTTCTTAAAGAATAATTGACCTAAAGAACGTCATGCAATTTTTTTGCATTGGGTTATTGCTCACACATTAATATTCCCACCAATTGCTCCCTTAAATATTTTTATGTCACATTTGGCGCTGTGTTTATTCTTTTATGAAGAGAAAAGTTAAAAATTTTATTTTGTTCTTAAAAATTATTCTGAAAATTTGAAACTTATAAAATAGAATATATTTGAAGATATGATGCTCTTAATTATTTTATATTAAAAATGAAATATTATTTGAAGAATTGCTGATTTTTATTAAATTTTTAGAAGCTTAAAAAATATTCTTGTGCTACACAGAAGATCGATGTTTGCAATAGATCGTTAATTTCGGAACTTTTATTCTCAACTGGCTTGCATATATTTAATAATTTATTTATAATTGAAAAATGATATTTTAACAGAAATTAATTTTTATTCTGGTATTTTTCCATGAGATTTATTGAATATTTTATGCAAATTTTACTGAAGAATGAAATTTAAAAAAAAAAAAAAATGAATTTATTCTTTTTAACAAATGAAAAATTATGGTGCTTTATATATATATAAAGTTAAAAATATATAATTCATGAGGAATTCAGATATTTTTGAGAAATATAAAATTGTTCTTGTTCTAAATTTTTGAGAACAAAATTTAAAGAGGCTATGGTTGTTCTTATTCTTGTTTTGGGTTAATTTTTGGTAATTTATTGGCACTTTTAAATGAAATTGATATATTTTATGAATATATATTAAAAAAAAAAAAATAAATAAAAATAAAAAATATTGAAGCAAATTTTATTGGAATTAAATTTATTGAAGCTATGTTCTCATCATATTACTAATTTTCCTGCACTTATTCTCAATATGAATGAATTGCCTTCATAGAAGCTCCAGTTTTCATGTGATTTTGTAGTTGTTTTATCATACATAAATTTTTTTGAGTTCTTGGTTGCTTCTACTAAAGTTAAATTACTTATTGCAATAACACTACAAGTTCATTGACTCTCGCCATTTTTCTACAAATATTTAGTATGATTATGATGTGCAAGCAGTCTGTGTTCTTTCTAGAAATTAAAATTCAAGAACTGTATTTATATTTTGAAAATATTACACAATAATTTGCATTTTCTGTTCTACATTTTGAGAACTCTTTTTTTTTTTGAATTTCAAAGAATTGTTGCTTCATCCTATTATCAATTTTATATTGCACAGCATCTGCGTCTTTTTATTGAAATTCTCATACCATAATCACAAAAAAGGAGACTGGTATTATTTTTTTTTCTTTTTTGAGAAGTTATAGCCATTACCCAACTGCTGCATATTCTTGTTCCTGAAATAGTTACTGTCTACTCATGCTATATTTTTAACATTCTACAATCTGAATATATACTAACAACTTCAATAAACTGGTTATTATTATCATCTGACTTTGCTTACCTGGTGGAAGAATCTTCAAAATGTGTTATATCCATTGTTGGCTGATTTTCTCTGCT
The DNA here is from genome assembly GCA_963931845.1 of Maratus michaelseni. Lineage (NCBI taxonomy): Eukaryota > Metazoa > Arthropoda > Arachnida > Araneae > Salticidae > Maratus > Maratus michaelseni. The sequence goes on from OZ007591.1 coordinate 251,075,273, forward strand.
GTCTGCAAATATGATGGTTCCTGATAGTACAATAATTACTTACCTGCACTCTTTTGCGAGTTGAAGTGACTGTTGATGGTCGCCATTCATATAAGGCAAATATATCCGTATGATTGCTCCTCGTCAGTCCTCTTCATCTTGTGGAACTTGTTTCTCCCTCATCAATGTTACTCATTTTTATGGATCTAAAGTATTACAAGTTTATAGCTGTGCCTATTTGCAATAGTTTTCTATCTTTTTCTACCCTCTGTTGCAAAACCCGATTATGGAAGTGTACTGTCATCTATTTTAAAGTTCAGTTTCACAGCATTTACAGAAATTGCTGCTTCAAATGGAACTTCTCAAATTTGGAAAAATTATTATTATTATTATTATTATTTGAAAATTTTTAGTATGCTTAAATTATAGTGCCTTTTCTTGTTATTATAGTATTATTTCATAACCCAAATGTTTTCTAAATCATTTTTACCATATGCCTCACTTAAAGGAAATTATTTTATAAATGAAGAAAATTTATAAATGAAGAAATTTTTTTTGTTGCATTAAATTATATTGCAAATTTACATACAAAGCAACACATATTCTTAGAACTTTCCAGCGCATTATAAAGAAATATTCTACCACTGTGAAATAATTTTGGTGAATATTATTTTTTCTAAGAAGCTAAAGTGTTTTTATGGTCATTGTGACTTCTTCAAATGTCACTAATCCCAATTTTGTCTTTAAAGTGTGCAAGTAGTGTTGTATTGCCTCAAATCTGCAATTTCTGTCTGCTTGAATACACCTATACAAAAAAAATGTATATAGGCAACTTACACTTTCCAGCGCCTCTCAACAAGAGTCTTGTGCTCTTTGTGTTTTTTATTCTAAGTGCCACTTTGTCAATTATTCTTCAACATCATGGAACCACAGTTCATGATTTATGTCTGCTAATTACCTGATGTGTCTTCAAATGCTCTTACGTGATGTGTCTTCAAATGCTCATCATTATTTAAGTGCATCCCTTCATTTGTCATTAAGTGCTAATTTTTTTAGTGCTAAAATATCCATATAAAGTCTTCAATTCTTCTTTTAGTGGTATGTGTTTCAGGAAAAAGGCCAATTTGCTGCTACACTGCCATTGTGTCAATCAACCAACCAGTGTGCCACTTAACTTGCAAACTTTTCAGCAAGTAGTTACTTTTTTTCTCAGTGTAATCATCTTTTTAAAATCAAAAACTGATTTTAGAACTTTTAAAGGTATTACATCTAATTATTTGTTATGTAAAAGCAGAACGTTTATGATCCTTCATCTGTAAACAAACAAAATTTTTTTTCCTTCAAGCATTTTATTAGCAATATTCATCTGTTTCTTTACAATAGTTTTAGCAAGAATGTTGTATATTTTTGTCTGGTTTACATACTTGCTAATGGTTTAACGGATCGCTATTAGCATTTTTGTAAGTTTTGATGAATTTATATTATGTTTTATGCTTATTTGATTTGCAGATTCGTCATCGGTTTTGGAGATCGCCTTTGACAGTCTTGTAAGTTTTGGTGTTTGTTCAGTTTACAGATCTACTAATCGTTTATAAGGGGGCTATTAGTGTTTTGTGAATTGTAATGAATACATATTAATAGTTTATATTTATTTGATTTACTGGTTTGATAATGGTCTCAAGGTAGTGAGAGGCTATTACCACTTTGGTAAGTTTTGTAAATACCACCCAAATAATTCATATATTGTCAATAGCTGATTTTTCTATAGAATATATTATCCTTTTCATTAATGTTATATAAATTTATGATTATAACATGCTTTACATAACGGTGCACTGTGTTTGTTTTTATACTCTCATAAAATGTGTCATTTGTTTTTAACTTGCCTTTCTTCATGAAAGTTAATGGTTAAATTATTTTTTTTTGAGGATCCTCATCATCTTCCCTCACCTTTTCTCAGTTTTTCTCTGATTATTTTTTTGCAAAAAAAAAAAAAAAAAACATGGTATATTAGAAAGAAAATTTATTGAGTATTAAAAGAAAATTTATTGTGTATGAAAAGAAAATTTATTGTGTATACTAGAAAAAAAATGAATTGAGTATATTTGAAAGAATTTTGTTGAATATGTCAGAAAGAATTTTATTGAATATTTCATGAAAAATTATTTTTACTGAATATTTACAGAAAATTTTTATTGAGTACTTGCAAGTACATATTAAGTATGAAGTATTACTAAAGAAATGTGTCATTTATTGTTGGTTAAAACTTATGCATTATTTTGTTATATTTTGAAAAGTTTTTACTAAATCCAACTATTTTGATTAATTACTATTATTTATGACAAATGAATTTAAATTTTGTTGCAACATAATTTTATGCGAATTTCATATAAATTTTGGGTAATAATTCTTATGCACTTATTATATACTTGTTTATGATATATCAGTATTATGTGCATTATGTTAAATACTTAATTTTATATGATTTGAATTATTACTAATGCAAGGCCTTTTTGAATGAATTTAAAATCCTTACAATGGATTGTTTTTGTGCACATTTATGCTATTCAGAGTTAATTTATATGCTCTATTTTTAAAAGTCCTAGGCATCAGTCAGAATTTAAAGTATTCTTGGCTTTTTGTTGCTTTAAAATTGCAACTTATTATTATAATTTAAATATTTATGTCTAGACAAGTCGGATAAGTAAGAAATTACCGACTCTTTTTTATGTTGCTTTACTGTTGCAACTACTTTGATATGATCTCATTGCTAATTTAAAGAAAATATTAGCTTGTTTTTTTTTTATATACATGATGATATTTGTTTAGAGATCCAAGATTTATGGAAGGTATGCCTTTCTTTGCTAAAAAATGCAATGGGGCTTCTGTATACTATGTTATATTGTATACATTTTGTATAATTTGTGATAAGATTTTTGAATGTACTACAAAGATGTATATTCTTTCTCTTTTTCTTTTTGGTTGCTGCACATCACATCAAATTAATAATTAATTTACTTTTCTTGGCTCTAAATTTAAGTTATTATGTCATTTTACTTTGGCATTTAAAAATTTTGTCTTCCCTTTGTCGAAAAAGGCTTTTACTGTTTTTAACCCTTTTTCTCCTTCTGGTCAGTCAAAATTTTTGTCGGTGAATGGGGGTATTGTGATAAAGATATATCACAGTTTTATCTTTTTTTAATTATTTTTATTTCAGCTCAACGTATTTCTATTTTTATAGCCTTTCCAGTTTAAATTTGCCGTTCTTTAAAAGCAATTTTATCGGCAATTCAGCACCACGCAAGTGGTTTTCACGGCGTTACTTCATCCCTCCTTCGTTCTCTGAGTTTGTTCAATCGGCGCTGAGCTGTGACGTCATCGTCATTCAGCGGCTCTCACTCCGCACGCGTGTGTTGTGCGCATGCGTCACCGCCACTCTTGTTCGGTATGTTTTCGGGAGCTGTTTTGGTTTGGCGCTGCATCCGAAAGGGGCGTGTCTTTCAAATACAAATTAGAATCGTTCTTTTAATTATTAAATGTTAATTTGTTTCTGATTTGCTCTTTTAATTTTCACGTAATTCCTAATTATCAAATTAGTTTAAATTAATCTTGCTGCCACATTTGTGCACCCCTTTTATGGGTATTTATACTAATGTTGCGCATTTTTCCAACAGAATTTTAATAAAAATGATGCTGTAAATTTATGATAAACGTCGTATGGTCTGGAGGCCCGCTGGCCTGTGCCGGCGCTCGCTCGTATCCTAGAATCGCGTAGCGCTGATTCTTTGGAGATCAATTTCGCGTTTTCAGCTTTCAATTATTCTATAAAATGCTGTTGTAAAATTTAAGTTTAATATTTTAAAAGTTTTAAATCAACTGGTAATTGACTTCTGAATTAATTCTATAATTCTTCATGGACGCGGCCAGAAGGAATATTTAAAGATTCTTCGAAATTCACGAAATTTGAGCCAGTACTTTTTAAAGACTTGATGTGCAGCTTTCATCTCATCCTTCCTCCTTCAAGAAAATGTAATAAACATTATTGGATCCAACTTATAGTATTCATCATTTATAGTCTGCATCTATTTCTTCACTCAAGTAAGACTGTTTAATTTATTTTATATTTTTGATTCTCTTCTCAAAGAATAATTGACCTAAAGAACGTCATGCAATTTTTTTGCCTTGGGTTATTGCTCACACATTAATATTCCCACCAATTGCTCCCTTAAATATTTTTATGTCACATACACCACAAACATTTTTTTCTATATTGATCCTAATATAACAGAACTCTTTTGAGTATCCCTGTAAACAAACTGTAAGTGCTATGCATAAAATATTCTATAGTAGCTATCTTGTAGTGCATCTCAATAATGTATATCAATTCTATTATGTTGGAAATAGTTTAACATCATCAAATTACACCACGAATGATTTTTCCCTATAGGTCGTAATGTAATGGTATTCTTTTGAGTGCTTCGGTAAATTAAGTATAAATGCTACACTTCATTTTCAATACCGAACATGCCATGGTAAACCTCAATAACATATATCAATTATATGGCAATTCGAGTATATTTATGCGAGTTACAGAGCAGACAGACAGACCAAATTCATAAACACTTTTAAACTATGTTGGAAAGTGTTAAAACTATAATTTTGCTTATATTACAGTTATTGGCTATTGGCTGAATGGTGTGATCTTGACTATGAAAGCCAAGGTCATCAATAACTGTCTGGCAGAATTAACATTTAGTAGGAAACAAAGTAAGATTGTGTTTCTGTAATACTGAAAACAAAATTTGCAGTTTGTGAATTATCTTCCCAAATGTCATCACAATAAGCATAAATGCCTTGAAGTTAGTTTTCTTCAATAACAGCATTTGAAAATTTGATGCTGCGGATCTAAGTCAGAACATCAAGCATGAAGAGCCATAAGTGCCCCATTCAGTTGTAAAAGACAGCTTGACAGAGAACATGATGAACTGTGAATCATGGAAATAATTAATTGCAGATCAAGGGACGTTCTGAATTTAGGCCTTTCCAGAGTCAAATTTGGGAAGGGGCAAATCAGTATGTATCCTAGATGCCAGAATGGAAGGCAAAAGGGTACAAATGAAAATTTAATTTATCATTTGATACAAAAAAAAAAAAAAAAAAAAAAAAAAAGGGTAAAAATACCTTGCAGAGGGAAAATCTAAAAGAAAAACAGAGCCAAGTGCATTAAAATTGAGAAAAAGATGAAAAAGATTCATATACAATACAAAAGAACAAATGAATAATAATATAAAAAAAAACATTCTCTTAGGCTATTTCCATTCTCTCAATCCAAACAAACATACCATGCCTCCTATCGTGGAAATCACTTTCTGTGTAGAAAGAATTGCTAACTAAAATTTTTCAAGGATTTTCTGTACTCTACTTTATAGATGACATAAAGAACTGCAAAATTACATGGTTGTTGCTTTAAAAATAATTTACAATGCCTAAATTAAAATGCTATATAATTACAAATTAAAAATCTTCTCAATTCCCGAACTTCTATCAACAGTCTTCTTTAAATTGACAGAACCATACATAAATCAACAGAATTATTAAATGGCATCAAATTATTTACATCACATTTTAACATCCATGATCTTGTTGTAGCAAAAATTTAATCCAAGCTTTCTTTCTTTCTTTTTCTTTTTAACATTCAAATAATATTGTAATTGGGAAAGTGGTTTAGATGTTTGTCCTTGCAGCCTACCAAAATAGCTGAATTGATCCCATTGAAATTTTGTACAGAGTTAGATCAAAAACTCGGATTAGACATAGTTATTTTAAGTATATTTGAATATATACTTGCATATTTTTCATACAAAAAATGCTGCCACTGTTTAGAAAGAAAGTTGAAAATATAATAATAATTATTATTATTAATATTATTTACATAAATATTCAACATATACAGCAAATTACTTTTTAGAATATCTTTTAATTGTATTTACCAATATGTCAGCATATCTTCGGATTGGAGAAGTAAAATGAGTATATCTATCTAATCCTAGACCATAATGATAAAAATCATCTGTAGTGTAACAGCCAGTACAAAAGTATGTGGCCTGGTTCATAGCCCGAGTAGCTAAAATTCTGAGAACCTGAAAATAAAGAAATTGTTAATATTTTAGAGTTTAAAATTTATAGACTTAGCTAACTCTATAACATTTTAATATTTCATGGTCATTACATGCACAGATGATGAGAAGGAAAATAGATTTTGAAAACAGAATCCATTTTAATATCTGTATTAAAATGTTTTCAATAGTTAGAGAGAATCAGAGATGAGAAATTCTTAATTAGATATCCCACCCCCCTCACCCCCATCAAAAAAAGAGACAGTATCTTTGTTTAGAAATGGTTTCTTTACTAAAATAACTACCAAAATACAGTGGATTCCTGATTATATATTTTCTTTATTTTTATTTATATTTTATTTTTTACTATTTAAAATATTTCACTGCTGTAGTTTCACAGTCAGTTGGCATATTTCAGCAAGTGTGGTTTAGTGCATAATTAACTTCATTGTTTTTATAACTCATTTACAGTTGTAATCATAAAGAATGTTTGGCAATTTATCACTTGCACCCGGCTAACGAAAAAATGCCTTAAAAATAATTTATTAATTTATAATTAAATTCTAAAAATATTCTTTGTCATCAGAAACAGAAACACACCTGTGTAGATAATTTTTATAATTCTAGCATATCAGGAAATGAGTGAAAGCTCAATTAGCGAATCACACCTTGGAGACTAGCGAGAAGCACCCATAAGGGGACACACTCTACTGCTAGCTGGGACTAAAGATCCCCTATAATATGAGACTTTTGCGATCCAAGCCAACAGACAAAACAACACAAAACATAACATATTAGTAAATATAAATGAAAAGATAGCATAAAAAAATATAGAAAAATTAGTTCTCTATATCCTACGTACCCCTGAGTGACTAGGCCGGAAGCATCAGGCAGGGCTACAGAGTAGAGAATGAAAGCAAAAGTATTGGTTCGGCTGATGGCGTTTGTTCTTTGCTCGCTCATCTGCCTTATAAACAGTCACCTGCTTTCACTATTATGACAAATCATGCCTCACCACTTCTTGCTTCCCAAGGGGAGAAATTAGGGTCAGCACGATGCTGCCATGGAGACAGAAATCTGAGACACATGTAATCTCAATGATGTAGTCATGAGACTGGATGCGGAGATTCATCAACATCTGCCGCCACCAGGACCCCGCTTAAGCAACCCTCCGAAAATGGTTGATGCTGCTACGGTGTCCTCGCCTGAGTTCTCGGCCACCCCTCTTTTGTGCCGAAGCCAGGTCGATTCAAGACCACTCAGAGGGGGTCATGGCTAGATGCAAAACATTTGCTATTCAAATGCATTGAGTGTTGAAAACAGAAAGAAGCAGATATACAGCAACTGTTTTTATTATGTGTAAAATCTGAAATCTTGCAGCATACAAATCACAATTAAAGTGGAAATAAAAATGTACAGCTGATTTTTTCTTGAAATTAACTTATTACTTTCTTCTATCTATAATAGAAGAAAGCATTGTAATCGAAATTTTTTTTCAACTTCCAGTTTTTGACGGATTTACACGTTTTAGGTGTCAGAGATTCTGAAAAATATGTTTTAATAAAATGTCTGTCTGTCCGTGTGTATGTCCTGTTTGTATCATCGAAAAGTGTATGAAGCTATGCCTAGAATTGAAGCAAATTTCATTTATAGGTTTTTGGTTATGGCCAGCAGATCTCACTTGAATTTGGGGATATTCCGATGAAAGAGGGCACTGTGATAGCAATTTTTGTTCCATTTTCAATCAAGCATTCTGGGAAAAATTTCTTAGCGTAAAAGGAAATTTTTTTCCAAAAATTCAAAATTTGCTGTACGAATTCTGAATAAACATATTGAAAAGAGGATAAAATTTACTATATTGGGCTAAAAGATTGGAACTGGATTCCTGTTACTAATGTGGAAAAATTGCAGCAAAATGTGATAAAACATAAAAATTTAAATAAAAAAAATCTATTCAAAAATTCTAAAATCAGGCTTTGAGGTGCAAAACTACATGCATAGAGGTACTTTCCCACCAAATTTTGTAGCTCTGCATGCAGCAGTCTCTTCTGAACACAGCGCACAAACACACAGAAACATCCATCTTTATTATAGTTATAGATTTAGATAATATTTATAGTATTATTTTTATTAAATGCTAAATTCTAAGTAAGCAATTATATTTATAATGAAACTTAAATGTTTCCTCAATAAAAATGCATGTTTCTTCCCATCCATAAGTGCAAGGAATATTAGAAAATTGTTTGATTGAGCAAAGTTATATTCGGCTATTGTAAAAATTATTAAATAGTAGGTTCTTTAAAAATGGTGTAAATGAAACTAGTTGACTAAATTGGTGTAATATCTATTATGTATTTTAGATTATTTTATTATCAGTGAATTACTTGCTTGGTAGATTCTCTTATTCAGAAATTACATAATCAAACTGTTTTTCGTTTTTTGGTAAAGGCAGAAGATTTGTTTTCCTCAAACCCACAAAAGCATGTTTTAGAAAGAGAAATGCTGATCACTTTATTGTTAGATGAGCAGTCACTCTAAAACAAAGAGAAACCTCATACATTTTAAATCTCCAAATTGTCACAGAAAAAATTAAAAATAACTGGAAATTGTCTTTTTTCAATTTATGTTAAAAAATATAGGTTTAAGGGATCATACTCTTGAAATTGTACCAAACTCTGAAATTTTCAATATGAACACCTAATTTTGTCATAAAATTTTTTTTGACTAATTTTATCTAAGACTCGTGGGAAAAATTATTAAAAAAATCTGAATACCTAGAATTGTTTTAACTCGAATCAATTTATAGAAGCTTAAAATATGCAAATCTAAAATTACAGCCGACTCTCCCAAGCAGTGTTTGAGTTATGCTTAAAAAACTACTTGAATTGCAATCTGTTTTGCAACAATTATAAATGAATTTTTAAGAATTCCAAACATTAAACTTTTATAATTCCTAAATGACTGCTCGTTTTATATCTTAAGGTAAAATTTACCAAAAAATTCAAATATCATATCAAAACTGGTTGTTTATTTTATATTGAAAACTTCAGTATGAAGATGACTCCTTATGTCTGCTTTTTAACATAAATTGAAACAAGACATAATTTTCTGTCAAATGACTATTTATATTTTTTTTCTGTGTCAATTATGTGATTAAAATGTATGGGGTGCTCTTTTTATTTAGACAGCGGTACATAGCGGAAATTTTGGATTGCAGAACCAATTTTAGTTCATTTTATCAATAATTAAATGCTATAATCTTATGGAAATGACAACTAATTTAGAAATATAGTTTAATTTTTAAATTAAGATAGTCTTACAGTTAAAATGTTGCATAAAAATTAATAATGGATTCAAAACGTATAAGTTATAACAGTTTAAAATTAGTTAACTAAACTTTATCTGCTGATTTTCCAATAATACAAAAATAATAATAAAAATGCATTTAAAGTTTATCTCTTGGAGAACTTCATATTTTGCCTCACCAAAACGAGCTGTTGAAATGATTTTCTCTACTTCTACAATTATAGAAGAAATTAATATTTTGTTAAAAAGAATTTCAAGTAATTATCACAGAATTGCAATGTAGTTCACTAGTGTGTTTTGTGTTTGTTATTTACATATCTTTTCAGTTTGTGCTTTTTAAGTGCTCTTCAATCATTCAGTTATTAAACTTTGTACCTAAAGAATATTTTATTGAGAATTTAACAAAAAAGTTTCTCAGCAGATCAGTTTTAAATTTGTTATCTTGGGGTTTCAGAATCCTGAATCTCGGGATTGTATTCTGCAGCTGTACCGCTAATGGGAATGGTTAGACAGAAGCACAACTCCTTCTCCCCACCCCCAACCCAATCACACACATACTGAAAACAATTTGTAACAGTAATGGACAACTAGTGTTTTTCATAAAACAAATTTTATACTTTATACACACATGTAAGTTTGTATTGTGTAATTAAATATTTTAATGGTATCCAGAATAAGAAAACATGTTAATCTAAAATAGTTAAAAAAAAAAAAAAAAAAACCTTACTTGATTAATTGTAGGGTCATTTTTATCTGTGGCTTTTTCTAGTGACAAAGCTAGTTCTTTATTGGATTGAATATCCAGAGAAAAGCCTTTATTAAGTGCTAGTTTTTGTAATTCTAGTAAGTCTGCTTCTCTTGGATTGGGATGTCTACGCAGCTGAAAAATAGAAATTGAATTGTAAGGCAAAATGATCAAGAGTTTAACAAATACAATGACACTCCAAATTGCTGAAAAGATTGAATTTTATAGTAAAAGCAGTATGTAAAACACTTCAAATAACAATATCAATTTGTTCAGTTTTCAAAAATATTGTTACTCCAATCTGAATTAAAAGATATAATATATATTTTTCTTTTTCAGAAATTAATAATTTAACAACAAATTATGACACTTTGTTTTGATACAATTTTATGAAGTCCAGATGGATAAAGAATTAAATATGTATATTCTGAATAGATTATCCAAGCTAAAAATATGTAAATCCTTATTAGCATAATTATGCCATTGCCTTGAAAAAATTATACAAATAAGGTTTAAAAGCCCAGATTGCCTAGGTACACTAGTGTATAAATAAATATATAATAATAATAAGAGCCAATTAGACTTTTTATTTTATTTTATTTTAGGATTAATACTAAAATTACTGGGAGATAACATAAATACAGACTCAATAAAAGGTAGATTGAATTGGCAAAAATAAATTTTCCAAATGCAGTTTGAAAAAATTGCCTCAAACATAAAAATTTTAAATATATAATATTAATAAAATCTAGCAAAAAACATCAATACAGTGTATGACCACTTTTAACTGTCAAGAAAATATGGCATTGAGTGGTTATTAATTCAAACTAAATTATGCATCCATGGGAGATTCTATCATTCCTAATTTAATGTTATTTTTTTATTTTTTTATTTTTTTCTTCTGAGACATTGATGGTTTATGTTTAGAATAATGCATTGCCCAAGAGCAACCCAAGTGTATGAATCTGATCAGGGTCGGACTGGGCCAGGGGAAAGGGCGCAGACCTTGGATTTTCAGAGGGCGCGAAAATGTTAAATAACTCATGTCAATCTTACTTATTTTTTCTGTGTTTTACTTGACAAGAGATAACACATTCGCATAGCACTAAGTAAGAAAATTGTTTAATATAATTGGGTTGTCCGGAAAGTTTGTGCCGGTTGGGAAAATCAATTCGTACCGGAAAATTCAACCCGTTAATTATTATACATTTGAATCGAATTTAATGTCTAATAATTAAATGGTAGAATTTTCCGGTACTATTTGATTTTCCCAACCGGCACGAACTTTCCGGACAACCCAATAATATTATTGAGTCTAGAAAGACGACTTCGCTATATTCCTCGTGTATGTTTGATGTTCCATCAAATCTTTACAATGCTACACAATTTTCCAAAACATGTTATGTAATGTTCAAAAACGCTAGAAAGTTGAAAATAGTAGTTGAACACATTGTAGTAGATTGACTATAGGTTACGGCTAGAAGATGCCTTACAAAGTCATGGGAAAAAAGTGATCACCCTTACTAATTATCCTGCAAATAAGATATAAAAAAACATAGGTACCAATTTATTGGGAATAATATCTACTATTAAATTCTATTCATAAATTTTGTTTCGGGGATTGTCTACATATTAAAAAAAATGCACGAACCATGATTTTTCAAATGGTAAAACCTACTTTTGACACTCTCTTTGAGTTCCCTGGATCAAGGTAACTTGGGAATATACTTCTCTTAAATCTCCATAGCCTTATAAAAGAAAATGTGTTAGGGGTTTGTCTAAAAATTTCGAAAAATAAAATTAAAATCCTACAAGAAAAAGTAATGAAAACATTCATTTAGACACCCGTAAATTATACAGGAATTTTAAATTTATAATTAACTTTCTTTCTATAAAAGTAATTTCAGCAAAATGTTTCAGGTAATATATTACGATTTATTTTTTGTGGATCTTTTGAAAACAGAAGAAGGTTTTCTATATCTCGAAAACTAATTATTCAAATGAGATGTAAACTTACACACTAGTGATTTTTTTATACAAAAATTAATGCAATTCATGATTTATAATTTTTTAATGTGAATTTATTAATAACTTTTAAAAAAATGTCTTTGAATACAATAAAAGCCTGGAATATGTTTAGGTCAATTAAGTGTATTTCATTAAAAAATTAATAAAAATTCAATCGGATGATTTTTATAAGTTTGTCAAATGTATTTAACATTAGCATCCTCAAACTTTAAACTCTTCTAATTCTATGAATATTTAAGATATAAACTATACCTTTCCGCCAGCTGTCTCGATCCAAGGAACTCAAATGGGGTTAAAAAATGCGTGTTATGGTTTTAAATTCAAAGTTGGTATAATATTTAATATGTAGACGACTCCTGAAACATTATATGCATAGCATTAATTAGTAGACATTATTTCCAATCGATTGATACCTATGATTTTTTTTACAAATATTTTTACAGGAATTAGTAGGAGGGGATCGCTTTTTTTTTTTTGTCCAGGACTTTAAATTAACACTTTAGTCTAGCTTGATTTTTTTTTGTCCAGGAGTGTAAATTAACACATTAGTCCAATTTGGTATATCCATAGTCGTGTCCATTAACAACAACAAAAATAACATTGCTTTACTTTTTTAGCAATTTCAGATTTTATTACAAGCTTAACGATATATATATATATATATATGTATATTACCGTCATCTTTCTGTGAGTTACGACTCTTCCCTTTTTTATATATGTTATATAAAAATTTATTTCCTTCGTATCCTTCCATTTTATTCGCATTAATATTTTAAAATTAATCTAACTTCTGTCATAGTCAGTATTTCCTTAATTCTTAATAATATCTATTCCTATTTAAAATCCTTTTAAAAGTAAATATCCGTATATTAATAATTATTTTATTCCAAATCTTAATCTAAAATTTAAGATCATTCGTAACTTTTATCAGTTCCCCAATCTATAAAATTCTGAGACGCGTTCTCATTTCGAATGTTTTTTAAAAGCCATTTTCTTTTTATTATTATTATTATTATTGCTCTGAATTTTTCGCGCGCTTGGGATTTTAACTTCTAAATTGGTCCGCACCCAAGTAAGGGGATTCTTTAATGTTTTAACCTCGCCCTCTAGCCTCATTCGTTGGGCTGGAGCTAGCTTCTCACTCATTGGGTTGAGCGCTCGTGACGTAATTCTGTGTATGTTTCGGCGGAGAGATCAAAACTGGCCCGCGCCGGTCGGAGCGGCAGATTTTTGACGTTTTCGGAAGCTAAACAAGTATGTGTCTGGTATTTGTATGACCGTAGAATATTCAACTGGCCCAGTAACATCTTAACTCAATGAAGTGAAGCAACGTTAGCCCGAGGGCTATAAGTTTTAGACCCTTTGGGAATCATTTATGTGTTGTTCGTCTTCTAATAAAATTATTTGTCTGGAGATTGGCTGGATTTACTGGAGAAATTCTGTGATCTCATTTCATTGCCTTACTACTTCGCCATACTCGCTAAATTCGACTGCAACTTGCTATATCGTTGAAGGACTGCCATCTTTTCATCGAATATTACTCATCGTAATATCTCAACCTCGTCAAAATGCTACATATATATATATTTTTTTTTTACTCAAGCAAGACAGAATTATTGGGATATCATTAGTTCATTGTTTTCTAGCTTCGTTAGCCAACGATTGAGTTTGGCAGTCTTGCGATTGGCAGTTTGGCGATTGACATTGGCCAAAGATTTTTCTATTAGTTGGACCAACAGCTAACACTGCGTCTGAGTCAACGTTTGGCTGATCTTTGGTGATGAGTTTGGATATGAGTTGCCATTTGACCAACAGTCATGTTTACTGGAAAAAAACTGCGCTAATAATAACAATAAAATATAATTATTGACCTTATTTTAATTAGAAACTTCAACTAATTTGTCGATTTTTTTAGGCAAAAATTAATTATGCTTCTAGAATTACTGATTGAAATTGCTAAATATTTGTTTTTTCTTTAGCAAAGTAGTATATTTAAATGGGATCTCTGCAGGTGTCTACCTCATCACACACACACAGAAAAAGATTTAATATGCAAACTTCGTTCAAAAAATATTTATATCTAAAACAAAAATGTACTTTCCGTATGGAAATGGAAATAGAAATTCTGAAGTTAAAACTCATGCTTGATTTTTATTTTATTTCATTTATTTATTTATATATTTTTGGAAAAAGTACCACACATTATAGCAGTATTTGAATGTTGAACTATATGATGAATGTATGATGTATTACTGTTTGTATGTAAATGCGGAAAGAACACTTACTTGTGAAAATAATATTAGACTTGAAGCATTTGACCTAAGGAGAGACAGGAGGGGGAAGAGGTATTTTATCTGCTTTAAAAATTACTTTATGCATCCGTTAAATACTGAATTGATATCGCACTATAAAAAAGTTTCTACTGAAAAGATAGATCGGAAATAGCTATTAGTAGTCTTAAATCACTGAAATAATTGAGTAAATTTACTTTTTTCAGAACACTCTTACCATGATTTGCAAATTTTTTATCACAATTAGAGATCAAGGGAAATATTTAAGTTTCCATAATTGAAATAAATCCCCCGGGGATTGCAATCCTGTAAGCTACAGGATTTTGCAGTCAGCGTTTTTTTTTTTTTTTTTAACCTACAATAGTTTCTGAATAGTAATCATCGCTTTATTAAATGATCGATTTTTCTGTGATGAAATAAAGTAATTTTTTATTGAAAATACATACCAGAATTTTCTATTAGTTATTTAATTACAGAGATGCTGTTATTAAATATATCTAAGATTACTATCCGAAAAATATAATAGGTTTTTTTAATTAAAAAAAAAAAAAACGCTGGCCGCGGGAATCTGCAGCTTGTAGAATTGCAATCCAGAAATGTGATCGAGGTTGTATTCCTCGAAAAGAAAGAGTATGTTTTCCAGTCAACAACAAAATCCACACAAAACGTTTTGGTTTTCTAATATTTATCTCTTTCTTTTATCAAACTGTTTTTCGAAAAGCATACTTTCGATTATAGGGACATTCAGGACCGGCTTTAAAGGGGCGCAAGTTCGGTGACCAATGTTGAATTCAGGCGGTGGCCCGGGGGGGACATCATCCCTCTGAGCCTGGAAATGTCCCCCCCCCCCCCCGGAAGATTTGAGATTTTATGCTTTCAATGGGCAAAAAGTGGAATTCCCCCTCCCCCCTGGAGCTACAGAAATCCCTCCCGGACAAAAGTGTCTGAATTCAACACTGTGGGTGACCGCCCTGGGTTGACCGCCTAATAGCTAAGGGACGGAAAATTTCCAAAATATTTAGCCTAAATGTAAGACCTAAAACATATTATTTTAAGAACCAATGAAAAAATTTCTCGCAGGGCGCGGGAGTAATACCTGGGCGTAGTATCCACAGCGCGCCAGGGCTTTTAAAACTTTCCCTATGAACAAGATCTTAAATAGTACGCAAGAAGATTCCTCAATAGTATGCAAACACGTCTGCTTTGGTTTCCTATTCAGGAAATTCCTTCGATGTATCTTCAATTTCTTCATGATAATAAAAATCTCTCTCTTTTGACATTTGTCTTAATTGATGATTATTCGTAAGAAAATTATCCAAATTTAGTACAATAATCAGAATGTATGCTTATAGCCAGGGGAAAACATTGCAGTGGCTTAGGGGCGCAAAATTTTCCCTGGCTGAGGGCGCACCGGCCCTCGGGCCGATGGGACGGCGGGCCAGTCCGGGCCTGAATCTGATTTAAAAACCAAGTCAATTCATTCATTTAATTCCTCCAGTTTATTGTTGCTTTTCAACAGATACTGAATGATAATAGTAGATATTATCCTATCCTAATCCTAATCCTAATAATATTATAAATCTCATTGTGTGCAAATGTTAGGCTGAAGCCAGCATCAAAATGGAGCATTTAATGATCCTGTATCTTTTCATATAGGTTAATTATAACCCTCATATGAACATAGGCTGGTTTTTGTTTATTTTATTCAAATATTTTTCTTAATAATTCAAAATTTCTTTATTTTCATAGAGAATAAATGGACATTTTTTCGTATAATATTTTAAAATGGTTAAATTTACTTTACCGTTGCTAATAATTTATCGTTGCCAAAACTAATTCAAAAAAAGAAATAATAATTTTTAATCAATAATTTGGTTACAATTGAAAAATTTTCACGTGAAAAATGAAAATGAAATAAAAAAAATTAAAGAATTAAAAAGAAGATTAAATATTATTATTAGAAATAAAATGTACTTTTTTTAGTTTTTGATAATAATATAAGGTTTCAATATGCGTAACCATAGGAAACAGGCGAATATGACGTGATACATCTAAAATAAAGCGGATATGCTTTGAGTGGTGAAATAAAACGATCTTTGGTTTTTTCTTCACTTTTCTTTTTCTTTTGTATGGTAACAATACTTTGCGTTTTACCGTCTGCGCACGGCTAATATAACTATGCCGTATTTTTTAATTTAATTTTTAAAAAAGTAAAAAGAAGTTTCAATAGAAAATGGCCAGCAAATGTCAATAATATTCTCCGCAAAATTATCCATGTCGAAAATGATGTCATGGATAGCGAGAAAGTTTTTTTCATTCTTAAAACTAAAAGAAATAACTCGATTACCTAAAAAAAATGACCAATGTTAACAGTTCCATTTTTGTTGATAAAACCTAAAGATTTAATGTTATTTCGTTAAAGTAACATAATTTCCCCTATGCCAGTATTGAAATTAATTGCCGGAAAAGAAAAATAACAAGAATTATGTCATTAAAAAGGGATTTATCTGGGGAAAAAGAAACGTCATATTTGTAATAAAACGGAAATTTTCCTTTAAGTTTTAAAATGAGTGTGAATCAACTTCTTACATTAATAATACAAGGATCAGTAAGTATAGAAAGTAGATGAGTTTCACGCCATATTTATAAAGAAAAATTAAATGTTTTTTTTTATCTATACTGATTATTAAGCCTGAGTATCCGTTATATACAGATGAGATTTTTCTGCTAAAAATCACATCATACGAATCTATTATATTAAAATCTTACCGTGTGTTCGTATTTCGAAACTATTTCTAGAATATTGTCACATAAACTCTCAGAATTTAAAAAATTAAATTAGATGCCAAGATTTTTTTTTTAAATTTTAACGAAGTTTTTCTAAAAACTGAAAGTAAATTACTCCATATTTGTGTATAAAAAAGGAGAAATAAAACAGATCAGTATATTTTTTACACCATTTTCTCTTTAAAACGGAAAAACAGAATTTATTTTCATTTTGAATAGATGGTGAAAACAAAATCTGGATTTCAGTAAATTATCCGAAAAATAAAAACATATTTTCACATATTCAAACTTCATGAATCAATTTATTCTGGAGAACATAAATTGCCTGTCAACATACTGTCATTTTGAAAACAAGATTTGTTTCAGCTATACATTAAACCAACGAGGCAGAATTGAATTTAAAGAAAGAGCATATACTATTTCCAATTAATGTTTTTTTGAAGGATGGCTGTTAAAACGTTTCACAAAGGCGTTAAAAGTAAAATTGTTTATCAGGTAAAATTGACATTTGTTTTTATTCAATTCGTCTATTTCCACGATTTTATTTGGCCCTCCTTTTTGCATTGGTTGCAATTTCAATTTACCGATTATTTGGCACAAAATTTCACATTTTTAAGACTGAGTTATGTCAAGGTCCCTATAACAAAAAATACCGTATTGTCTCCTGTGAAATGTGCTAAATAGTTAGGTAATTATTAACGTTCTTTATTATAGGGACGGAAATATTTTTCTTGATTAGTGTATTTATTCTTCTTTTAACGTTGCGTGCACGAAGTCACGGGTAACAGCTAGTAATATTATAAATCCGATTGTGTGCAATGTTAGGCTGAAGCCAGCGTCAAAATGGAGAAATTAATGGCCCTGTATCTTTGCATATAGGTGGATTATAATCCGGAAATGAACATAGACTGGTTTTTGTTTATTTTATTCAAATACTTTTCTTAATAATTCAAAATTTGATTATTTTCATAGAGAATCAATGGACATTTTTAGATAAAATTTAACCATTTTACTTTATCGTTGCTAGGGCTTTGATCGTTGCCAATAAATAAAAATGCGAAAAAATAATTTTTCCTCAACAATTAAGTTTTAATTGAGCGATTTTCACGTGAAAAATGAAAATATTTCAAAAGAAGATGAATTTTTGTGATATTTGAAACAACAATATGGAGTATTTGTTATTATACATGAAGTATGAATATCGGTTACATTAAAAAGATATTTTTCTGTCAAAAACTGCGTTATAATTAGAAAGAAGAATTAACAATAATTATATTATTAAGAAAAAGATTTCGCTTGAACCATGGAACTATGAAAAGGATCCTTCTTGGGTTGAACAAATATGACGTCATAAATAAAACATGTATTTTCAAATATTCGTAATATTACAAAGAGCATGACTATCAGTGTATAATTAAAAGTATATACATAATGGACGTCATATTTAAGATGAATAACTGAAATATTTTTTTGATACTGATTAATAATAAGCTTGAATATCAGTTACAAGCAGATGTGAGTTTTCTGCTAAAATTCACGTCATTATTGCCAGGAAAAGAAAATTAACAAGAATTATATCATTGAAAAGAGATTTTTCTGGGATCAAAGTGACGTCATAATAAAACGGGATTTTTTAAGTATGTTTCAAATGGAGCGTGTATCAGTTTCATACATTAATAATCACTGAATACAGTGAAAGAATAGAGAGGTAATGAACTGTAAAATCGGCTTGCAATATGAAGCCGGTTATCGCTCAAATCATTAGGCCCAAGGGCTGCCTTCATTGGATGGAGAGAGGCTGCACGTGGAACAATGACTGGATTCATTGGACGGGGAGAGGTTTTCAAAGCAAGCCGCCAGTTGTTTGGGCCGACTGTAGGGTTGCATTTTCAGCATTACGCCAAACATGTCTCTATTTATTCTCTGAACTCTGTGATTAATAATACAAGCATCAGTAAGATTATTAGGAAAAGAAAATTGAACACAAGTCTATTAAGTTAAAATCTGACTGTGTGTATTTCGCAACTATTCCTCTTAATGCAACGCGATTTACTTAACACTGGTTATCATTGATTCGAGGATGTCATATAAACTCTGAGAATTTAAAATTTTGAATTAGATTCCGAGATATTAATATTTTTTTTGTAAATTTTAACGAAATTTCTTGGTACTTAAATTACTCTATTTTTGTGGATAAAAAAGGAGAAATACAATGGATTAATATACTTTTATGCCCTTTTCAAATTCATATTTTATTTTCAATTTGAATAGTTGGTGAAAAAAAAAATCTCGATTACAGTAAAATTTCCAAAAAATAAAAACATATTTGCACATATTCAAACTTTATGAATCAATTTATTCTGCAGAGCAAAAATCGCCTGTCAGCATATTGTCAAGAAATCAAGATTTGTTTCAGCTATAGATTAAACCAAGGACACAAATTTGCTGTTACATGCAAACGTAACACTTGCAATTGCAAAGCTTTTTGCAACCCCAAATTACATGCAAACGTAACATTTACATGTAATTTGCACCCAAATTAATTGTAACTTGAACCGTAATAAATGTTAATTTGCAATGAAAATTACATGCAAAAGTAATGTTTACATACAATTTTGGGTTGCAAAAAGCTTTGCAATTTAAGTGTTACGTTTGCATGTAATTTTGGGCTGCAAAAAGCTTTGCAATTGAATCTCCTTGCATTTAGGTGTAGAATTATTCCTCCCTATTCACAAGAATTGAACTTAAAGAAAAAGCATATACTATTTCCAATGAATTATTTTTAAATGATGGCTGTTAAAACATTTCTCAAAGGCGTTGAAAGTAAAATGGTTTATCAGGTAAAATTGACATTTCTTTTTACTCAATTCGTCGATTTACACGATTTTATTTGGCCGTCCTTTTTCCATTGGTTGTAGTTTCCTTTTTGCAGTTATTTGGCACAAAATTTTACCTTTTTTAAACTGATTTATGTCAAGGCCCCTATAACAAAGAAATATCGTATTTTCTTCTATGAAATGTGATAAAGAGTTATTTAATTACTAGCCGCCACTGGCGACCAGTTTGGTCTCCCTTAAATGTATGTTAAGCACTGTAACACGTTACTTTTATTCATAATTTATTTTTTTTCCGTAATCCTTCGCCAAACCGGAAGATTCTAATAGACAAATCAAAAACTTTTTCGATCATGGTAGCATTTTGCATATTTTTTGTTGTTATGTATTTCATCTTTCTTGACAAAAACCACTTAACCAACTTAAGCATTTATGCTTCATATCCGTTTGCTTATCAGTTGCAATATGCTTGCTAATGAGGAGATTCTTAAACATATTAAGTAGTTTTCCGTAATTGGATCCATTTCCAAATGGCGTATTTTAGTTAATACGATTTGGTGCAATGAAGTCTATTTTGTGAAAGTCTTTAATGATATCCACCATTTACACTGAACCATATTGTTGCCAATATTTTTTTGTTTGTTTGTTTGTTTCTCGCTAACTTTGGCTGTAGACTTGATTACGGGAGAATCAAGAAGAAAATCTATCATTATTCTCATTTAAAACGTCTTGAATAATGTGAAATAATCGGAGTGTATATTATAACACGTATTTTTCGAGTATGGTTTGGTGAAACATTGAACTTTTGGAAGCCAGTTTTGATAATCACGTAAATATGTCACAACAACATTACCGCGTATAATTCTAATTACAGCAACCCGTTTTTTCTCTCTATATTGCAACTCTATAGTTAATATAGTGCCCCGGTGCGTCTACGACAGCTGTTCCATCAGAACATTTGATTTCAAAATAAAAGTATCGTTTCTAATTTGCACACGCGAAAAATAAAAGCTGGTATTGGCGATTTTAAAAATTCTATTGGCGAGATTTGCGCCCAAATAACACAAAAGTACTTAATGATGTTATGTATTTTGTAAATGTATATTAAATTACTGTTTTGAAAGCGATTGGTCATTAATAATGGTAAATATGATTGGTGATTTAACAATCATTTTCGGTGGTCTCTCTTCCTTTCACGTATAATACATAAATACCAAATTAACTGACAATTTGTTTCGAAATTTGATTCATTAAATATCATTACATGAGTTGTATTTGTTTACATTCAGCTTACATCAAGAAAAGATAAAGAATGAAGTTGAGTTGTATAGCACATAATTATGGTAAACTTTGATTGTGTCACTGGTACGAATTATTTTTTTTACACCAGGCAGCGCTCCAAAAAATCTTTTATGGAAAACTAACTTTACGAACGATTATCTCCATGGTTTAATGGTTTAATATTTTAAACCTTCACGACGAATGAATCTTTTTTTTTGTTTACTTTCATGGATAGAGAATTTGAACTGCGAAGCTAATTTCAACTGAAGTTATTGGAGAATATATACATAATTGAACGTAAGTCATCTCTCAAATATTAATTTATTTTGAACGATCTTTCTAAAAATGTCACATTTATGAAGTTTTATTCGAAAAAATAATTTTTAATAAAAATGGCCGCCTGGCATATGAAAAACTGAAACGGACATTCCAGAACTGTTGATGACAGTCACATGACTTACGGTTTTATTATAGAGATTTACATTTTTAATTATCGGGAGTGAAATATCTTGCTTGATTAGTACATTTATTTTTCTTTTAATGTTACGTGAACATTAAAAGAAAAAGCATATTGTCACGGGAAGAAAGTCACGGGTAACAGCTAGTTGTCTATAAATGCATAAAAACTGACAGCATTCAGGTTTTTTTTTTCAAAAAAGGTATGAATACGTTATTGGAGAATCTGAAATCAGTCACAGATCCTTTTTCTACAACATCAAGTTCAATTCATCCATTAACGATTATGATTTTTCATACAAATTTCCATCAAGTTCATAATGATAAATTTAAAGAATATTTTTGTAGTCATAAGTAGCACGGTGTTTGAACTATATGTACAAGTACAACTAAGCTACATGTTGAAGAGAAATGCAGCCTACTTTCACAAGTTGCACATAAATTTTCTCAGTATATGGTATAAAATATTTACTTTTACTTTAAGTTCTGTGAACACATACACACTACCTCTTTTTTTTTGCTACATAAAATATAAAATTTTAAAATGTATAATATCTGACTGTCAAGAGTGTGTTCAGGAGATAATTTGAACACTTCTTTTTAAATCAATAAAAAAACAGTTTTTGCTTTACACTATTATATTCAACTTATTACTTTATTAGAAATATTTTTACAAAACAGAATATTAAAATGTTATGAGAGAGCTAACAGTATTAGCTTTAAAATTTAATGCCATATATTATTTAAAAACCTATAGAAGCCCATTAAAACAGAACCTATCTATATTTGAAAAATTTCATAGTCCCAATGGAAGAAATGCCATACAATTATACGTGCTAAGATGGAAACTTGTCTAAAATGAAAAATTTTCTGGTCACCTAGCGATTCAGTTTTCACAGATTTTATTGTACATTGACAAAATACTTTCTGATAGCCATTTTTACTATGCTTGACTTTTTATATAATTTATAATATTTACAATATTTGTGTTTTTAGTCAGTAAATATAAATGGAATTAAAGGTACATACACATTATTGATATGAAAATTTGAAAAGATAAAAATATTTTAAAAAAAGGATAACTAATTCTGGAAGAAGCTTTATAATACCACTGCTTTATGTGGAAAAGATTCACAAATTTTCTTGGCAACCCAGTGATTGGCAAATATCATACACTCAGCAACAGTTTTATGAATTGGCAATTCCTAAAAACAAAAGGGAAATTAATAGCAAAACTAATGAAACATTATAACAAATGAATAATATTTGAGAAGGGAATTTGAACAATTAATCCTTTATTGTACTAATGAATTGTCCAGAAAGTCCTTAATTTTTCTACAGTATGACTGTAAAAATACATAAATGATTTTGATGCTTTTTAAACATATATTTTTTGAAGTGCATTATATATAACGATGAAATATTTACTTGTGTTTGAAGCAAAAATTATCAAATAAATTAGAATATTTAAGCTGCTATTTTAATATATAAGAATGGAAGATAAAATAGCAACATATGGATCCCATCTTTTTTTTTTCACTTCAAAACAGCAATGAAAGCTGCAGAAACACATAAATAAATGCATTTTGTGTATAGTATTAAGCAACCACATTACAAACTTGTTAGAATTGTTTTCAAAATTTCATTCTGGAAATTTTTGTGCTCAACATAGAATAAGATCTTCTGGACACACTTATATTAATAAGCACCAATTCATAGCTCCGGTTAAGGCTTATCAACACACAACGATTTGTAAAATATCAAAGAAGTTAAATTCATCAAAATATCTATTTACAGTGATGGCTGAGAGACATAAAAGAGCTTGATAATTAAATTTAACATGAACTGAAAGAAATTTATTTAATGTTACATACCAGCATCTGGGATATGTTCTTAAAAAGTAACCAAAATATTTCTTTTCTGAAGAAAGTGATATCTGGGGATTTAAAATGGATTATACATAGTAATGTTCAGTGCAAAAAATGATGATATAAGTGCATTAAGCAATGTCAAACAATATTAGCTAGTTGATATTCATTAAAAGAAAGTTATGTAATGAATATGGTGGAAGTGTGGGAGAATTGTGAATTTTCAGCACCTTCTACAGCATTCAACTGTGAGCAACTAACCAAATAAAACAATTCTGAAATTGGTAAATTGAAGAGACATTTTATTCCATTATGATAAGATAACACAAAACTACATACTTCTCTGATGACTTGCTAAAAATATCTGGGATGTGCTGCCATGCACACCATAAAACCTTACATTGCATTATCAGACTACTATATATTTTGTTTTCTTAATAATACTTTGGTTTGGAAAATCTTTACCTCATGCAACAGTGTAAAAGCATACTTGAAAGAATTTCTGAAACTGGGATAATTAAAATTAGCTGAAAGATGGTGATTCATTGTCGAACAAAATGTCAATGTACTATAAATTAAATTTTTTTCTTTATATTAAAAAACCTTTTTTTATTTCATAGTTAAAAAGCAGAAGGACTTTTCTGGATAACACAATATTTAATTTGAACATAGGTGCTTTCCCATTCACATCAGTATTGTTTTTAATTTACATACACAATGGCAATAATCAATAATAATAATAAAAAATATACATTAGCCCCTCATTATATCATGCTTTATTATTTTGCCTATTTGGATATATAACACTTTTTCCATGTCTACTAAACAAAAGAAAAAATTAACTTTAATTACTTCTCTTCACTTTTTAAGCATCTATGTGTAAACAAAATTGCCAATCTTACAGTTTTTAAAAGTCAAATGAACATATTTTGAACCAGAAAATTTATTCAACAAAATGTTTTTATATGGGACTTTTTTACTTTCATTTTATTTATTTAAATTTTATTTAATTGATAGTTATATGCAGATAATAATAAATAAGTGTCATTCTCTATAATTAATTTTTTTGAGAAAATTGTATTATGCATATAAACTAATTTTTGGAGACAAATATAAATCATTTTCCTGAAAGTTACAATAATTCTTATTTTTCTCAATGGCATTGGTTACATCATGCAACCAGATATATCGTGCTTTTTTTTTTTTTTTTTTTCCAAACATGAACAATATAACAAGGGATTACGGTACACCTTTTCAAAACATTCTTTAGTGTAAAGTCTGTTTTTGATGACATGTATGACAAAATTAATTAGTGATATTAAAGACATCATCATTTTTTTCAATTTCATGATTTACTAACTTTTTTTCTAGGATATTTTGAGGAAGAATGTTTAATGCCCTTAAAACAAAATTTACAAATTTTTATTAAGAATTCTACATTTGTGCATATCTTCAGGGCAATAAGAGTTATTCACAAAATTTGAATATCTGTTGAAAAGAAGCATAGTATGTTTCCTTTGAAATAAGTTATCATATTTTTGTACATTATTTTCCCAGAACCACATTCAAGAATTTAGATGGACAATTTATTATGTACAATAATTGGATAAATAACATGTACATTATTTCAATTTAATGTCAATAACATATTGCTGATATTATTATCAGAGAAAATGCAAAAATACAGAATTTATCTTTGAGATTTCTTAGCAGCTGTCATTTAATAAATCATTACATCATTAAACACCAATAAACAAGAAACAAATATTTTAAAAACATTCAAAGTTTAAAATCAAGTTAAATATCTATATATATCAAAAAAGGTCTATTTTTTCTAAAAATAAAATAATTGAAATCAATATAAAAGTAAATACAGTATGGAACCATTTATCCGGAAACCAGTTAACTGGAATAGTATTTTCAATCAATCAACTGCGGAATCATTCCAGAAAAAAAAAAGCAACATTTATCGTAAAATTTTCAACACTGCATTTTTTTTTTTTTTTTTTTTTTTTTTTTTTAATTAGTGGTGTAGTATTTTTTATTTAGGATTTATTGTTTCACTGGAATGTAGTATATTTACTGTCCATATATATATATATATATATATATATATATATATATATATATTATACTTTAATCTAATATGCTTCATGCTATGGCAATATTTTGGCTTCATAGCACTTAATCTACTACGTGGACAAATAAACAAAGCAGAACTGTTGCCAGTTTGTAGAAACAACAGAAAATATGCTGTTTATTCACCTAAATAGAAATATGAAGAAAATAACGTAACTGTTCCTGAAAAGTTATGGTTTGACATGCATCACATTTCTTATTTTTCTCAGCAAATGGCTCCAGACCTAATGGCATAGACTGGAAATGAAGTTCTTAGAACAAAAGGCAAAGTGGGGAGGTAAAGAAAAAAACAAAAATTACTAGTTCTGTAATAAATTTTCTCTGCTTATAAATTCTCCGAATAAACATTTGAGTATTTTATGTTTTTTTCATATCTTTATGAATGTGAATAAACAGCGAAAAAATGTTTTGCTACATTGCTTCTTCAGATTGGCAACAGCTCTGTTTAGTTTATTTTCAACTTTGACACATACTTACTATGGGGATTATTTGTTGTATAGTAATATTACATGCTTAAAAAACATTGATTAATCAGGATTTGAGGAATTTAAATAAAAGGCAGATTTTGATTTTTATATGGAATTATTTAATTTGTTGAAAGGGATTCCTTTACAAATGCCCTCTTTTCATACTCTGATTAATCTTTGATTCACAAACGAAGCTAGAGTCAAATATATTATACAAGCCTGAATAATGGGTGTGTCGATGAGCAACCAGTTATCCAGAATCAGAGGTCAGAAGTAGTGCGCTACTAGTAGCAAAACTACAGTAGTCACTACTTTTTACAGTGAATTGTAGTGTAGCACACTTCATTTTGAACAATATAGTGTAGCGAGTAACATAATACAAAAAATCAGTAGTGTGAAGCGAGAATCGATGCTACTTTTAACGCTACTTTAGGAAAAAAAAAAAAAATATGCCACTCTGGAAATCAAGTGGCCGAAACTTGCTTCTTTTGTACAAAGTTTGTTCTGCTCAGCAATTTGCGAATCTCAGTGTCATATCTCAGCTGCAGTGTATTAGCAACATTGCATGAAGTCATAGATTTTTCCCCATTCACACTTTCTGTTAAAATCAAGTACTAATCCACCAAAGGAATTAATTTTTTGCTGGCAACATTTGTCTATTTACTCGTTATTAGGTTTTCATATTTTAATGCTAAGTTTCTTATTATTCGGAATTGATTTATTTATAAATTTATTTATTGTTAGCATTTAGAAATTTTTTTTCTAACTTTTTAGATTATACTATCTCTCTTAATTTTGCTCTGAAATTTATAATGTGTGTACAAGCTAACATTTTGGAGGCAAATAGAAAACATTTTCTTATATCTTATCTTTCCTAATTTTTTAGTGTCTTCAGTTATGTCGCATTTGTTTAATTGTATCCTGACAGATGCGATATAACGAGAGGTCACTTTATTATTTAATCTGTGCCTTCAATTTCTAGTGTAAATTGAACCCTTTGGCAAAATCTGAAAGTAGCGAAGTAGTGACTAATTTTGAAAAGTAGTTTGTAGTCACTACTTTTTAATATAAGTAATTGCAGTTGTAGTTAACTAGATTTTCCATAAAGTAGTTGTAGTTCGCTACAATAAAAAAGTAGTTTTTGAACTCCTGTCCAGAATACATCTGGACATACATACATTCCATATAACTGGTTCCATACTATAATTTCATTTCTTAGTTGAATATGATAACCATTAGAGAAAACAAAACTCATTTCTAGGTATTGAATATTGGGTATCTATTCGGCATCTGACCTATTCAGCCATACTATCAAATAATCGGTTAGGCCGAATATCAAAATATTTGGTCTGCCAAATATTTCTATATTCGGCCAAACCGAATACTTAAAAAAATATTTTTAAAACCATACATAACTTCTACTTTTAACTATCATTTTTTAAAGATATTCAGAATAATTAAGAAATAAAATCCTATTTAAATAAAAGAGAATTACTTTTATATTATTTACTTGCTGTTTGGAAAGCAAAACTTAAGAAAATTAATCATTAATGATGATCTTCATAGAAATTAATGATGTACAAATGTAAGTTCTTGAATATTGTTTGGTAATAATCTGTATTTTGCTTTCTCCCAAACAGTGTGCTTCTAAAAAAAAAATGAAACTAACTTTCAGGGTTGATAATAGACATCAAGACAGGCAATTTTTGTCCAGGAAACCAGGATCACAATCCACTTATTTTGTCAAAAATACAGTGTATCTCAATCCAGGACGAACTTGGATTTTCATCAGACTAATTTTGATTTTTGTGAAATATGATGACATGCCGAGAAGTGCTAGGAATTGCCATCTTTCATTTTCAAATAACACTGAGCTAGACATTCCAGTACTCAGAATGCAATTGACAGAATATATGCTCTGTCACTGATCAAAATTCAACCACTTCCAGTAATATCACATTTCCTTCAAGCAAAGTTAATATGATGAAAATTTCGCTAAAATATCTTCACTATTGTTAAAGTTGTGAACGGAAATTTGGTTTCAGCTTGTAGCGACACACCCTGTATTTTTAATTTAATGTATTGTATTTTTGATGGAATAAATGGATTGAGATGCTGGTTTCTTACACAAAAAAATTTTGTATTGACCACATTATCTCCCCTGAAACCTTGTTCCAAGATTTAAGGAACACCCTGTATGTTTAGAACTTCTGAAAATGATTGCCCACTCCAGGCACTGCTCTCTGAAGCATTTAAAAACTTCCTTGCTAAATAAAAATGAGCAGGAAAGTTGTCCTTGCTGAGTTGCCACCATTAATAAATTTGTGTCTTTTTTTTTTTTTTTTTTTTTTTTTTTTTTTTTGTAATTCCTCCAAAATTTCTCTTCAATTTTAAAATACTTTTTTTAGAATGTAAGAAAATTTTATTAATTTATTTTAATTCACAGAAGAAATCATAAAGTTAAAAATTTTATTAATTAAAAAGGTTTTAAGACTATCCTCTTTTTAAATAACAACTCAAAGCATACATTTTTAAAAATGTAAACTGTACTTGTGAAAAAGTCTTATTCATCAAAATGGAAGTATTTGTGTTAAATATTATGCAAAATTGTTTTAAATTTTAACTTTTTAATACCTTTAAACTCTGAAATAGTATTCAACTGGCCGAATATTCGGTATTTGGCTAAAATAATTATTCGGTGCACCCCTATTCATTTCCTGTAAATAGTGTATAATAGAATAAATTATTCTATTCAACAATTCCATAACCATTCATAAACTATTCAAAATTATATGATTATTAATACTCAGATAAATTGTATTAAAAGAAAAAAATCTTGGTTATGCTGAACTTGTTTGAAATAATGGATTGTTTACATAAAAAATTACCTTTGCTGATTGAATATCAGAAACTACTGATGGGAGCATTTTATCAATTTCAAACTTCATATTAATGCTACTTAGCTCTAAACCACCTGCATCAAGCCTATTCTTGCGAAGGACATTGGCAATACGATATAGATTGGACAAAGAACATTTCAGATCTTCAAACCTGAAAAATTTTAAACTTTAGATTTTGTCTATTAACACGTTCATACCAAGGATGCATATTTAGCGTTGCTTAGTCACTCAGTTGAATTCCATTTTTAATCCAGAATTACGAATTCACACTGGAAATTTTGAAAGAAGAAATTTTATTTAATGTAATCACAAAATGTCTGTCATTAAATGCATCAAATATTGTTATTAGTATTTTCTGGTATGAATTCGGAATTTCTGAATAAAGTAAAATTCAGTTAATTTTAACCCGGTAGTGTTAATAAACTTAAAAACTATACTTATAGACATTAAAAACAACTAAATCTTAAACAGGATAAATTAATGCATTATAATAAACCAGTAGAAGGTGCCTCAACTAAGCTAATTTAAAAAAAAACTTAAATGAGATACTATAACAAATTTTATCATTCAATTTAATCTCTTTCCTCAACTTAATGAAAACAAATAACTTTCAGCAATCTAAATTGTGAAAAATATATTAATAAAACAGCTACAATGTTTAATCCTCAGCTAAGACTTAAAGCAACTTTGTTTAAGAAACAATATAAAAGTGACTTGAATGATAAGTACTATTTCTCATGCAACACCAACACCTTTCCCCACCACCACACACACACACACAAATATATATATCAACAAATTTCCCAGCAAAAATACACATAATTTATCTAACAATAATAATGTTTTTTCTTTGAAGTAAAATTTGTTTTCACATATGGTTCATGACAGACGTATTTGAACTAAGGAAATTATAGTGGATATTTGAAATTCAGTGAAGTCCAGAGATGTTAGAAAAATTAATTTTGAATAGAATTTCCATTGCAAATTACAATTTCAAATATTTTAACCACAATAATTCCTAAAATTACTAAAGAGATTTATCAGACACGTCTTTCATGAACTGTGGATCTCAAAATCTACAGTTCATCAGAATTTAAAGCATGTAAAATTCAAAACCTACATACTGTTATGATTTAAAAATTTGACTCTTAATTTATTCAGGATTTTAATATTTAACCTTAATTTATTCATCAATTTAATTAAACTCATTAAATTCATTTAAATTAATTAAGCTAAATTTCATTTTTGCATTTTAAATCTAACATTCTTTCTATATTGTTTACTTTTGGTGAGAATATAAATTAATTTCAGAATCTTTCCATTACATATGTTTTAGGATATTTATTCATTCAATTTAATTTACATTTTATTCACTTTGCAATATTAATTAAACTTCATTTCAAATTATCTAAAAACAAAATATTTATAACTTACTTTTTCTAACTTTTAAATAATATACAGTCTAAAATAAACTATTCCAAAATATAGTGTATTTCCTTTTTAATAATATTGATTAAAAAATTGGTTAATTGTTAATTTTATTCTTTTCAGAAAGTTCAAATTCATTTATTTTAATTCAGGCAAATTCTTTCAGAATAACGAACTTTTCCATATTTCATTTCATAATTTCTAAGTCCAATAATCATTTTTCAAAATTTCTTAATTTAAATATTTTACTTTCAAAAACATATCTGGTGGAAAGAAATTTTAATTTTATTTAGATTGCTAAAAGTTCATTTATTTTCATCCATTAGCTTGGCAGTTATCGATTTTTAATTACTTTCGTTTTTTCTGTTTTGAATCTCATCGAGATTTGCGCTCAGACGCCATTGATGGGTATTTAGATGTTTCAAGTAAACAAGAACCTTTCTTCCCGCGGATTTTGAACAAGGTCGTTTTGACAGCACTCCAAGGTCACGATCGAATGTTCTAAATGCCATTTAATGCTGTTGCTAGGGTTGGAAGTGTCAGTGAAACGTCTGACTGTAACCTTGACTATGGTCTGTTGGGGCTTGTTCACTGACATTCAGACGGTTCGGATTTTTTCATTGGTTGTTTCGTAACCGTCAGAAAGTTCTGCCTGAGTGGGAAACTGGGAAGACTCTTTCAGTTCCTAAAAAAATTTGTATGATGTAGCGTAGGCTAGATCTTGCTCTTCGGAGCGTAAGCCAATTTTGGTATGCGGTGAGAATGAAGAAAGTCATACATCTAAATATATTGCTATTTATAATTAATTCCTCCTTCTGTTCAAGGTCAACCAACTAATAAGAGGAATGCTACCCTGGTTGTTATTGGCGATTTTTCAAGGAAAGTATACTCCCTCTAATTTATAATAACTTACTTTGGGCGTCACTGTTAACTACAGAAACTTGGATTCTTTCGCAGAGCTGAGTGATCCTGATATTTTATATCTTTCTAACAGATGGTTACTACTTCATAATGTTTGACATTCCGTCTGCAATCTAAATTCTCGACATACGGTTGAAACATCTATAAAAGAGTGCTGAAATATTTCTACCTTATAATGATTTACATTCTATCAGCAATTTAGAATCTCAACATACGGTTGAAACATCTTTATAAGAGTGCTGTAATAATTTATTGTCCTCATTGTTATACACCTGTTGGTGGCCAAGAAATCATCATCTAGTAATTCTTAAACATTAAATTCCAAAGCTCTACATTTAACACACAATGAACAAATTGAACTAATACAACGAGATTATCATTTGGACAAACCTATCTTATTACTTGCAAGTTGAACACTGAACAGAACCAGTATAATTATTAATTAACATCATGATATTTTCTCATAATCTATTACAACGTTTGTGAATGATGTATATGTTGTTGAAAAGAGTAACGAATTAAATGATAATAATATAACAGAATATAATTTCGCATTTATGTATATTTCAATAACAAAATAATTTATATCGATATAACATCTTATAAAAGCAAATATATTGGTTGTAAAAAGTGTATAAAAGAAATTTTCAAGTTAATATCTATACTTTATTTACGTGAGTGCTCTATGTGAATAAACAAGAATTTACTTTGATCTTGGTGAGTTTGTCTTTTTCTATTATTTATATTTATGTGTTTCAGCTATGTTTGAAGTAATGGAATAAGTTCTATCTTCTAATTTATATAAGTATATTTTAACTTAAGAATTAACTTTATGAATTTAACGTAATTTTAAACTTAACTTTTATGGCATCGCATTATGTGCTGCTACTTACGATCATGCCTATAATGGTGTTTGGGGAAAGTGTTGAATATATGTTTTGTCTAAATTTTTAGGTTTTCTGAATCACTCCGGTGCGAGTCGCTGGTGATTCACCCTTTATTAATTTTTCCTTTTATATTCATCACGATCCTCAGATACCGTTATACATACTAAGACTAACAAGTTTACATAAATATAGCAAATTCTGTATTTAATATAAAAAAATAAACTAAGCAGTTTTTAAAAACGAAATTGTATGTAAACCATTTTTTAATAACACAACCTTACTTTAACAAAGGCCTAAATTATCCACCAAAAACAAAGGTGGAACCTCAACATTAATCTAAATAACTATTTTGATGCGGATGAAATTTGTTCACATTTAACTTTTGTATTTTAATACTTACAGGAGCAAAATAATTCTGTTACCAAAATGTTGAAATAATTGACTACCACCAGAATTTATGAAAACGTTCATTTGAAAATAAATAAATGCTCACATACATTATAAAAGCAATTTTATTCAAAAATTTTGGTGAAATCTTGGCAGTCAGGGATTAAAATTAAGTGATATATATACTGTATTTACTCAAGCATTTTATGCACCCCATACTTTTGAAAGAAAATTTAGTAAAAAAGCAAAGATTCGCATCAAGATCCTCATAGTTTTCATTTTTCAATATTTTAGTTTGGTTATTTGGAATAATATATATAATTTTATTACAAATAACCAAACTAAAATATTGAAATTTTTTTCTTTCAGTTGCAGCATAACTGTGTACAGATTTGTTTACACTGAAATTTGTCATTCATGGTAGAGTGAGTGTTTTTCTGAATAAAACAGTAAAAAGGCAGATGGAGAATTTAGACACACTTTTTCCCAGTTCAAAAATTAATTACAAACTTTTGAAACTGTTATACATTTTGTTTAATTTTAATTATTAATTTATTAAAATGTTACATTCATCTTACATAAATAAGGTCATTTCACTTTTTATTCTAATTTGCTCTTTGAAAAAAAAAAAAAAAAAATTACATAAAAAAACTCGAAAAAATAATTTTTTGCCCCTCCTAATTTTAGAGCTGAAGAAAATGATGAAAAAGTCTGAAAATACACAAGTAAATACGGTAATATACCACCAACCTTCATAGGCAGCGCTTTACAAATTTGATAAAATCTGGTAGCCAGAAAAAAGTCTAGTAGCCAGTATAAAATATTTACCACCCCCTCCTTCCTCATCATTAATTTTCAAAAAGCACAAAAGTTTTTAGGAATTAATTGAGGAAAAATAATAACAGGCATTGTTTAGAATTATTAGTTACATAGTTTAGAAAGATAATATAAACTAAGTTTTCAAATGAAACTTATCAAAATCATATATATCTCTCTCAAAAAAAAAAAAAAAAAAAAAAACTCTAAAGAGTGAATTAACCGGCATGTTCGGAAAATGCTGATTGCCGAATGCTTCAAATGTCTGGATAGTTGAATGCTACAAAATCTATATCAGGTGAGTAGCGCATCGACGGAATAGTGAAGCAGGAAAACAAGTTTTCACCTATTTTTCTGTCGAAGCCTCAAATAATTCTGATTTGATTATTTTAAAATTTACATTTGATTAATGCATTTTTGCCAAATTAAAAACAAAAGTTAAAAATTTTTTTTGTGTGAATATAGTTTCAAAGTTTATTTTTTAATATTGGGAAAGGGGGGTAAGGATGGCATTTGTGCTCCTTTCAAGAAAGCTTAGGTCAATTTTTGTACAAAAAAGAAACAACAACAAAAACCCCATTAAATTAAATAACTTGGTAGCCAGATAAAAATATTTGGTCGCAGTGACGACTGTATTTGTCAAGCCCTGTTCATAGGGTTACACAAACAAATTAACCCAGTATGAAATGAAATCTATCAACAAAAGTAATTAAGCAGGTACTTTTAAACATATCAATGAATATTTTGTAAACCCACTCCTGTAATGAATGCACTAAAATAATCTACTCTAATACACGATGCTATCAATAGACATATGTTATTTCTAAATGAAACAAATTTCTAGCCTTCCTTTATCATCTATACTAATATTATTACATTTCCATTACATTAAGTAAAAAAAAAATATATATATATATATATATATATATATATATATATATATATTATGATGGAGTGGATGAATAATATCAGAAAGTGAACAACCGGTTCTGCTACAAATATAATTTCATTAACATATTATTTTTAATAAGATGCATACAAATATGCAAAAAAAATTTAAATGATGAGAAAAAACCCTCTCTTGCTATAAGAATGTTATTAAAGCCTATACAGGGCTTATTATATGATACCAAAACAACAAATATGTCTTTAGGGGGGGGGGGGGGAGATTAAAATAGGAACCACATAACATTTGCATTTTTATATAAGCATAAGAAAAATTAAGCATACTTGATATGTAAGCCATCCTCTGGGAGTCCTTGTAACTCAGGTATTTGAGAAATAAGTTCTTCTATAGGAACATTACACAGAATTTCTTGAGCAGCCTAATAATTATTAAAATAATTAATCTACCTATTTACATTGGAGAAATGTAGCAATCAATATTAATATTTGCTATAATTAGAGAAAGTTTGGCACATTTAATAAGAATAGTAAATTATGGCAGACAACAGAAATTGTTTAATATAATTCTTTCAAAATTAAAAAGAAAATGCACCAACTTTATGAAATACGATAGATACATAAAAAAAATTATTATATTAAGACAAAATAAGTAAATAAATATAAAATAAAGAATCTGAGAAACAAATTAAACACAAAAGGATTTAAAGGAAATGGATATATGTACCTCATAACAAAGTTTGTAGCTTGATTTTATAACTGTTCGTCCATACCAAACATTTTTTACTTGACAACTGGAATCTAAATGCCAGATAACACTAACAGCATACCTACAAAATAATTTTTTCTTTAAAATGAATCATAAACAATACTTTTTTATTTAATAACATAAAACAAAATATTTTTTTCTTAAAAAAAAAAAAAAAAAAGGGAAGAAAAGAAATAAAAAATACACATTTTTAAATCTTTAAGCATGGTTTTGTATTAAATTATTTTTTTTTAATGACATTTAAAATGATAATGCTTATTTATTCATCAGCAAAGTAGTGTAATTCTTACTCATTGATAAAATTAAAAAATTCATGTATTTATTTTTTAATATTTTATATTCCGTTAAAATATTACTTAAAATTTATTAATATTTTGCATGTACACCCTGGCGGTGGAAAGTGGAACTAAAATCTCTTAGACGATCAAAATGAAGTTGAACAAGCCAAATCCCATTGTAATCGGGCACATAGAATGTGAGATAAGAACACGCCCCCTGGTGGTGGAACTAAAATATGCAAGGCTATCGACATCAAGTTGAATGAGCCAAACCCCATTGTAATCAAAATAAAAATGTAAGAACCTATTTACTTTAATGTTAGAAAGGGAGATTATTAAGTTAATTATAATGCTTGGAATCAGTTCCGTTGAAATCTCAAAGATAGTTGCTGAGGTATGGAAACGGGCCATAGTTAGAGAAAAAAACCTTGAAGGGGAGAGGGGATGGGAGAGAATTTTTGGTCAAATAACTAACTAAGACTACTGGAGCACTTGCTCAAAGAATGAAACTCGTAGAAAAGCTTGGAACAGAAAAAAAAAAAATTCCTGAAGTTACTATTTGAAAATAACAGTAATTATCTATACATCAGCAATTAAATGCTATGGATGAAGCTAAAAATGTTAAATGGAATAAGTTCTGTTGATATCAGAGCAGTAGATATATATATATATATATATATATATATTAAAAAGGGTGTCAAATAATGAAACAAGTGGGTAAGTGTGATCAAAGATTGCTCAAAGGGTTTCGTTTAATATTCCTTTCAAAACACTTTATCCTTTCTTTAATAAATCCAAATAAATTTCATTTAGCAACAAAAAAAAAAGTCATGTTTTTTATAAAGTAAAAATTTACCGGTCTATTTTTTTTGTTTTTTTGAATATCTAAACCAGTCCGCTATTATATTCTGTCATAATAATATCTCTCAGCGGACTAAATACAGTATTTTAAAAAAATTATTTCAAAATTAAACATGTTGTACACCTTCAAAATGCTAAAATATGCGAATATTTACATAATCGGATTTTTATCATGATTCAATATGTTTCTCAAACTCATATATTTACTATTCTCTATTACTCATATTAATACTTGCTTTGTATTATTCTCAAATATTTGAAAAATTCATTAAACTTCCAATATGACGTCAGATTTTCTTTTTAATTCTCTAATGACGTGATATTAATCTGCTTGGTGTACATACACATACTCATGCTCCTTGTAATATTGAGAAATCTTTGAAAATTTCCGTTTTATTACCACTATGACATCAATCATTTTTATTTCATACTAATCTTTTTTTCAATTGGTGAAACTTTTTATTTCATTTTCATTTTTCACATGGAAATCGTTCAATAGAAAATTAATTGTTGTAGAAAGAATTTCATTGCGGATTTTTAATTTTTGGCAACTGCTATAACGAAAAATGTTTAAATTTAATAGGAAAAGGCTGTTAGAATTTTGGTTTTTTATCTCTATTTATTAAAATAATACGATTTTTTCAAATTTTAATATTTTGAACTTCATAGCTGGTATTCAGATATATATACACAAAGTTTCAACTCTCTAAGTTACATAGTTTCTGAGAATGGATCTGTGACAGACAGACAACGGAGCGGGAGTAATAGGGTTTCGTGAGATGAGTGAAACCCTAAAAACCACCGCTAGGGATACGTGGTGAAATACAATAAATGCGATCTATACTAATAAAAGAAAGTTATGCTCTGTGTGTCTGTCTGTCGGCGATGGCTAGGAAAATCTAGCACACCTAGAAGCCTAAAAATTTAAATTTAGGTAGTCCAAGGCCTCGCCTGATGCACCTGAGACTCAGAATTTTAATATTTTAATTATTTACTAAAATATTAATTAAAATCCACAAAGAACTCTCATCAAAAATACACTTTTTTTTCTTCGTCTGGTTGGTAATCTGGAGTAGTAATGCAAAAATAAGGACTTCTAACAAAATAGTGTTAGTATGGAGTGCACTTACTGGCATACAGCCGTGCTAATGTAGCACCACCTGCACATGACAAACCGAAAATATGACTAGGCAGACGAACTGACACAACTGTCCTGCACAGATGTTTGAAACATTTTTCGAGGCATAATAATTAACTGGGTTAGTAATTTTTTTTTCTTTTTTTTACATGTCATATATTATCATGACAGATTATTAATATAGAAAACTTTATTTAACAATATATTTGTCATATTTGTGGGGATAGAGAAGGGTAAGAGTAAGCAACTTTTGATTAAATATTGCATATCTTTTAGACCATGTGCCACCTGGTGGTGGCTTTTTGCTTAATTGACTGCCCCCCCCCCCTTATTAATAAATCCAAATCTATTGTTCTGATTTCAACAGAACTAATTACATTTAACAAATTTAATATTTTTAGCTTCACCCATAGCATTTAATTGCTGTTTTATACAGAGAATATCGCTATTTTAAAATTACAGTTTTCGTAAAAATTAAATTTATGTTCCCAATAAAAGTACACAGCCCGTATTCAGTTGATGCATACCAACAGTCAAAGTTTGTGATTTGGTACTAAGCACTTGACCGTGTGTCTCTTACTGAGAAGGATTTAGCAAACTTCAGAAGCATGCAGGAAGCAAGTCTCTGGCTGCTGGCAGTATTTTTGAGCCATGCTTTTTGATGATCTTTAGTTGTTTGCAAAGTTAATCTCTTCCCAGTTCTATCTTCTTGTCTGCGAACCCGATTACAGATATTCCGTTATACAAACATATATACATGTGAATACAAACATACACACTTATTAATACATATGTACTACCTACCTACATATAATGAATAAATATATGATATATGTTTCTCGATTTCTTTCGTTATTATCCATTGGCATGCAGCGAATACGGAAGTACCCAAATTCGTATTCTTCGTATTCGTATTAAATTCTTTTCCTTTTTAAAATATAAAATTCAAACCAAATTACATCGGTTTGTAAGAAACAAAGAATGTAAAATCTAATTTGGCTACATACCAACCAGGTCGCATTTGATAAAAAACATGTGCTCGTTACGCACGTAAGAAGTAAAATTTCTTTATCATAAATCACAAATGTGTATGTCAGTAACATTGACATCAAAGCAATGTAAAGAACAATGAGGTTAAAATGAATAAGTTACAACAATGGAGCTAATATTTTAATTAATAATTCAAACAATCTCAATGCTATCTCTATGGGAAAATTGATAATTTTTGGGTCAATATTTCAGGGTGTTATAGTTGACAAATATTTTTGATTTTCAATCTCCGGCAAGATTTTGGAATTATCAACTTCCAGTTAAAATGTAAGAAAAAAAATGTTTAAAAATGTAAGAACCTATTTACTTTAATGTTAGAAAGGGAGATTATTAAGTTAATTATAATGCTTGGAATCAGTTCCGTTGAAATCTCAAAGATAGTTGCTGAGGTATGGAAACGGGCCATAGTTAGAGAAAAAAACCTTGAAGGGGAGAGGGGATGGGAGAGAATTTTTGGTCAAATAACTAACTAAGACTACTGGAGCACTTGCTCAAAGAATGAAACTCGTAGAAAAGCTTGGAACAGAAAAAAAAAAAATTCCTGAAGTTACTATTTGAAAATAACAGTAATTATCTATACATCAGCAATTAAATGCTATGGATGAAGCTAAAAATGTTAAATGGAATAAGTTCTGTTGATATCAGAGCAGTAGATATATATATATATATATATATATATTAAAAAGGGTGTCAAATAATGAAACAAGTGGGTAAGTGTGATCAAAGATTGCTCAAAGGGTTTCGCTTAATATTCCTTTCAAAACACTTTATCCTTTCTTTAATAAATCCAAATAAATTTCATTTAGCAACAAAAAAAAAGTCATGTTTTTTATAAAGTAAAAATTTACCGGTCTATTTTTTTGTTTTTTCGAATATCTAAACCAGTCCGCTATTATATTCTGTCATAATAATATCTCTCAGCGGACTAAATACAGTATTTAAAAAAATTATTTCAAAATTAAACATGTTGTACACCTTCAAAATGCTAAAATATGCGAATATTTACATAATCAGATTTTTATCATGATTCAATATGTTTCTCAAACTCATATATTTACTATTCTCTATTACTCATATTAATACTCGCTTTGTATTATTCTCAAATATTTGAAAAATTCATTAAACTTCCAATATGACGTCAGATTTTCTTTTTAATTCTCTAATGATGTGATATTAATCTGCTTGGTGTACATACACATACTTATGCTCCTTGTAATATTGAGAAATCTTTGAAAATTTCTGTTTTATTACCACTATGACGTCAATCATTTTTATTTCATACTAATCTTTTTTTCAATTGGTGAAACTTTTTATTTCATTTTCATTTTTCACATGGAAATCGTTCAATAGAAAATTAATTGTTGTAGAAAGAATTTCATTGCGGATTTTTAATTTTTGGCAACTGCTATAACGAAAAATGTTTAAATTTAATAGGAAAAGGCTGTTAGAATTTTGGTTTTTTATCTCTATTTATTAAAATAATACGATTTTTTCAAATTTTAATATTTTGAACTTCATAGCTGGTATTCAGATATATATACACAAAGTTAGTTAGCAAAGTTAGTGCTAATCTGACTAATATTTTAGGTGCTATCTTGTTCACAAAAGTGTAATTCTGTATGGGAAGCTGGAGCTTAGCTTCAATAATAAATATAGTTTAAAAGGAGTACATATGTATCTTATAATACTGCAAATAAAAAATATACTTACTTTTTAAATAACAAAATTCAGAATTTTGCTGCAAGTTTACAAAAATGAAATTTGAAAAATTCATAAACAAATAAATAAAATTGATCAAGATGTCAATCATGTTTTTTGCATACTTACACCTCATCTCTTTCTCCCTTCTCATAATTTATTGAGATAACTAATTTTACTCAATTTATCAATATATTCATATATTCTGTTGTTTTTTTAATCTATATCCTTATTCAAATTTGAGGATTAAAGTAAAATCTCATTACAATGAATTTCTGGAATGGTTTCCATCAAACCAATTACGTTCATTGAAATTTGTTAAAGTGAAATTCTAAAATGGCATCTTGAAAAAAAAAAAAAAAATGCATACACATTGAATAAAAATACTACTTTTATTAAATTTTGATTAATATGTAAACATGTCAGTAAATAATAAATTTACAGTGTATTATTGTAAACTTACTACTTATAAATAAAGTAATTATTAAGATAATTAAATTTCAAGAAGTTAATGGCAACTACCAGGGTGTCTATTCCACATCAGCAACAAATTTTTCCTGCCTTTTCCAAGTTTTTCATACCAAATTTTTAAAATTCCAGGTATCAAGATTTTGTAATGTTAAATACACAGAAAATATTAAAAGTTGGGAATTTGAGAGTGAAACTCTCATAACTGATTCTGAAGCACAAACTACTGATTTGTTAAACAAATTTTTACAAAATTCACAAAATGTTGATCATCAAGGCATTTATTTTATGGTTAATGATTATGTGATGCTCCTAAATCAGCAAAAAAATTTCTTTATTTTTTAATGTTGGCTCTAGAAAAAAGGGGCGGAAAATTTTCAAAAATGGAACACTATTCTAAAAAAGGGGCACATTTTTCTCAAAAAGGGCACACTTGTACCTTGTTCACAAAAAATCTTTTGAACTGGTTTGTTTAGGGTCCCCTAATAGAATTTGCGATATTTTCCCGCGATCAATTGAATTTCACGATCCCCCCCCCCCCTTCCATCAACTGACGAATTTCATGATTTTTTTTGGCAACTTAACAACGAATTTAGCATTTTTTTGCAACTGACTGAAGAATTTCGCTATTTTTTCTCATGACTGAATGCTGAATTTAACGTTTTTTTTTCCTCTACTAATTGACGAA
Organism: Maratus michaelseni; assembly: GCA_963931845.1. NCBI lineage: Eukaryota > Metazoa > Arthropoda > Arachnida > Araneae > Salticidae > Maratus > Maratus michaelseni. Next base: position 251,116,762 of record OZ007591.1, read on the forward strand.
TTTCACAATACAGTCGAACCCCGTTAAAACACGAACAAAGGACCAACCAAAATTTGTGTATTAATCGAAGTTCGTGAATTTTCGTCCAGTGGTCCATCTAATAAGAACCTATACGTATAAAACACATCTTTATGACAATTTTTAGCATTTTAAGTAGAGATCGACCGAAATTTTGGTTTCGGTGCAAAATCGGAGTTTTGTCGAATATTCGTTTTCGGCGAAACTGATGCCAAAATTTCGACCTGACTGAAACTATCTGTATTTCAAAATCTTGAACCTTCTTTCGGAAATTTTCAACTTTACTCATTGATATGAGTTGTATCGGCTCAAATGAGACACTGTTTATTGCTGTGAACTCCACTGTTTATCATTATCGGTCATGACTGATCCATGATGCGAGTGTAATTTATAAAGCAAGCAAAGCATATATGACTAAACTTAAAAGATGTTTATCACTTGATCTTTAAAAGCTGAAAACTTAACAGCAGTAGAATTTTTTTACTTTATAACTGCAGATTGTTTCGAATGCTTTATGTGAAAGGTGCTGTTAAAACATATAAAGATTTACGAAATTTGTTACAAAAGATATATCGAGGTATGTATACTTAAAATAATTTTTTATTAGATGAAATTCATATAATTGGAAACCATTTCTGTCTTATTGCTAAATTAATTGCGTTTTATTTTATATGAACAAAAAATAGTTTTGGATAGATGCACAGAGAGTCAACTTGGCACCAGAGATAAAAATTTTCAAACAGGGGTGCCATTTCAATACTTTCTTAGGGAGGCAGGGAGTGGCAAAGCTTACTTTTTTTTTGGGTATGGGAAGGGAGCAAAGATTTATTTTGATCTTATTGTGCACATCCTAAAAGAAAATTGACAACTGTTACATTTTTATCCTTCTATATATATATATATATATATATATTTAAAATTAGCTAAAGTACAAAATGGTGTTAAACATGTCTCACTTTGAGAGTATTGAAATGGAAAATAAAGTTTATTTTTAATAATTTCTAGGCTTAAAATGTTGTCTTAATGCTAATTTTCCTTTTTTAGTCAAATTAAACAAATTAATTTAGCTTTTGTGTCCTTTACTTAAACAAGTACTTCTACTTCACCAATACTTAACTCTATACTTAAACAATTTAAATGCAAAATATTAACGAACAGAAAATATGAATATATTTAAAAATTAAATATTCATTATTGAATTTGTTTTACATTATTTAACTACATTGCTAATTAATTATTGATAAATGCCTATAATTATTGGTTGTTATAAAATAATAAAATATAAAAGTTGTATTACTGATGTTTCATTTTGTTTGAAACTTATATACACACATATATATGTACGTTTGTTTGTTAGAAATGTGGTTCAATACACGTATAATTAATAAATTAATTAGTAACATAATTAGTTATTATTAAGTAATTATTAATCATTTGTTATTAATTAATTAAATAATTAATAATTATATGCAGGTATGTATGTATTAATCAGTTTTTTTAATTTTTTGACACTTTCGGTTTCGGCCGAAAGAGGGAGGATCACCGAAATCCGGTTTAGGTTTCTGTTTCAGTCTTAAAACCTGTTTCGGTCGATCTCTAGTTTTAAGTCATAAAATGACATTTTCTTTGTTTTTATCATTAAATAACTGATTATCTAAATTAGCTTATAATGGCTATTCTAAGCTTTAAAAATATCAAAGAGCCAATTTCCTTAATACACGAGGATGAGTGAAAATGAAACTTTTTCATTTTCTGGGATTATCAAATTGGTAACTTTCTTTTGCGGATTCAATAAAAACATAAATACAATTGCTTGGAACTAACATTAAAATAATTTTTTTAAATTATTCTCTGATCATTCTTCCGTACTGCTTTTCTATAGGGCTGTGATACCCACGTCAACACATCTTGCCGGGATGGCTTCCTTATGAGGCTACTTACTCACGTATTCAATATTTAAAATTTTTTTCTTTCTTTTGTCGGCTAGCTGAGATTGATCTCTTGGTTGTTTTTTACTTTTTCAATTTCGTTTACAGGTCTTTTTACTACTGGCTTCGAAAGTGAAAGTATCCTCATAAAAATAAAACCAAGCAAACAAAATTGAAAAAAGTAAAAAACGGCCTTTGTAGAGCTGTCCAATGCAAAAAAATCATTTAAGAATATGGAAATACAAATGAGATACTAAAAAAAAATTATAGGATTAATGAGCGGGTGTTTTTGAGTGAGTGAAGAAGCCCCTTAAGAAGCCGTGATGATTCAAAAGTCTACTCGTGCAGGAAAAAAATAATGAGTTGCAAGCAAACAAAAAAGAAAAGAAAAAGAATCAAAAGTCAAACCCTTTTTTTCTCTTAAGTAAAAAAAAAAAATCCATCTCCTATGCAAATTGACCGATTTCTTTTAAATTTTTAGCAAGTTGAAATAATAGTTGATTAGGCTGCCTAACAAATTTTTATTAAATTATAATAAGTTATTAGAAAGTTACAGCACCTATCAAAGCTGCCCACTATAGAGAAACTGCAAAGAAAAAGTAGAAAAGGTAATAGTGGTTTGTTTTAGGTAGCTTTCATCAGGGGTGCAGAATATGTCCGATCCGGCGATCTAGGATTGGGGGAAATTTTAGTCATCTGGGGAAATTTTTCGGAAAAATATACAATTGATTTCAATTTTAACAATGAATTACATAATTCCCCGAGATAGAAAAATGTTTCCCTACAAATAAGAAGATCCGTATGGCGACTTTCTCAAAATTGATCTGAGAATAATATGTACCGTATATACTCACGTATAAGTCGAGAAATTTTGGAAAAATAATCTGCTTCAAAGTAGGGGAGGGAGGTCAACTTTATACATGGGACAAAAAAGTCGAAATTTATTTTTCAAGTAGAAAAATGCTGATGTTCCGGAGTAATTATGCAATTGCAATAATCGAAATTTCTAAGTTCTTTTCTTATGAATTACCTTAGAACATTTTTTTAAAAGATAATAATTTTCTGACAAAAAAAAAATCAGGAAAGAGAAAACTTTAGAAAGAGAATCAAATCAAGAAGATCACACACCCATCACTGGTGGAAAACTCACTACAAGCTCTCACTGAATGGGTGAGCAAAAATAGAAAATAATTTAAATTTAGTAATGAGAAAAATATTTTTAATCTATGGACAACTTGGAAGAAAATTATTCAAAATAATCCTAAATTCTGAAAAGAAACCATCACTTCTAGATCAAGACAGTAGTACCAGAAATACTTTAGCTCCTTGAAAATTTACAGTGAGTGTTTTTGTGGATCTGTTGGCTCTATTATTGAAAAACACATTTATAACAGAACCCTAACATCTGATAATCTCTTTCATGAAGTGTTTATATCATGGAATGACCACCAATGCATAAAGCTACGGAACTATTAAAAACATTCTTAAACCGACATTTTCATGGTGGAAATTATCATTTTACTGGATTTTTAAAAGAAACAGACTCAAGATCTACAAAACATCAAAAATGATTGACAACATCCATAAAGAGAGTGGAAGATTGCAGTTTCTCAATAATCGACAATTTATCAGAAAAGGTAATCAAAAACATTGTATTTGTTGGTTAAAACTGTGTATTTATTAATAAATATTAGGCATAAGAATTAGATTAAAAACTGACATTGCATTAACTTAATTTACCTTCCCAATAACTAGGCATGTTACAAGTTCAGTCTATAGAATTTTAAAGATGCGACTTGTATGTTGCAAAATTTACTATACCTACGTTAATACAGAAGCCTATGTAAGCCTATAACATATCATAACATTTTGGGGAAATTTTCATATGGATTGGGGGAAATGTTGGGAGTAAAAACATTTTCTGCACCACTGGCTTTCATTACAAGAAGCAGTAATTGTATGCAGTACTATTGCAGCCGTTCAGAGGAAAGCAATTCCAAAAAATTTTGGTACACTTTCACTGATGATGACCCCAAGACCCCAAAACCACAATTTTTTTAAATGTTGATATATATATATATATATATGTCATACTGTAACTCTCTTATTTATGGACCGATTCTGATGAGACTGAGTATGTGTATAGGACACATCAAGGTCTCGTTTCAAAATGATGGCCAGTTAATTTTTTTTTTTTTTAAATTTAAAAAGATATACAAAAAAATTATAAATTGAAAAAAAAATGTTTGTGTTAAGTGTTAGATCGTGATACAAGGATTCTGGAACATTTTTTGTTTTTGCTATATCTTAAAAAATGGCTGAAATATGGCAGTTTGAAATTCTAAAGTGGATGAGATATTGAAACAGTAGTCTGATATTTGTTATGCTGTAACTCTCGTATTTATGAACCAATATGAATGTGACTGATCATGTGTACAGAACATACCAAGGTCTTGACCGAGTTCGTTGGCCAGCTTCATGTGCCATCTTGTTTCAAATTGGCAACAAGTTAAATTTTTTAAAAAATTCAAAAAGATCTATAAGAAATTATAAATTGAAAAAGTTGTTTCCGTTAAATATTAGACCATGATACAAGGATTCTGGAACATTTTTTGCTTTGGCTTTATCTTAAAAAATGGCTGAGATATGGCAGTTTGAAATTCTAGGGTGGCTGACATTTTGAAACAATCTGATTTTTGTTATGCTGTATTTCTCATGCTGAAATTCGCATTCAAATTCAGTATTAACGAAAACCTGGATTGAAATTTCTATAATTGAGTTCCAAGCAATTTAGCTTCAAGTATTCAAGTAAAATGAGTTGAATTTTTAAAAACATGGGCTATGAAAGCTACCTTATCCTCCCGATACAGGCCGGAAGGACTTTTTATTTATTCAACTCCCTGAAATCAAAGTCTAACGTTTACACTATCAGATCATCAACTTTGGATGGATATGCTTCGCTAAGCAGAAAAAGAAATGATGAAGACTTTTTTTAAATTTATTTTTTATTTTTATCTAAAGATTTAAAAAATAAAATACAATACTATACCATCTAAAATAAGATTTTCATATTTTATTTTACAATGCTTAGAAAATCAACAACGGAATTTTTATGAAAAATAAATTTGTTGAAAATTGGAAGAAGGGGGGGGGGGAGCTTACATTCGGGCGGAGTCGTATTTTCAAAATTTTATAGTAAGTCAGTCAAATGCATTGATAATTGATTCCGGATGATGGCGTCAAAGTCAATTAGGAGTTTTTTGCGTTCAGCAGAGATATTTTAAAATAAAAGTGTAAGATATTTAACAAAAAAAGGAACACGCTTTTCGATTCCTAATCATGCCTGCAAAATGTATTCCTTTAAGAATTTAAAAAAAAAAAAAAAAAAAAAAAAAAGAGTGTGAATGTGTCAGAAAGTTTCAAAAAAATAAATTATTGAGCAACTAACAGAAATAATGATTAAAAGAAAAAGAACAGAAGAACCTTCCTTTCCTTACTATTAAAAAAATAATTGTTGGTATTTTCGATGTTAATTGGCCAATTTTGTTCAAATTTTCAGCCAGCTGAAATAATAATAAATTAGTCTGTGTACCATATACTTACTAAAGTATTATTAGTTATAAGAAAATTATAGCCCCATAAAAAAAATGCTCACTATTAGATCCACTGGGAAAAAAGTTCACTATGACGCCGGTTTATTTATTTAACTCTGAGAACTGGACGCTGAGAGAATTAGATAAGCTTTCCATTTGAAAATGTTAAAAAAAATATCTAATTTTAAATATTTCTAACAATGATCGCTAGGACTTAAAACAACAAGGGTACGGTGTTGCACCCTTTAAAAAACGTTTAACGGGATTTGCAAAATTTCTTATTTTTTCAAAAGGTAGGGAGGGGAGCTCCCCGACAAACGTGCATGGCCATACAATTGGAGTAATTTTCGATAATATATATATTTTTTTAATTTGTAATGAGAATTGCATTATAAATATAGAAAAAATATGGGAAAATAAGAAATACAAAATTATTATTTGGATAAAATCTAAATTTTTCTATTTTAAGTCATTCATCATTCTGTGTTTCGACGAGGTTGCCCTTTTACCACCGCAGTTCACTGTAATGCGATTTTCGTGCATAATTGTGAACCATTCACTGTCACTTTTACTCATCGTGACAAAGCAGAGTCAGGCCTAAAGGAACAGCATCGACTTTCAACTGCAGTGTTTCACAAGATCATTTGAGCAAAAATCACTTTTCCTAGAGCGAACCGTACCGTTCACTAGAGTGTTCACGCAAGACCTGAAGAGTTGAAGTAAATTTGCCGGAAAAAAATCTGAATCCGATCAAATTCCCGATTAGTTCACATTAGAGTCCTACACAGGTCGGGTTGCACCCGACCCGAAAAAGACAAAAAAAAAAATTTCTGGACCCGCAACCCGATCCGAACACGCAAAAATAATTGAAGGACTGTAAATCATGTTTTAATGCTATAATGAAGATTAATGTCCAATTATATCTCTAATACCAATTTTATATTTTATATAGAAAAATGGACAAATCTATATTTTTTAATATTCAAATATAGTGAAAACTCGGAGCGGAGACCTCGAGATCGTTGAATAGAGTCCTGCAGCCAGTCGGGTTGATTCTATTTATTTTTTTGGGTCGGGGTAACAAATTTTCTGTCTACCAGTCAGGTTCAACCTTGAATAATTCTTCCGGCTCAAATTTATGTTTTAGCATGTCCGATTCTTGGGATTTTCATAAAAAGTTTGAACAGAACTATGAAAATAAATATGTATTTGAATGTGAATAAGTCAGGGGTCTGAAAAACTACTTTGTTTAGTAGCCAACTACAACTACTTTATCAGAAATGTAGTCAACTACAACTATTTGTTTTAAAAAGTAGCGACTACAAACTACTTTTCAAAAGTAGTCACTACTTTGCTACTTTTAGATTTTGTTGAAAGATTCAATCTACACTCGAAATTGAGGACAAGGAATTAGAATTCTGCACGGGTCGGGTTGTGTATCAGACCTGAACTTGAAAATTCTGCTTAAAGTCAACTCGAAACCGACCCGAACCCCAAAATATTTATACCTGAAACCAAAGGAACAGAAAATTAATTCATATTTCGATACAATTATGAAAAAGTAGTCCACAAAGAAGATACCCGGTATTAAAACATTAGATATAATAATGCGTTAAAAGGTAAAGGGTTAACCGCAAGAAAATTTATTCTTTTCGTGAGTTAGCAGTTTGTTTTGTTTTATCAGCAGGATTCAATGGAAAAATCTATGACAATGCAACTGAGATTTGTCGCTGACATTTGCAAATTGTTGCACAGAACACATTTTGTAAAAAAAAACCAGCGAGTTATGATCAAGAGATTAGAAGAATGGCATTTTTTCCTCCTTTTGAAGTAACATAAAAAGTCGGTTTTCGAGAGTGTCCGTTATGAAGGTCTTGTTGTATACATATTTGTAACCTGCAAAAATATTGTGTACATTATTTTGGAAAAGCGGGTCAACCTGAACCTGCAACAGAAAAGTAGAAGTCAACCCGACCCGAACCACAACAAAAAATATCGTGCCAACCTGACCCAACCTGCGGGTCAGGTCAAGTGTAGGTAACCCAACCTGATGCAGGACACATGCAGTTCACATCCCATGCTCGAAATTCTTTTTAGCACATCGCTAAGAATGGGACCGGGCAGAAAAATATGCACTTGCTTTCGTGCAAATGCTGATAGAAGAAAAGAAAATGGCGGATTTTGATTATAAAGAAAAGCAATTGGGCGCTGTGAAACTCTCTTAAAGGCCATGGGGCGCATAAGAAGTATTTAAAAGGGCCACCGGGCACATCAGAAGGGTTAAAAAGGGCCGCCAGGCGCATCGGAAGGGTTAAAATGGGCCATTGGGTGCATAAAAGAAATAAAAAGGGCTGCTGGGCGCTGTGCCCTGTTAAGAAAGCTTAGAGTCAACACTATTTTTTTTTTTTCTTGGATGTTCAAATTTCCCTAACTTTTTCTCAGAATTTTCCTCAGGAATGGTAAATTTCCCTGACATTTCCAGTCCATATAAATTTCCCTGACTTTTCCAGGTTTTCCAGGCAGCTAGACACTCTGAACTACACTCATGAAAGATGAAATGCAGCACCACGAAGGAATATAGTTAAATGAAAATCCCAGAACTGATAGTGGTGAGGATCATATATAAATGATTGAAAAAACAAAGAAAGACATGTGAAAGAAAACTTAATTAATGTGGCCTTGACAAACAGCTATACAGACTGCTAAATGGCAAAGTATACTGTTGATGAGACCATTAATAGTCGCCTGAGATAATTCTTGTCAAACCGTGATGACTGCAACACTCAGCTCCTCTAGAGTATATGTCAGTGGTGTCCAGTGCAACTCATGTTTGATGAGGGCCTACACGTATTCGATGGAAAAAGAGAACAGGGAGGGCTTTTGGACAGGGAAGCATGTTGATTCCGGCTAAGATGAAATCTGTTTAAAGTGGAATCTGACTTACTACACACACCCATGCCCAAATTGGAAAGAAGTTAGACTGATATAGATGTATATTTACAATGAATGTCAAGTATAAAGAATGACAAAGTTCCTTTGTAACTCTTTTCAATGCAAGTGAATTTTGGTTTTTCATGGCACATTTCATTCAAAGGAGAAACTGTATAGCTTGAGAATCTTTCTTTTCTTTCCAACAAGAATAATACTGTATTATCCATGAGTGCAAAGGTAAAGAAATTTATGTATGGTGTAATTTACTGAAAAAATGCTGTGGTGATGAGTATAAAAGTAAAAAGAAATAAGTGCAGCTTTTACACACTATGTTTTAAAGGCATAACTAACTGTTTAGATCAGCGTTTCTTAAACTTTGTGATCTTGCGGACCCCTTTTTATGTGATATGTATTTCGGGGACGTCCCAACACATTTTTTCATAATATAAGATAAGAAATTATTCTATTGGGTATACACCTTATTTGTATTTAATCACTCATATTTTATATTCAATTAACAGTGTTGGAAAAGTCAGCTGCATTAATCAGAAAAATAATTATAATATACATTTTAAGACAGATAAAATATACGTACCACTATTTGCTATGAAAAGTATGCTACTTATATTTTGCTACATTTTTATCTTATATGCTGCTTATCTTTTGCTACTAAATGTGCAGCATCTCGTTCACAATGTTTATGTAAGTCTGGTTCGACATTACGTTGATTTCTACAGTTGTTCTTCATCTGTACAAGGTTGGAGAAAGTCTATACACACAAATATGTGGTACAGAATGGAAGTAATTCTTCAATGGCTTGAAATAAATTTTCATGGAACCATCGCATGATAATAGCGAATTTTGTTCTTGTTCCAAATCAAGGTTTTTATTTCACTAATTTCTTGGAAATTATTGAATTAATTCCCTCATCCACTTAGTTTTTGACTTCGAGGGAGGAAAATTAAGTCTGAAAGATTTGTTCATGTGCTTCAGGTGTGTAATAAAATTTTTGATAATATCAGGAGGAATTGTATCGCCAGACGTTTGTAAGAAATCGGATAATGTTGGAAATGATTCAAGTATAACTTTTGTTTTGCCCCAAAATAATTTTTTTGTTAATTGTACTTTGTTCTGGACTTTGAAAATGTGTACCAAAGTTCCTCGTAAGCTTAAATTCAGTTTATTCAAAAAATTAAAAATTACCGCCAAATACGCCACCTTGAAAAGCCAGGAGAAATCATTGCAATGATCATTCAAATGGATTGTGGAGTTCATTAAAAGCAGTCTTACTTCATCACGTTAGTGCAAAAATTGCAATTTAGCCCTCGTGACTGCCAACTAATTTCTGTATGCAAATTTACCTGTTTGCGTAGATTCCAATTTCTTCGCACATTACTTTAACAATTATGAACTCAATAGACGAAACTTGATATAATTTACTATTGAAACAATTTCATTGAATGCAGTCTTCAAATCTCCAAGTATTTTTTGACAACCTGCGACTCACGGTGAATACAACAGTATGTCCAAACAGCATGTTGTGCTTTAGCTTTAACCAAGCTGATAAAACCATTAACAGTTTCACTCATAGCTCGAGCGTCATCTATACTTATTCCGACACATCTTGAAGTACTCATTTTTTTTTCTTGTATGGAACTGTTTAAACAAGTGAATAGCGCTACACTTGTTGTGTGAGTTGCAAGGGATTTGTAAAACGAAAAATTGTCACACATCTTATCACCAAAGTCATAATGAACAAAAGCTAATAAACTTACAGTATTAAAAATGTCTAAACCTTCATCTGTTTGCAATGCGAAAAAAGGACTGGTTATATACATGCTCAATCAATCGGTTCTTAATATTTTCTCACAGATTCCGCCTCCGAAGCATTGAAATGTTCCCGCCGACAGATTTCAGGTTTTATACTTATTAATGATCTATAGTATAAGTTCTAATCCTTCAAATCCTTCCCAAGGCTACAGAAATGCCCTTATAAAAAGTCTGAAATAAACATTGAGCTTGAGGACCCCTGGCTCACGGACCTCCAGGGGTTCGCGGACAACAGTTTAAGAAACGCTGGTTTAGATGATTACCAAATTTAAAAATCACAATTTAAATTCAATGGTAATTAAATCTTATTTTCAAAATCAAATATTGCTTTAAATGATCTGCAAACCACGTATATCCTTATGTTGCCTTCTAGTCACAAGTTCCAAATTTCTGGTCGCCAATGACAGCCTGGTGACCGAAAATTTTGTGACCCGATACAAAATATCAATTGTCTCCCAAATACATAAACTGGATAAAAACTTTTACAAACCTGTTTTGAACTGGAGTTAAATTGATATATTAGCCACCTCAATTAAGAATGTGTTAGTGTTACATTTACAATTTCCCCTACTTATTAAGCACATTCTCATTAGTATGGCACTAACATCATGTGCAGCATTTTAAATATTTTTCTCTCTGATTACACTGATTATTGCCAGTGCAACATTTCTTTCATAAATTATGGTATAAATTAATAAAAGCTTTGGAGGTGAAAGAAAAAAGGTGGGTGGGTGCATATGACTGATGGCTTTTGCTCTAATTCACTTAAAAAATAATAATAAAATAATAAATAAATAAATAAATAATAGTAAAAACAATTAAATTATTTTATATACTAATAACATAAATGACAATTTTAAGTTAATGTGAACATTAAAAAATAATTTAACAGAAAAAAAATATTTCAGAAATTTTTTAAAACATACCTGTCAACATTCCCTAATAATGAACAAAGATTGCCACTGAGAACATGAGGAAGCATGTCATAACGACGATCAGGCATGTAGATAGAAGTTGATCGGCTTTTTGCTTCTAAGTCAACTTTAGACAATGGCTGAACAAAATGAGTTACATCTGCAATGTGAACACCTAATTCAAGATGACCATCTGGCAAATCTCTAAAATTTGTATTAAATGTAAAACATAAATACTGAAAAATATTAAAAATATACATAGCTTAATTTTGGCAAGTATTTAACACAAAGGAATGTGTAAGGTATTTTAGCATCAAACAATTAAATGAAATTTTTTTAACTTACATTTTATTGGTAGTTATATGGAAATATAAAAAAGTTTACAGATGATCAGAGGGTTAAAAGAACCTACAAAAGCTTGAATTTACTTTGCATTCAAAACTAAGCAACCTGCTTCAATTTAATTTTAGAGCTGACTAAATTACTTAAAAAAATATTAATTAATTAAAAAATTATATTGTTGTTAATTCGAGGGTCATCCCATTAACCAATTTAAAGAAAACTTGTTGCATCATAGTCACGGATTTTTTTTAAATTTTTATCATAGGCAGACATAGTAGTGAAACCTGCAAATCTGAAATTTAAAAATAATTTGCACAATATTAGCTGAGATATAGCCTTTTGAAAATTGGTCATTTTCATAAAATGGCGGCCATCTTGGATTAGATCCCAATGTCTAAAAATGTCCATAATTTGAGAACAAATGATTCAAATTCTATATTTTTGGTACCAATTTGAAGCTATTTGTACTAAGAATGCATACATGATGACAAAACAGTAGTAAATTTTCATTTTAATACTTTATATTACATGCAAAGTGAAAATATCACCTTCAAAAAATGGCTTGGTGTAATGGGCCATAAAAAAATGACCAAAAAATGGCTTGTTGTAATGGGCCATAAAAAAATGACCAAAAAATGGCTTGGTGTAATGGGCCATAAAAAAAATGACCCATCATGAATTTTTCTGAAACTTGCTGAAAACATTGCTTCATGTGTCTACTTTAAATAGAAAAAAAAATTGGAGGGGTAAAATTTTTGTTTTTTAAAAAATGGCTTTTTACACATAGGATGTCACTGAACAAACAGTGACTATCTTAAAGCATGTAAGTATTCCTGGTTTAAAAAATAATGGCCAAAATTAAATTTTTCTGACATCTGAATTAATGTAATGCTAATATAAAACATCTTTTATATGTTTTTATAATAACTCTTTACCTCTCCACCCCACAAAAAAGAAAAAAAAAATCTGTGCAAAAAATGTATAACTGAAAGAATTTAACACTAAAGAAGATAAGAAAACAAATGAATAATATAATATATAGAAAAAAAATGGAGGTAAAATTTTTTGCTTTAAAAAAGTAGATTTTTACACATTGGATGTTACTTATCAAACAGTGACTATCTAAAAGCATGCAAGTATCCTTGTTTCAAGAAATAACGGACAAAACTAAATTTTTCTGACATCTAAATTAATGTGTGTATATATATATATATATATATAATTCAATATACCAGTACCAATTTATGTTAAAAATGCATAAAAAATAACAGTAAATTTTTATTTCAATACTTTTATTTCATATAAAATGAAAACATAATCCTCAATAAATATCTACATAAATTTATAATCCTTTTCAATAGCAAATTACATATTTTTCATTTTTAAAAGAAGTCACATAATATATTTTTCAAAAATATGAGAGAAATACTAGCTGTAAAATCACAGATGAATAATTCGAATAAAAGATAAAAAAAATAATATTAATGAGTTAATTGAGTCGACATTTTTTTAAAGTTTCCATTTAATTAAAATTTATATGAATGAATAGAAAATGGAAACATACAGAACTTTGTATATTACAAATGTAGAGCAAAACACTGAATATCAAAAAAGTAATCCTAAGTTAAAACTTACATTAGACAAATCTAGACAAAATAAGAACATAAAATACTTACATAAATAACTTTATAATATTGAAAGACAAGTTTAAACTAGGTCATTTCATAGCACGTGAATCACAGTTGGGATACATTGTAAATGTAAACATAAAAACAACTACACTTTGTAGTAAAAAGAATAATATATACAAATGCTTTGACTTCTGTCATTATAATTGTATCACTTAATGCTGATTTAATTTTTTTGATTTTCTGTATTTTTTTTTTTTTTTAAACTATCAAGGATTTAATCTGTCTTGAAGTTTAAGAATAATTGTTGAATTGCTCGATGTTCCTCTGGTGCAACAGTATATGTTCTTCCTGTAGCAGTTACGGGAGTAGATACTATTTTCATTATATGTTTATATGGAATACAACCATAGACCTTCTAATAATAATAGACTCAGAACTGGTAACCTTTCCTTGAAGCCGACATCACACTTCCTCCATCACGTGAACCCTCCATAACACCGCCAAGCCAAACCGTTTTTTCTCCCGCCAAAATCTGCTTGCTTGGAATTTCTGAATTCCTGCCGAAATTTATTTATTGTATCTGTGTTTCTCAGGAAAGCTGACTGCGCTTTTTTATTTTCCTGTGTCTCTTAATTTTAAACAGTTCTTTTAAGAACTTATTAAAAAAATAACTTGATTACAATCTTAAAAAAATTATTAATTATGTGAAATTAATAAAAACAGCTATTTATAAAAAAATATTGCTAGTACATTCCGGTAAGTGCAATTTAAAAAAAATTAAATTCTTTCCCTTCATAAAAAAAAACAAAAAAAACTATTTGCTTTCTTTTTATTTTAAAGCCTGCAAAGTTTAATGCATTTTTAGAATTAAAAAAAAAAAGATAATATTGTTACATTTCGTGTAATGATTGTGTCAAATTGAAGCTTTCCAAACAGAAATCTCGAAATATTTTCGGTCATCTTGTATCACTAATAAAAAAAATATATATTTTAAGTAATATTTATTAGAAGAGAGATGTGCAATCCATGCTCCCAAGCCATTTTATAATATTTAAATGAAATACAGCAGCAGAAAAAAAGAAAAAAAAAAAATTTTTTTTCATTGGGGGGGGGGGGGGGGGAGTACAAAATAAAACAGAGCGTAAAAAAGTTTCTTTTACCAAGGTCCTATTTAAAGAAAACAAATTAGTCTTACTCATTATAGGAATAGCATTTGAAATTACAAGTCATGAAATCAAATCAAATAATATTTATTATATGCAAATTTAATATAAATTAATTTTTTATAACAGTTGAATTTGTTACTGCAATTATATCTTTCGGCCTTTTGTTGATTTTACACACATAAAATCCACAGACCTATCCACAGATCATTTCTATCCAAGCTCTGACATAAAATCCTATATGATAACAACACGAGCGACACTTTTTAGTTTAATTTTCATTTGTTTATTTACGCTCATTTTTTTTTTGTGAGAATGAAATTGAAGTTGCTAAGGAAGCGAATACCGCCAAAACAGACAGTCTTTGACACCCTTTAAGATGCCAAATACGGGGTGATGTTGGTTTCAACTTTTCTACGGGATAACAAAAGAGCCTTCACTCTAATACTAATCTTTACTCTGAGAATCCAAGAAACATCAGATGATTTTGGCCATGAATATGATGAACTAGAACCATGAGGATGCATGAATATAATTTTATAGTCATTGAATTATTCGCAGTAATCCAAATTCTTTCCAATCCACCAATTAATACCACATACGCATGCAACATATTGTTCACTTTTAAGTGTCAGTGGTCTAATAGTTTCTTTAAATCCCAGAGTAGCGATAAATTTTTATGAGGAACCTGATACTCTAGAAACCAGTAATTGGCTATCATTTATTGGTACAAAGCTGTGATTAAGCCGTGTTCCTATGATTGTATCTGCCATTGCATATCTACCTGCTAATTGATTGTTAGGAATTTCAATTTCAGATTTTATTAAAAAAACTTCTTAATTCCTTTAACAGATTCTTTTGCAAAAGTATAGAGATCAAATGCATTTAATATTCCATCTTTAAATGGACACTGAAGGCTTGCTCTGGTGGCCATGTGCTTTATGGTACCACCTATTCCATCACAAGCTCCTTTTCCATGACACGAGACAAGAAAATGCCATTCAGCTTTCACACCATGGTCTTCTTCATGATGGCAGAGATTAATAAAGTTTTTATAATTTTTGTACTGGGCTGATGATCCATCACTAAAATACTTTAAAGTATTTAATCTGTGAAAATTAGTAAAACCTCATTTATATGTGTTGGATTTTTAGGTTTTTCACAATTATACATTATATTCTTCATTTGTATTCTTATCTTCTTTAATGTTAAATTTTTCAGTTATGAATTTTTTGCACTGACTTTTTTTGTGGGAGGAGGGAGTAAAGAGTTCCTATAAAAAAACATATAAATGATCTTTCAATAGCATTACATTAATTTAGATGTCAGAAAAATTTAATTTTGGCCATTGTTTTTTAAACCAGGAATACTTACATGCTTTAAGATAGTCACTATTTTTTCAATGACATCCTATGTGTAAAAAACCATTTTTTTTTAAAACAAAAAATTTTACCTCTCCAATTTTTTTTCTATTTAAAGTAGACACATGAAGCAATGCTTTCAGCAAGTTTCAGAAAAATTCATGATGGGTCATTTTTTTAATGGCCCATTACACCAAGCCATTTTTTGAGGGTGATATTTTCACTTTGCATGTAATATAAAGTATTGTAACGCAGAAAGCCCCTTCCAGAAAAAATGGACTTTCCTGGCGAAACGCGCCACGCATCACGTGATCTAGAAATAATTTCGTTCAGTTGACATGTGAGCTTGGCCGATGAGTTTATTATTCGAAGAGTGGTGATGTAAATAGAAAATTGTTATGTCGGGTGTTTTTTTTGTTCTCCGAAAATGTGAAAGTGAAGTCTCAATCTTATATATTTGTGTGTTGTGCCGTTTTGTGATGTGAATTGCGTCAACCAGTAATAAAATATATGAAAATACCAGCAAAGTATGGTTCCTGCTGTTATAAAAGAACTATTCTTTCCGCCCCGAGATTCTAAAGGTTAATTATTCGACAGTGTTGATACAGTATTAAAATGAAAATTTACTACTGTTTTGATATCTTGTATGTATTCTTAGTACAAATAGCTTCAAATTGGTACTAAAAATATAGAATTTAAGTCATTTGTTGTCAAGTTATGGGCATTTTTAGACATTGGGATTGAATCCAAGATGGCCGCCATTTTATAAAAATGACCAATTTTCAAAAGGCTATATCTCAGCTAATATTGTGCAAATTATTTTTAAATTTCAGATTTGAAGGTTTCATACTATACCTGTCTATGATAAAAATTTAAAAAAAATCTGTGACTATGATGCAAAACACATTGGTTGAATTCGTATGGAATGACCCTTGACTATGATATAAAATTAGACTTTGAAACAAAGAACCAAGTATTTTGAAATGCTAAATCTGAATTCTAAATTACACTAAAAATAAAACAATGCTGATAATTGTAAACTTTAAAATATGTTTTTTTTTAAAGCATCAAACACTTTAAAATAACAAACACATATAAATACTTAAGAAAAAAGTCAAAATGACATTAAAAAAAGCCGATTTCAGTGAAAAAGCTGAAAACTTTCGTTCTGCTTTACAGAATACTGGTATAATTGAAATTATATCACTAAGGGGGTAAAAGGGGATGTTGAAGATAAAAAACAAGGGATTCTTTTGCAATTGGGTCTACAGCCAATTTGTGTATTTTAGCAAGTATGGTTTGGTACAAAACTAATTTTATTGTTGTAACTGTTGTTGCAACTCTAATAATCTTAAAAATAGATTGTTGCCAGCATCACTCGTGTTTGTCCCCAACCTTGGTTATGGATGATCAGATGAATAAGACAATTGTTGCTGCTTTTTGATTAGCTGTTTTGTGCAAGACATTTCATGAGAGGAATTTTTATCTAGTCTTTTCTAAATTTCATGTTTTAAAAATTGTTTTTATGCTTTTTGTGTTTTAGCAATCGGACTTCAATGTTTATAGAAAATGTAGTACATTCTTCCTGTTCTCAAAAAAACATTTTTTGTCAGAGTAGATTTACGATTTAAATGCTGATAGCTATAAACTATAAACAATTTATGGGCTTGTGGCACACATGGCCTCATTATAGTGATAGTTGTATTAATGGTTTATAGATGTGAAACGCACAGGGTTCTACTAAAATTGTCATTTTAACAGTTTATGAACGCGAATTTCCAGGGCATTATAGACCATATAGTGATTGTCATTTTAATGATTTATGAGGCACGAATCACACAGGACTCTGTTATAGTGATAGACAAATTAATGATCTCTGGGCCCAAAATGCACAGGACAGTTACAATGAATGCTATATTTAGGTTATCCCATTGTTGTTTATTTTACCCAGAAATACAAATTAGCATGGCCAACGCAGGGTGGGTTTGCTAGTGTGTATATATATCAGCAAAAGTAGTTACCTTACAGATAATGCATCATCAACATCCTCACAGCCTTTAGGATCAATACTAAAAATAAGGTGTGAATCACGGAGATCTCTTCTTTTGCAAATTTCTTTATCTTCCACCAGCCAAGGATTTTCTGCAGAG
The DNA here is from genome assembly GCA_963931845.1 of Maratus michaelseni. Lineage (NCBI taxonomy): Eukaryota > Metazoa > Arthropoda > Arachnida > Araneae > Salticidae > Maratus > Maratus michaelseni. The sequence continues at coordinate 251,134,623 of OZ007591.1, forward strand.
CAAAGAGGTAACTCATTCATCTGAATAAGGCAAATTTAAGAGATAAGCTTATAAACAAAAATGACGATTAACATTACAAAAAAATTCTTAACAATTTCTAGTACTAATAGCATTTATAACAATTTTGTTTATAAATAGCATAAACAAACTTTATAATTAAATTATATCAATAACAAATAATAGCTGCCCTCAAAATAGGTGAAAACTTATATACAGATGTATTTCCTGATTTGTTTGGAGACATGATGAAGAGTGTAAGCCGATTATGACATAAGAATTAAATTGGAATAAGACATTTTTAATTATATTGCAGCTTTGACCATATATGGAGTAGAATCACCAACAAATACAAGAATGTTTTCACAAAACATATTGTTGTCAGGCCACAAATTATGCAAAGAATCGTTAATGAATTCTGCAATAGCAGAGTGGTCAACTTTTTTGAGTTCTCTGCAAGCAATGAGATGCAGATGAGAGGGTTTGGTGCTCATTTTCCCACAAATAAGAGGTGCTATACAGTGACCATATTTGTCAGTTCTTTCATCAGCACTTATGCATATTGCATTATTTCTAATGTCACTTTGAATCTTGCTCATAACTTCTTTCTACAATATAGCGTGAGAAATTCATTATGTCTCACTCAAAACCCTGCTAGCGAAGCCTAAAAGCCAAGTATAGGTAGTTCCCATGTGTTTGGGATTTTCTTCCAAAATAAAACTAAGTCCACTAAGCGGCTGGGGAACTAGAAAAGTTTCACTCAATCATCACCAATCTTACTACTTGAAGGTTTGGAGACAGCGAGATGAATAGGGAGTGCAGAAAGGAATCTCTGTGATCAAGCCGAATATTCCGTGAACCTGGGAATGGGGCTGACCTCTGATTAGAAGGGGATATTATGTTGAAATCCCTTCTCGACCTATCATGAAAGACTGTTACTCTGATGACATGTAAAAGACATTTTAGTGTCTATTGAGAGTCCTATTATTTCTTGTTTGCATGGATTTTCATCAAACTTCAAACTAAGACATTGATAAAAATACATCCTTATTAGGTTTGGATATATACTAATATATAATTATACTGTTATGTTCTGTTTTTCATGATTTCCGCAATAGCTATATATCAAAAACTATATATTGCCATTTAATATTGGTTGAAGATGATTTGATTGTTATAGAAGAAAGTTTTGTGATGGCCACAACATACTAGTTTTTTTATGTGTGTGTGTGTGTGCACACATACTTCTTAAAAGCATTTTCATGTTTAAAAAAGAGCAATTTTGCAGCTCCAAAAAAGCCGTTTTGCTGTTCCAAAATGAGCGATTTTCTGTTCCAAAATGATGATCATGCTGTTCCATCACTGAAACATGAAATATTGGCAAAAGTGGAAAGGGGCTTATACACAGAATTTTCGTGAAAATTTCCTCAATACTATTCAAATTATTTTATGTATAAAAAGGACTCAGTGAATGTGTCAACAAGTTCACATTGCTTGAGTGCAGAAAAAATATTATTGAGCACCAAGCACACGGAAAAAAGTAATTAAAAGAAAAAGAATGAAAAGCAAAACCCATTTTTTCTTTACTATTAAAAAATAATTTATTTCTCTGTTGTTAATTGACAAATTTCATTCAAATTTTCAGCATATTGCAATAATAGTAAATTAGGCTGTGTAACAAATTTTTATTAAAATATAATAAGTTATTTGCAAATTATAACCCCTTACAAAAAAGACCCACTATGGAGCAACTGCAAAGAAACAAGGATAGAACTATATGCAGTTTGTTTTGTTTATTCAACTCCATGAAGTCGGAAGTCAAAAGTTATCAGAATCAGATCATCAGCTTTGAATGGATAATATGTTTTGTTATGCAGAAAGAAACTGTGCATAGATTTCTTTAATGGGTAAGGTAGATTAGGAACTATGACTGGTGAATCATACAGCACAACAAAACTTCTGCTTTCCAATGTCACGATTGTCAATGTTCCATGTTCAGAACAGAAAAAGTAAGTTTTGTTAGTAAAATTTGTTGAAATTGTGATTAAAATATTTATTTATTTTTCATCTTTATTAAAAAATAAACTGTTTTATTGAAATATCATATTAGTGTTTATCTTTTTGCAGTATTGCAAATGTGTTCATTACTTAAATAATTCAGGGGGTTGATTAGGTTTTTTTTTCTTTGATAAATAAATTGCAAATTATTTGAAATTGATAAAGCAATGTAAAATAACAGACATGTTCAATTATCTATCAGAAAAATTATATTTTGCAAGTTAAATTTGTTGTAAATGTTACAGAAGTTTTTTATCTTTTTAAAAAATGATTCCTCTAAATATATGCTTTAGTATTGCAAATGTGTTTTTAGCATAAATAATTCATGAGAGGAAGAAGGGAGAGATTAGATTATTATTATTTTTTCTTTTTTTAACCTTTAAAAAAAAATTATTGCTTTATTAAAATATCTGCTTCAGTATTATCTTTTTTTAGTATTGAAAATGCATTCCTGACATAATTAATTAGCAGGGAATGGGGGGAGGCAGTTAAATTTATTAGTTTATTTATTTATTTTTTTGACAAATAAACTGCAAATGATCTGAAATTTAGAAGAATCCGAAATCACCAAAGTCCGGAGGATTTTGGACTTTGTGCAGTGTACCATTTTTATCTAACGAAGCTGATTTTCCCAAATGAAAAACTTTGATGTGGAAAATGCCTAAAATAAAATCAGATAAAAGTTATTTAAATCAGACATGGATAAAAGAACACAATGAAGAACTTGTATCTGATGATAAGTTATACTTTGTGTCGTATGTGAAAAAAATTATGCCTTGTGAAAAAAAGTTCCAAGTTAACCAACACTTAAAAAATACTAGTCACATATCAAAAAAGAAAAGTAAATATGACCGTTCAAAGGTACAAACATTTTTGACAAATTGATCACACTCAGATAAGGAAAGGAAAAGTTATAGGTAGATAAATTGCTTTGGATACGTGTCAAGCAATGATTGGGAATAATATACCATTAAACAAACTGAATAATCCTAAAAATTGTCTGAAGAAGTATTGCATTAATCAGTCTATATTTGATAAATCATGACTTGGAAAAATTATGTAGCTATTGTGACAGATACAAGATGTTAGGGATTAAAGGGGTAGCATGGAGCCTTTAAAATGAACCGTTGAAATGCATTTTATTAAATTCAGCACTTAAATAAATAAAAATTACAGGTTCTTGATTTACTGAAATTGCACAACAAAAAATGTAAAGTGGTCATTCAACTTCTGATTATTTGGCAGTCAAGACAGTGGCGTACCCAGGATTTTATTTCGGGGGTGGGGGGGGGGTGGGGTGGGCTGACTTAAATTTCTATAATGTTCTTAGTATTACAAAACACATTGAATTGAGTTGTAAACAACAATAATTTTTGACAATAAGGACGTAGCCAGTGGGGGAAAGGTGGGGGGCAGGGGTGATTCTGTTCCAAATTTTCTGAAAATTTAAAAAATCAGTCATCAGTCCGAAAATTCAGACTTAAAAATATATCGCTATATTTGACAAATAATGGCCGCCGAAAAAAATGAATTTTGTCAATCGTTTGCAGAAAAAAATTTTCAATTTCGTTAAAGGATCATGGAAAAACCCGAATTTTGTCAAAGGGTCGCGGATAAAATGTGAATTTTGTCAAAGAGCCACGGATAAAACTTCAATTTTGTCAAAGGGCCACGAAAAAAACTAGAAGTTTGTCAAAGGATTGCGGAAAAAAGGTCAAATTTCCTCAAATGATCGCAGAGAAAACACAAATTTCGTCAAATAATCCCAGAAAACACCCAAATTTCGTCAAATGATCGCGGATGAAACGCAAATATTGTCAAATGATCATGGAGGAAATTCAAATTTCATCTAATGACTGCTGAAAAAATGTTAATTTCGTCAAAGGGCTTCAGAAAAAGGGCGACATCAAAGGTCCGCGGGAAAAATGCGAATTTCGAGGAAGGATCGCGAAAAACAACACGTATTTTATCAAAGGGGCGTGGAAAAAACATGAATTTCGTCCAAAGAGCCGCAGAAAACCTTGAATTTCGTCAAAAAGCCATGGTAAAAACCCATAATTTTATCAAAAAGACGCAGAAAAACCGCAAATTTGGACAAAGAATCACGAAAAGAAAGTCAAATTTCATCTAATGATCATGGAGAAAATGCAAATTTCGTCAAATGATCGCGGAGAAACGCAAATTTCGTCAAAGAGCCATGGTAAAAATGCAAATTTCGTCAAAAAGATGCGAAAAATGCAAATTTCGACAAAGGATAGCGAAAAGAAGCGAATTCAGCCAAAAAGCCACGAAAAAAACAAATTTCGACAAAGAATCATGAAAAAAAAAAAAAAAAAAGCGTTATCCGTTAAACGGTTTCGGGAAAACGTTAATTTCGTCAAAGGATCCAAAAAAATGCGAATTTCGTTAAAGAGCCGCAGAAGAATGCGAATTTTGTCAAAGGGTCGCGGAAAAAAATGCAAATTTCGACAAAGGATTGCAAAAAAATCACGTATTCTGTCAAAGGGCTGCGAAAAAAAAGGAATTTCGTCAAAGCATCGCAAGAAAATGGCAATTTCGTCAAAGGGCCGTGGAAAAACGTGAATTTCGTCAAAAGGTACGGAAAAACGCAATTTTTTTCAAAGGGTCCACAAAAAAACACAGTGGTCTATTTAAAAAACAACACATATACAAAAATCTCTGTTTATAGGTATAGTTTTTAAACTGAAATAATATACTCAACTCACTTTTTAAAAATTCGGTTAAAAGGCCCTTCCAAAACCGAAAATCAATAATGAATGGCAAATCTTACTTGACATTGCCATTCACAAAAAAAAATTCAGTACGTGTATTTGCTGATTTGGTGAAATTGTTTAAAATGATTAATTTAACAATAAGTGTTGCACACACAGATCAATATACACAGAGCTAAAATTTAAAGAATGTGTGATAGATTCTTACACTAGATCCTGTTTGAAAAAGAGAATATCTTTTTTTAAAGGGCAAGGAAACTATCAATTAGCCATTATCTATAAAATGTTGGTCTATCCTACATGTAAAGTGGACATTCGGGACACATGTATACATCACATCCATTATTATATGCATACCAGTATTATACGTTCTGCATTGCACTATATATAAAATTTTCTTAGAATGCTAAAGAAACATTTACCCCAAACATGACATGTGGGAGCTTTTGAAGATTTCCTGATCTTAGACCTCACTTTTAAGTTCCCCAATTTTTTTTTTCTCAATTTCCTTTCAACAAAAACACCCATACAATATATTTTTGTAGAATTCATACAACTGTTTATGAGCTGTGTATCTCTTCTTTTGTTTCCTTTAAATCCAAAAATTATTACTAAATGAATTTGAACCAAAATATGTCAGATACTCAGTGGATTAGGGAAGATTTGAGGGGAGTAATTGAATGTTAAAGTTTCTTGCTTTGCTAGATCACTAAAAATTCAATAAAATAAATACAATTTTTTTTTTTTTTTGTTAATAAGAACATGTCATGTGCAAATAGCAGCATAAAGAAAAGCACAAATAGCCAGAATAAAAGATATATCCAACATCATAAAAAGAGTTCCGATTTTTCAGTGTAAAACAAAAAGAGATAGACAGCAAGAAGCTCTTTTTATAAACATATACACACAAAATATTTTTATACACATATATAAAATAATGACTTTGCTTATTATTTGTTCATTGCTCAAGTAATAATAATGATTTTAAACCGTTCCAAATGAAACATACTGGCTGCAAAGTTAGGATGGAATAGGAAGATAAATGGGAAGAGCGTTATACAAACTCCAAAGATGTTTTGGCAGTCAGACAAAAAGTCACTGTGTATCTTACAAATACGAGAAAGTAATCGAGTGCTAAAAATGAAAGTTAATGAATATCATTCACAGTTAGTTCATGTGCGCATATATAGTGCCTGACTTCCGACTTAGTCAAAATTCTGAAGAGATTAGCTAAGGTGTCAATGTGCACTAATATGGGACTAACAAGAAAGACAAGGGTTATACATGACATATACAGGGTGTCCATAATTAAATGACCCTACTTTAAAGTTATCCACAGACGAAATTATTGGTCAGAAAGTTATAAAATTTTGTGAAGGACATAATAAAGGAATGGAAATTTGCTAAAGTGACAAAAAAATTAGTTCAAAATTTCGCCAACAGATGGTGTTTTAAATGAATTACAAATTTGGCATGCATTTACGATAGCTTACATATTTTATTGCAACAAAACATGTTCCACATGACGTCCATCATTTTCAGCTACCATCTGGAATCGTAAGATAGCATGTTCCACAGTTGACCGCAGTATGTTCTGGGAAATGCTAAAAACATGTCGCGAAAAAAGTTTTGTTCAACATGTTTTGCTGTAATAAAATTTGGAACCTATTGTAAATGTATGCTAAATGTGTAATTCATTTAAAAAACCCTCTGATGGTGAAACTTTGAACAATTTTTTTTTTCGCTTAAACAAATTGCCATTCCTTCATTATGTCCTTCACAAAATCTCACAACTTTCTAACCAATAGTTTTGTCTGTAGACAACTTTAAAGTAGAGTTGTTTAATTATCGACACCTTGTATATATATATGTATACATATATACAAATTGATCTAAGAAGTAAGGAACAAAATACTTTTACCATTTTACTCTGACCATTTCAGCAAAGGAAAAAGGCTTAGTCCCTTAAACCCCTCCCCCCCTACACATTTCAGTATGGCATGGAGATGTGTCTGAAAATGAAAGTTAATAAGCTATTTTTACAGTCAACTCTTCCGCACCTGATTTCCGATTTAGCCGAAATCAGCTTGACATTAGCTGTGGTGTGCATTAACATACTTCCACATTGACAATCTTTGCGCTGCATGTGGGAGAGATTAAAAAACTCCTTAATTTAAATTGCTTCTAAATTTGTCGAACTTATTTGGAGGTCTCAAGAATTGAGCATATAGGTATTCATTTATCCAGTAAAACAGGGATGGAGCTATTTTTCAATCATTTGAAAATAGATTTTGTGGTCTCAAGTAAATTAGGTCACAGGACTGAGGAGGACATTGGATTAACGAGAAAGACAAATTCGTTGCATGCCAGAAAATAAAACAACTTTATCTCAAAAAGAAAGAAACAATATCAGCCCTTTTTTCATTTCACTGCGATCTCTTCAGAAGGGGAATGGAGTTGTAACCTCATAACTCCCATCTCCATCTTTGGGTATTGTATGTTGGGGGATCACTGTGCACTAATAAATGGGACTAACTAGAATGGTTGTATAAAAGAAAGAAAAATTACAAATTTATCTAAAAAAAGATAAAAATCTGGAATTTTTTTTCATTTCATTTTTGATTAGTGAGGGGGGGGGGCTGTAACCCAATCAGCCCCTTTCCCTTCTTTGGAATCAATTTTGACTAATAAGGGACTAACGAGAATGACTAATCCGCTGTATAACAAAAAACTAAATTACAAATTTATCACAAACAGACTGCATTTTTTCATTTCATTTTCGACTATTTCAGGAGGGAGCTGTAACCCCTTTAGACCCATTCCAGCTATTTGGTTATAACTGTGGTAACACTGTGCAGTAATATGAGACTAAAGATAAGAATGTGGCTAGACCGTTGAATGATAGGCGGGAGAGGGAATTACAAATTTCTCTCAAACAGAAAAGGTTAAAAAATCAGCACTTTTTGCATGTCCCTTTCGACAATTTTGGAAGAGAGGGGGCTGTAACCCCATCAGTCTCCTTCCCCTTCTTTGAGTATGCTGTAGTGTCAATGTGGACTAATATGGGACTAACGAGAATAGCTAATCATTTGTATAACAGAAAACTAAATAACAAATTTATCTCAAACAGAAAGAAAACAAATCAGCACCTTTTCATTTCATTTTCGACTATTTCACAAGGGGGCCTGTAACCCTATTACTCCCTTCCACTTCTTTGGGTATAATGTGGTATCACTGTGCACTAACATGGAACTAAAGAAAAGAGAGCAGATAGTCTGTTTAATGATATGGGTAAAAATACAAATTTATCTCAAACAGAAAGAAAAAAGCACTATTTTTTTCATTTCATTTTCGATTATTTCGGGAGGAGAGGGCTGTAATCCCATCAGCCCTCTCCCCTTCTTTCGATATACTGTGAAGTCAATGTGGACTAACATGAAGCTAACGAGAATGGCTATTTCGCTGTATGACAGAAGAAAAAAAAATACAGATTTATCTAAAAAGTAAGGATTGCAGAAAACAAAATTACAAATTTATCTCAAACAAACAAAAAGAAAAAAAAATCGGCATCTTTCTCATTTCATTTTCAACTATTTTGGGAGGGGCTGCAACCCCATTAGCACCTTTCACCTCTTTGGGTATAATCTGGTGTCACTGTACACTAATATAGAAATAAAACGAAGGGAGCGGCTAGTCTGTTAAATGATAGGAGAAAAAATGCAAATTTATCTCAAACAAAGAAAAAAAATCGGCACTATTGTTTCGTTTCATTTTTTACTATTTCGAAAGAAGGGGGCTGTAATTTTATCAGCCCCATCCCCATCTTTGGGTATACTGTGATGTCAATGTGAACTAAGATGGGGTTAACGAGAATGGCTATTTCGCTGTATGACAGAAGAAAAAAATAACAGATTTGTCTAAAAAAGTAAAAAAAGTAAGGAAAACACACTTTTTTCATTTAATTTCCGATTATTTCGGAAGGAGAGGGCTGTAACACCATCAGCCCCCTTTCTCTTCTTTGGTGTCAATGCGGACTAATGTGGGACTAATGAGAATGGCTAGTTTGCTGTATGATAAAAAAAAAAAATTCCAAAAAAGAAAGAAAAAAATCAGCACTTTTTTCATATCACTTTCGAAAATTTCGGGGGGGAGGGGGGGGGAGGGGCTGTAGCCCCATCAGCCCCCCCCTCCCTTTGGGTACGCCCATGAGTCAAGAAAATGTCCAGCAACTAACAATAGTTTATCATTTCAATAGATATACAGTGTCAACATTTCCCCTTCGAAGGTAGGAATGGGAAAGGTGTTCAGCTTTTGTCTGACCCTGACAGGTTCCGGGTTAAGAAGTCGGTCAATCACCTTCAAAAATACAGGAATGGATTCAAAGTTCGTCTTTGTTCAAACAATATTCAATAAGGTTCTTGCTCACTTTCCAAAGTTGTTCATGCAACAACTTTACAGTATTTCAGAGAACTGGTGTCTGTCAGATGATTCAATAATCACTTCAATGTGAAATTCTCTCCCAGACTAATGGGTCTGTCTTAAGGTTGAGAGGAAAACTGCGTCCCCTCATGAGTATCAACCTACTCGTAACTTCGCTCTCAGCTAACTGACTGTCTTTTTCTTTTCTCACCCTCCAAGATCAACAATGTTTTACAGTTTTTGTCATATATTTGGGATTCAGCGCATCAGCTTTGTCTTCCAAACTCTAATTTGCCCATTTATGCTGAAAACATTAAACTTAGACACATCTGAAACAATTACATGTTTCTAGGAATTAGAGGATGCATGTAAATATTTTGAACATGAATCAGCGAATTGCAGTTTGGAGTATAAATGTTGATGCACTGAATCCCAAATATACGAAAAACAGTAAAGCCATATTGGAAGAGGTATAATGGTTTGGGGTTGTATGTCAGCTTCAAGAGTAGGAAATTTAGAATTCACTGAAGCTGTCATGGATAGATTTGATATTTGAATATTTTAAAGAAAATATTGTTGGACAGTGCATTCAAGTTAGGTGTTGCACGAGACTATTATTTCCAACAAGATAATGATCCTAAGCACACTGCTTATATTGTCTGATAATGGCTTCTCTACAATATCCCCCACGTATGCTTCCCCTTCAAAAATTTAGATTTAAACCCTATTGAGCATTTATGAAGTATGTTACAACAGCGAGTGAACAGTTTTGATATCAGAATAAAAAAAAACAGTTGAAAGAGGTTTTACTTGCAGAATGCAATAAAATTCAGAAAAATGTTACAGAAAATTTGGTAAAATCAATGTCGGACAGACCTAAAGCAGCCCTGAAAATGAAAAAAACATGCAACTAAATATTAGAAAATGATTTTTCTTTAATAATAGACTTTTGTGGAAGCATTTTTGAACTTAAATTTCATATATTTTTATTTTGAAAGTTTCTAAAGGAAATTACTATTGAATTTTCCTTGTATAATATAGCAAAAGCTGTTATTAAATCATTATTATTTGTTAATTCAACTTTATTTGTACTCATAATGGTTAAATTTGCATATTTTCCAAAAACTACTTCTTGTACCATCACTTTTGTGGAATACTGTATGCCATTGCATATAATTCGGTCATAATTACACAGGTAAAACATTGAAACAAAAAGTTAGAATTGCAGTAATGTTTAAACTGGATCATTAACTGTTTATTATAAATATATATTTTTTATGAAATCATTTTCAACTGTCAATATACTCTGTCTACTTTTAGTTCGGTTGTAAGTGAATTTCTTAAAATAACTATAACATTTTTATTTTAAATACAAACTTTTCAAAAAGACAATAGAGCAATTTTACAAATACTTTAATATCAGAATAAGGGGATTTATAACATAGACAGCAGAATTTATATTTTATTAACCAATGTTTGGCAAGAAATATATTTTTCCTTAAATAGTTTTAGCATAACACATGCAGAATCAACAATAAATATATGAATAAATAAAAAAGCTTTTATAATGTGCCTTAAAAAATTTGAAGATTCATAATAATGTATTTAATATATCATTTCTGAAATGCTAACAGTTATTTTAAATTAGCTGCAAGAAACACTATTAAATAAATTTAGAAATACTTACTAAGTTTTGAGAGAATTCTCCAACAGAAAGACCATGTTCAATTAACAAAGTCTGAATTTCTGTTTCCACATTACCAATATCACCTAGTGTTTGAACCAGATGCCCATTAGGGTACTGAGAATCTTTTTCCCAACTGTCGATTCTTACAATTATTCTGAAAAACATGAAATAAATAGATTCTTACAATTATTCCGAAAAACATCACAGCAAATAAATAGATAAATATAAGAGAGATGTTTTAAATCATGGATATAAATAGCAATAATGTAAAAATATATTATATTTCAGCACTGTGCTATTTATAGTACAGAATTAAAAACCTTGTAACACACTCACTTCTATCTAACAGATGCATGCTGACTTAGCTTTATTTAATGATGAAAGCCATTAATTAATTGTACTTTAAACTAAAGTTTTATATACCTATCCTTTCTGTTGTGTCTTACACAAATCAAGGACATTTAGGACACAACCTCCACCAAAAACTAAAGATTAAAAATTTAATTCTCAACATGAAATTATTTCACTCAATTCTGTCATAAAACAAATTAAATCTATTGTAATAAAATCTCAAGTCCAGGATCAGCAATTTTCCATATCAATCAGTGATTAAACTAGGGGGGGGGGCAGGGGGGACAAGTGAACTGGGTACCTAATTTGGGAGGTTGCAAAAATGAGAAGTTCTATGAAGATTAGAGAACTTGGAACATCCAAGTTGTGGTATACCTATAATACCCTTGAAACATCCAAGTGAATAGTGTGTTTTATGTTAACTACCTTATGTTTTTTATGTTACCTTAAGCAATTATTTACTTGGACTCCCTTCTCTGCCCAGAGGAGAGAGGCAATCTACTACTTTGCCCCGGGCAAAATTTAGTTTAGTTTCGTCACTCATATTAACAACTAATGACATTTTTAAAACCAGTATGATACCTTCCCTGCCATCTCCTTTTTGGCTTTTCACTATAATAGCAATGCTGTTCTCAAATCAAAACTTGCTACATTCTTTTATATTCCTCACAGGGCAGAAACTAGCCTTTTTTTTTCACCCTGGGCAAACAAGGATCTATGGCGCCCCCTCCCAAGCTTTGCAAAGTAAATTTACAAAGACAAATTTAATAAGTTTCTAATAGCTGACTTATTTTAAAAATTAAAATATGTAATATTGTACTACGTTATCAGATTTGTCAAATATTTATTCATAAAAACCTGTGAAAATGAAATCGAAAGGAATTTCTTACAATTATTCAACAATACAGATCGAAAAAAAAAATTCCTTTCACACTTGGAAAAAATGCCTTTTTATACAGGTTTTTGTTTTAGCAGATAGAATTGCTGATATTCTTTCTGTTGAGACCATGTAATTTTTTCATTTAAGACAGCATTCCGTGATAGAGGATTTCATTTTAACAGATTATACTGTTGTTGTAGTATTACAAATTACTACTACTGAGGCGTTTAAAGTCATACTGATATGAGTCATATCATAATTGTCTTAAGAACTCAAAAACTAGGATTTTCTGTAGGCATAATAATGAATTCGAATACCATGAAATATCTTCATAGGCCTCAAAAACTAGGATTTTCTGTACGCATAACAATGAGTTCCAATACCATGAAATATCTTTATAGGCTATCTACTGCCAGTTTTGTGGAATTATCATTTATACCGCTCTTACTATTAACAGATTGGTCTACAAACTTTCTTGAACTCAATGTTAATTTTACTTTTATATAATTTACTTGTGAATAAGTGATTTCTGCAATAGTATTCATAGATATATGATTGGATTGAGAATAGAAATAGCCTAAGAAAATGGCTTCTTTTTTCTTATTCATTTGCTGTCTTGTATTGTAGTTGAATTTTTTTATCTAATTGTAAAGTTTAATGCACTTGGCTCAGTAATTCTTTTTGATTTTCCTGTTGTAAGACATTTTTACACAAATTTCATACATATTTTTTTGTATCAAACGACAAACCAAATGTTCATTTGGCACTCCTTTTGCTTTTAGTTGTGATGCCTGGGGCACATGTCCCCTTCCTTAGTTTCAGTCCTAATTTATGAAATCACATTTATTTTTTAAATGCATGAAATTTCTAAGTATTCTTATTAATATAAAAATGGAATAGCTTTTCTCTTTTTTATATAGATGAGGATCTTTGAGAAAATGATATCAAAGTTAGCTATTTAAACTGATTTTAGAGAGACCATGCTATTCGATTCTAAAGAATTTGACTAATAATGTCTGAAATTTCACATTTGTATCTATAAAAATGATTTTACGAATGTGTCATACAGATTCATGTTCTCGAGCAAAGAAAAATATTTTATTGAACCTTAAAATTATTTTACTGAGCCTTAAAATATTTTATGGAGCCGTTACCTTAAATATCAGTAAAAATGAAAATATGTATGCATTATAATTCAAAATAAGAAAACTTTTAATCTATGTATGCACTTAATATTCAAAATAAATGAACAAAACATCATTTAATATACATGTGCTTCACTTAATATACACGATTACTTTACTTAATTGTAAACACAATCAAAAATTGACAGGAGAAAAAAAAGAAATGCAGTAGCATCCATAAATTTCCTTATGTGAAGGATGAATAATCTTGCTCTGGGCGCTATTTTATGACTGCCATTTTAAAAAAATGTAATTCTTTTTATTTTTTCTAAGAATTGTCCTGATTATTAAACTGATTTGCTAAGATTTAATATACGAACAAAATAAACTAAAGAAAAAAATAATTTCAATAATGAACTAACTTTGAAGTTGTTAAATATTTTTACAAAAGAAGTCTATTGAACTTTTGCCTTTTATCGCAGCGCTTGATATTTTATATTTTCTTTTGCAATGCAACCTGATTATCACAAGGGCAAACTGGGCAGCTGCTTAGTGCCCCCACAGCTAAAAATCAGGTACTTTTTCTTAAAAGAAATACAAATTGAGGATACAAAAATGTCATAGGACCACAAAATGTATCTTTTCCCAGGATCGTACTAGTGTTAATTGGGCCCTGAAAAGAACTGTTACTTTAATCTTTAAATCCTATCTCTCTACTTTCTGACACATTCATGTAGTCATTTTCTGTCATAAAGACCTATAATTTGCACTTGTTCTTGCTCGGATGCTAGGGCATCGAATAGTGTTTCCCTTTTCCATAGCAAAGTAAAAGATCTTTCAGAAAAGGGTGTTAAATTTGCATTTTGTACAAATTTTCATGACTTATCTGTTAGAGAAAAGTCATAATCGGAAAGCAACAATTGCCTAGGCGGGTTCAAAGGCTGACTCCCCCTCACCTGAAATCAGAGATTTTTATCAAATCACGAGCAAATTTTATCTATTTCCAAAGCCTTACGTAAGGTCATCAGTACTGAGACTCGCTTTCAAAGCTCTAAAAGAAGAGCTTCTTTATGAAAGTGTGAAACAACGTTATTATGATATGAGAATCATATATTAAATTTAACCTCCCCTACTCTTTATTTAAATTATATTTTTCCCCTGCTTTTTCAAAATTTAATTGAGTTATCTATAACTACAAACAATAATCCCGCCATAATTTAAACTCTTTCCCTTTCACGGTCACTTGTAATGGATCGCTAATATCTCATGGTCTTTTGATTAAAATAAAAATAAAATAATTAAATCAGCACAGATGCCTTTTTGTAAGTTACTTTCCGAAACCAAGCTTATAACACAATATATTCAGAATGCATTTTTGCGGCCAGAGAGTCAGTTGTGCATCCAGCACATATACATGTCCTTATTTGGTCTCAGTAATAACTCAATCATTCACACCTTGTTCTAAAAATATATTCTGGTCGTTAAAAGGCTAAGCTGTTTGGTCTATCAAAGATTCCTTTCGCATGGGAAAATATTCGACCGTTGCAGTCTTCTTGGTGATATTAAATTTCAAAATGAAATACGTTCTGATGCCAATAATCTGGCAGCCTTGCTCAACAAATACCATTAAATCTGTATGCTCCATCTGAAATTGTTCTCGCCTAGACAACACTGTTAGCAATTCTATTTGGCGAGATACATGTCATTCCGATTCTAAGTCGAGTCATGAAAGCAACTCACTCCTGCTCCGATCTCTCTGCTTGTAAGGTGCTCTTAATGAGGCCTCTGGTATTTCCCCCCTCTTCTGCCTTCAGTCATCCTATGTTCCAGACTTTATACAAATAAACATCCTGACATTTATACTGGAGTTTTTTTTCTTTAATCACCTTAAACCTGGCTATGATTTTGGATTATCTTCTTTCGTGAGCAACAACAAATCTCCGGAAACATTTAACATCGTTATAAAATTACATCGTTATAGTCATACTTACCATGTATCTGCAAAGTTTATCTTATCTGACTGTAGTATATCTTTCTTTGTGTTTATCTTTAGATTGGTTATTAGATATCACAGAAAAACCTGTAAAAATAGAATGGTTGGGGACAATAAGAAACCCTCTATTTTAGCAGGTATAACTATATGGTATTCTATTCTTTGGGATCATGAAATATTAAAGTTGAAGGCAGAATTCTATTACAGACAGCTTACATTTTCACAGGTTTTATGATATTTGGATTTTGTCAAAAAACATGTCCCAAACAAAAGCTTGCTAAAAGAGGGCAAGGGTATGATTAAGCACATAGTATTAAGAAAAGGAAATGTTGAGACAAATTTTTTTTAACTACTGTGGCTTCTTGTGTGTAACCCATTTTACACTCCCCTTTATGCTCCTGGAGTGATTTTTCCAAAGAAGGAAAAGAGTTTAATTCATTGGGACATAGGCGGTTGTTTAGAAGGATAAAGGTTGATTGATTGGTCTGTCAGCAATCAATTGTGCTCTGAAAATACCCTACTATGATACTGACAGTTGGTAAAAAGAATGATATCTTTCATGTATCTTTTTTTAAACATTTTGCAAAAGATGTTCATGCAAAAAAAGAAAAAAAATTCTATTAGCTTTTCATTATAACAATGGTATATTATAAAACCAGATGAGTACCCGCGTGTTATAAATATATATATATATATATATATATATATATATATTTTGGGGTGGGGGGGTAGGAGATACGTCCCCATCGCCCCCCCCCCCTGTGGATCTGCACCTGTCTTAGATGTTAAATTAATTAAAAATAATGGAATAAGACTGCACTGTTCATAGAAAATCTGTTAGAACCAATGTCGCATCTCCATTCGACTATAGAATTGCTTCATTTAATTTTTTTATTAAAAGTGTTTTTCTGATCTGTACTGATAAATATCTTCAGCAGGAGCAGAGCCTTATTAAGAGTACTAGGGGGTCTCTACCTACTGCTTGCTGTCGCTCGCCAACCCCCATGAATTGCGACAAAATTCACATTGAGACTGATACATGGTCCCAGCTTGCTTTGCTCGCTTGCCACATTTTGCAGCAACCAGCAATTCTAGCTAGATTGAGTACTCATAAATCATTTTAACATATAAAATTTACGATTTTTTTTTAAAGTAAAAAAAAAAAAGTAACTAAAAGCTTTGTTGAATGCACAATTAAAATTCATTTAGTTGGTGCTAACAATGGCCATAAATGATTTTAACATTATGAAATAAATTTTTTTTGAAATGTTAAATAATTAACTGAAAAAATTACCATGGAAATACAATTAACTTCAAATTCATAGCACCTATAATATTACACAGTACGGCTTAAATTCATTTAGAAAAACTTTTGGAAAACACTATGTGATAGCAGGATAGTTCAATATAAATCAACAATCATCGTCTAAAGTTTGTTCGATGTGAAAAAATACAATATCTCTGAGACACTTGGCAAGTTATCAAAACATAAACAACACATTTTTTGCTGTGACTAAAAGAAACTCTGATCAAAAAGCTGATTTGCTGAATGCATCATGTGACCATAAAATGAACCAATGACCATTTATTTAGAAAGAGCTCCTGCTCTGAATTTTGATTTGCTGAATTAGAAATAAAGGTCAGTGTCATATTAACAAAATCATATTAAAACATGTCAGTTTCATATGGACTCTAAAGGTCATGATGTTATTGGGAATTCCTAACTCTTTTAGAGTCTTTATGAGAATGCATCCTATCTTTCAAATATGACATTATTTTCACCATCAGAACCAGTCATCCCTTCTGAAATTAGAGTGTCATTTAAGCAATTGTTTTAAAATTCCTAAGTTTCATTAAATATTTGTTATTGATTAATTGTAAATTGTGTAATTTTCAGAAATATTTTATATGTGCATACCAAGTATCTTTAAATAAATAGCAAAAGTCCAGTCTATTTAGGTGCAGGAATAAAGTTCACTGAATATGACATCATCACTGACACAGTTATAGTAAAATATTTTATTTTCATGGATGAAAATACATCTTTTGTTTTCCGAATGATATCATTTTCTTCCTCGGAAACATTTTGCTTTACACATTACTTACTATGATAGATTATTTACTGTTATTTTATTTACACAGATTAGTTATATAATATTTCTCAATAAATAATCTATGTTCTGTTCTTCCGTGATTAGTGAATAATTAAACACAATGATTTTAATGTTTTATTTTCTAAAAACCACCGGTTTCTTTTAAATATGATGCAAGTTTCAGTGGTGAAATCCCATTTCTGATTGATGGAAAGTAATAAGGCAAATTAATTTTATGTTACTATGGTTGTTGTCAAATGGCAGCTAGAAATTCAGCTTTATTTTTGTACCACATAAAAAAAATCTAATAATATTATCAATGCGATTGTGTGTGTGAATGTTTGGCTGAAGTAAACGTGAAAACGGATGATTTAATGGCCCTGTATCTTTGCATATAGATGGATTATACACCAGACATGAACATAGGGTTGTATGGGGAACATAGTAGTTGTTATTTATTATTTTCAAATATTTTTCTTAATTATTCAAAATTTCATTATTTTCAAACAGAATCAATCAATATTTTCCCTGTTAAATTTAATTAACCATTTTACGTTGCTAAGCATTATCGTTGCCAATAAATGCAAATCCTAGAATAATATTTTCCACAACAATTAATTTTCAATTTGACGATTTCCACGTGAAAAATGAAAATTAAAAAGAATTGAAAAGAAGATTAATTGTCATAATATTTGAAACAAAAATATAGAGTGTTTGTTATTATACATGAAATATGAATGTCGGTTACGTTAAGAAGAGGTTTTCTAGCAAAAATTGCGTTATAATTAGAAGAAAAAAAATGAACAATAATTATATTATTAAGAAAAGATTTCTGGAACATGGAACTAAGAAAAGGATCCTTCTTGGCTTGGATAAACATGACATCATACTGGAAATAAAACATGCATTTTCAAGTATTCGTAATAATACAAGGAGCATGAAAATCAGTATATAATGAAAGTAGATGGATAATGACATCATATTTAAAATGAAAAACTGAAATATTTTTTATCGTTACTAATTAATAAGCTTGAATATGAGTTTTCTGTCAAAATCCATGTAATGATTGCCAAGAAAAGAAAATGAACAAGAATTATATATCATTAAAAAGAGATTTTTCAGGGAAGGAACAAAGTGACGTTATATTTGAAATAAAATGGGAATTTTCAAATATGTTTATAAAAGAGCGTGAATTAATTTTATACATTAATAATACAAGTATCAGTAAGTATAGAAATTAGATGAGTTTCACACCATATTTAAAATGAAAAATTTAAAAATCTGTTTAATTATACTGATTATTAAGCATGAATATAGCAGTTACATACAGATGAGAGTTTTCTGCCAAAATTCCTATTATGTTTATTAGGAAAAGAAAAATGAACACTAATCTATTATATTAAAATCTGATCGTTTATTTGTATTTTGCAACTACTCCTCTTAGATTATCGAACACGACGCGATTTAGTTAACACCGGTTATCACTGATCCGAGGATGTCATATAAACTCTCATAATTTAAAATTTTGAATTAGGTTCCGATATATTATTATTTTTTTGTAAATGTTAACGAAATTCTCTTAAAACGGCAACTAAATTACTCCCATTTTTGTATATAAAAAGGAGAAATAAAACGGATAAATATATTTTTCATGCCATTTTCTTATTAAAACTGAAAAAAGAATTTATTTTCAATTTGAATAGATGGCGAAAACAAAATCTTGATTACAGTAAAATTTTTGAAAAATAAAAACATATTTCCACATATTCAAACTTTATGAATCAAGTTATTCTGCAGAGCAAAAATAGTCTGTCAACATTTCAACATTTTGTCATTTAGGAATCAAGATTTGTTTCAGCTATCGATTAATCCAAGGAGGCAAATTCAAGCTCCTTGCATTTAGGTGTACAAATTATTGCTCCCTATTCACAAGAATGGAATTTAAAGAAAAAGCATGTACTATTTCCAATAAATTATTTTTGAAGGATGGATGTTAAAACGTTTTACAAAGTCGTTAAAAGTAAAATGGTTTATCAGGTAAAATTGACATTTGATTTTACCCAATTCGTCGATTTCCACTATTTTATTTTGCCCTGCTTTTTCCATTGGTTGCAATTTCATTTTCGAGATTATTTGGCACAAAATTTAACTTTTTAAAAACTGAGTTACGTCAAGGCCCCTATAACAAAGAAATACCGTATTGTCTCCTATGAAATGTGATAAAGTGTTAGTTAATTATTTATGTTTTTAATTTATCAGAGTGAAATATTTTGCTTCATTAATGCATTTATTCTTCTTTCAATGTTACGTGAACAAAGTCACGGGTAACAGCTAGTATATATATATATATAAAAAGAGAGAGAGAGATTGCAACAGATTTTGGCTTTCTATCGCATTACACCATGAGGGTTATAGATAATTTGCAGAAAAGACCTAATAACCAATTGAATCTAACAAGGAAGGTCTCCATAAGCACATACTCAGAAAATTTTGAAAAAATTAGAGAATATTCTTATCATGAGGATATATACGTTTATAAAAAAATTTGCTGCGGAACCTCGATATAACGTCCGTAAAAAAATTATGAAAATTTCGTGTTTTGGCGATTTATCGCTGGGTTGGCAACACAATGAAATTAAAAAAAAAAAAAAAATGGGCATTTACGATAAATTTTCTTTTAGGAAAAACATTTTCTACTCTTTATACTGAATTAGTTAAGGTAAGTTTAACTTAAATAATTTCGCTTTTATAACTACGGTTTTGCCATATATATTTAATGTACATCTAAAAGAAAATTAACGATCGCATTCTACGGTTTAGAACAAAATTTGAATTGATTAAAATTGCTTTAAACTAAAAATTAATTGTGTGATTCTGAGCTCTGTCAATTTGTCATCGATATTGTTAGTGCAATAGACAACTAGAGAAAAGCCTTGTTGCCGTGGAAACAATGACTTATTCAAAGTCGAAATGTATAATGAAAGAGTGTTTAATCGGACATTTACTGTTAAAATACACTTAAAACTTAACCAGCCTTCAAAACTGTATAAAATTAAATAACTTCAGCAATAGTTAATTTGTATATGTATTACATAACTTTATAGAAAAATAATAAACTATTTAACCGCTGAAGTTCGAATTCATAAAGTGCTACGCATTTAAACATTCATTTAACCAGACATTTTCAAATACATTAAAATCGCCTGCATTTGGAGACGAAAAAGTTTTGCTCGCCAAATCGCGTCAAATTATCAAAAATATTTTATTTTTTTTACAGAATTTCTGCTGGGATTCCGCAGCTAAATTTGACTGATCACTTATTACGTACATGAGTAGCTTCACTAGCATTTTTTAAAAAATATTTTGAGTATGCGCTTTAAGGAGACCTTCCTTGTAAGTGTGAAGAGACTTACTAATAACCAATTGAATCTAAGTGTGAAGAGACTTAAGTTTTGTAAGATTCAATATATACCAGTTTTCTTTGAGAAACTCAAACAAGCTTTGGTGAAATTTAAGATTTATCTTATTGCAATATTCCCCCTCCCCTATAAGTTAAAGGATATATTGACAAGTAAAATTTACCCTGTTCTCCTCCTCCTTGACTACATGTCTGGTGTTTACAAAATTCCAATAAAAGATAATAATGATGAAACACTTCATTACATAGGCATGACTAAGAAAGATTTAGAGATAGACTGAAAGAGCATATGGTGGACATCAGATATGGACGATTAAACCACAGCGTTAGCTTGTTTACACTCAACCAATGATATACAGAATGATTTCAGCAATGCAAGGATAATCTTTCCCTTTAATAACTTTTTCAAGGTCACAATTATGGATTCAATAGAGATAACCAACTGGAAAAAAGATGCATGTAATGACATACTCTCATTTAATATACCAAAACTTTGGTTGAATTTGTTAGGGAGGATGTGATGTTTAACACTGTGTTTTTTGGATTTTGTAGTTTGGTTTAGTTTCAGTTTGCCGAACAGATGGCGCTCATTCATTTTATTAGTTTTCCTGGCTATTTTCCCTCTTTCCCCCTTTTTCTGTTGCTGTTTTCTTGAAAGTTCATTTCAACTCCTGCAAGGTGAATGAAACATCAAAGATCTGCTAAATCTTTCTCTGATGATGGTTATGAGTCTGAATGAAATTGCTGGGATTAAATCATTGAAATCTATTTCACACCATCAAGCAAGTTAAACATTTTTGTTTATTGTCGTATCTGATGTATAATAAGTTTATTAAAAAAATGCCCATTTTAAGGTGAAAACCGATACTGAACAAGAGATTATGTAAAGGATAAATAAGTCATTACATAATTAGTTACAGAAAAAAAAAACAAAAGCTGAACAATCATAAGAAGTATAGAAAGTTAAATTTTTTAAACAACAACAATATAAAAAGCTGATTTTAAGATAAAAACAGATTTTGAACAAGACTGAAAAATTTTAAATATAAGTGAACTTTTTTGAGCACAATAAATTAATTTAGATAAAAGATAAAGCATACCGTTGATTTCGAAGATGTTCAGCTTGTTTTGTCAAGATACGGATTTTTGGTATACGATAATTGTACGGAATAACAAGAACTCTTTCTCTTTTAGAAAATGAACTAGAATCCTGTAAAGTTTAAAAAAATGAAAAATTAGTATAAATTTAAAATATAATATCATTTATCAATAAATAAAACTGTAATTTTTTCCGTTAAATATCTTATATATTTTTGTTACTTTTATATATTTAATGTTTTTTTAATAAATATAATTTTTTTTAAGTGTGTTCGTAATTATATAAATACGTAGCACCTATAGTCATCATCTAGTCCGTCTGTCTGTCTGTCTGCATATAACAGCGCAAGAACTACCCAACCGAATGGTTTGAAATTTAATATATATAATCGTTGCAGAATTTTGTCCAATCATTTCAAATTTTATGAAAATTGAATCAAAACTTAAAAGTTTTCTTTATTCTATTAAATCTTATCATACGTAATTTATATGATTAAAAGTGCAAGTCATGTGACTAAGGAAAACAAATACGGGCTAACCACATCTTTATCCATATGCCAAGTGGCCATTTTTATTCAAAATTAATTTTTTGAATAAAATTATGTAAAAGTTACATTTTTAGAAAGAGCGTTCAAAAAATTGGTTGCTTGAGAGATGAGTTACATTAAAAAATGTATGGATTCTGAGATAACTTCAGTGAAAATTAGGTTAACAGCCGAATATCCCAATCCATTAAAGTAAATAAACAAAATATTCATTCATCGTGAGTCATAGAAATATTAACCATGGAGGTAATCATTCGCAAAGCAAGATCTCCATGGTAAATTTACAGCTCTGTCTGGTGTTGAAAAAAAAAATTGCATCTGTAAACAGGGCATATGTAATAAGAAAAGGAAAAGGCATCCTCATTTCATTTATAGTAGACGATATAATTAATTTCACTGAAATAATATGATTTTTTACATTGTAAAACTAGCTATAGCACGAAACGAATGCACCTCATTTGTCACATTTAACATACAATTTCCAACTTGTTAAATTTACTTGTTCTTATTTATCACCACACATTTTATTTCATTTGTTTGTAGCTTAATAATCATTTTTCATGTTTACTTTTAGCTTACTATATTGATAAATTTTACTTCACTTACTTTTAACAAGTCAGGTAACTTTAGCAACGATTTCACTACTTTTAATATTAACTCTGCTAAATACTTAATTATCATTAATTTATATTTTATCACATAATAATTCGCTGTATTATTAAGAGTTTGTTCTCTAAGCACAATCTAATATATTTTAATTTTAGCATTCTTAGTCCAAGTGCTACACGACAAAAATGTGAAAACTGCACATCGTGATACAGTTATACCGATTGGCCAGTATCTAATCTATATTAATACAAAGCATATGAGAAGGGGAGGCATCGAGGAAAGTGTGGGGAATATATAAATAACTCTTCTAACTTCTCTAATTAAATAACTCTTCTTTATTACTTGAATTTCTTAAGAAATCTTGCCAATTTTTAGGTAGTTTGACATGCAATAGCACTTGCCGCCTGGTTCCTGCACCCCTTTTTTGTCTGGTTTCACCTTTAATGTTTGGTGTAATGTATCTATTCCATATCAAATCTATTTTGTGGCAACTAAAACTCCCAATGTCGTTACATAAATGGGGTTGAAATGTGTTAATGTAGTAATCATTAAAGGTTTTTGAAAACTGGTGAGGCTTTAAAATGTTAATAAGAACTGGCCTATCATAAATTAAAGCATCGCATGTTCCTGGAAAGATGTTTCTATTCTTCTCAATAGTTTCCTCTAAAATACGTGCTAAATCACTTTTATCGCTGGGTTGAAATTCACCGTTACTGGAAAAAACAGGGGGAAATGGCTGATTTTGATATTTGAAAAAAATTTGCAGATCTAAGTAACAATTCTGTGCAACTATTAAAAGCTTGGAAAATAGCTGGACTATATTGTTTTAATATAAAGAAGATACTGATCAATAGGGATATTATTATAACAAATTGCAGTTATTTCATACCCAGCACCTCCCTTAATAACAATCGATTTAGCTGATGATCTATAGAATTTATACACAAGTTATAAAAGCACTGAGCTCAGAGACAATGTAACGGCAACCATATTATTTTGTGAGCCCCTGTAAATGAACGAAAACTGCTATGCACTGCATATTCTACAGTAAGTATCTTGTACTGCACCGCACTGATGTATATTAATTTGAATATGTTACAAAGAGTATAACATCATTAAAACACATTGCAAGCGATTTTCGTCTACAGACCATAATGTAATGGAATACTTTTGATTGCCCCTGTAAATGAACTATGAATGATGCATACTTGAAAATGAATACCGAATTTGTTACGGTATACTACAATACCATATTTTAATTATCTGGACATCCGGTTACTTTTTTTTCGAGTTAGTGCGTGACTAGACAGACGACCAGACAGACAGACAAACTGAATTCATAAATACTTTTCGACTGTGCTGTAAAGTGTTACAAATAATATTTTTTATCTAAAAACATCTAAATTTCCATCAAACATGCTTTTATACGATGAATAGAAACGAAATTGCACTAATTCCCGAAAATGACGCCATTTTGAATAACGGCCACCATCTTGAATTCCCCGCACTTTCCGCGATGCCTCCCCTTCTTATATGCTTTGTATTAATATAGAGTAGATACTGACCAAACGGTATAACTGTATCACGATTTTCAGTTTTTTCTCTCCTAGCACCTGGACTATCTGTCATAAAACAAAATTTGTAAGACTAGAATCTCAAAGGATGTTCCGCCATTAAAATGACATTCTTTTCAAAAGAAATAAGTATAAAAGAAAAAAAATAGTTAAAAAAAATACATTCTTTTATAAGCATGTTTATCTTGAAAATACTTCATAATTTCATGACTGCAATTCATGATTTTTCTTTAAAAAAAATCTTACAATAAGTTTATTTGGCATGGGCACCAAATCCAATTGTGGAAAATTTGCCTTTTTTTAGGTGCGTTCGTAATTATATAAATACATAGCACCTATTGTCGTCGCTTGGTCCGTCCATCTGTCTGTCCGTCCATCCGTCCGCATATAACAACGCAAAAACTACCCAACCGGATGGTTTGCAATTTAAAATATATTATCTTTGCAGAATTTTGTCGAGATATTTCAAATTTTATTAAAATCGAATCAAAACTTTAGGAGATATTAATAAAAATATTTATTAAGAAATTTGAATTTTTTTTTTTTTTTTTTTTTTTTAATCAGTGCTTTTTTGTTATAGGAGCTTCCGAAGTTTAATCGTCAAGCGACCGAGATACTTATTTTATTACAGAAATTGATCTGCAGACGATATAATTCATTTCACAGAATTAAAAATCAGAAAAGATCTGAATATTTATATAACTAGCTAAAGTACGAACGCACCTCGTTTGTAACGTTTGACGTACAATTTCCAACTTGTTTTTTTTACTTTTAACAAAAAGAACAAATGGAATTTTTAAAACAAATTATAATTTTTGCAGAATTAAACCCGTTGTTGTTGTAATTTGCATACAATTGGTAAAGATATAAAATATTTGGCGATTTATCACCTGTGGCAGGTTAACGGAAAAATGTCTTAAAATTAAGTTATCAAAATATTCAAAAGTTAAATTATCACCAGAAACATACATTTGTATAAATTTTTGTTTATAATTCTTTATAATGTTAAAATTGATTAAAAAATTCAATCTTTACATACAAAAAAAAAAAAAAAAAAAAAAAGTTAAATAAAAAAGATTAATCAAAAATAATTATTATTTTAAAGATTATACATTTCTGTAGATTAATATAATCATTACTTCATTCTCATCTGGTAATGTAGCAACATAATTTCGCCAACATCTTTCTAAGATTCCAACAACTTTTCCAGTAGGTAATTTTTTAGCTATTTCAGGATTACTTTCAGTCTCTTCATCTAAAATATACATGTAAATAAAAAAAAGATAAAGTCAGTTGAATTTGTAGACAATTCAATGATTACATTAAATAAAATGTTAGATTAAAATAAATCTATACTATAAAACACAAAAATGTCTGTCATTAATGCAAAGCTCAAAAGTTTAGCAGGAAGCAGAATTGACAAACATATTTAAGAGAAAATTCAGAATTTTTTTTTTAAATTCAGACAAAAAAGTGATATTTTGACAGTTGTATTTTTTAATTGGATTGATTTATTTTATGTTGAAGTAGGTCATATTTAATAAATACTGTGCAATTTTGAGGCCCTGAAAAATTTTTCCCTTCCCTGTAGAAAATGTCAAAGTTCAAGGTCATGAATTCCATTTTTCATGAAAAGCGAATATGTTCGGAGTGCTATAACTTCGGAAAACAACAACATCACAAAATTCTGTTTTCATAAACTGTTAGTATAACACTGCCTGCTTAAAAAAATTAACTTGTTTTCATGGATCACTGTTGCTTTCCATTGTTATGTTGCCACAAAATACATGCAAAATGCGGTTTTTGTCTGTTTTCTGCCCATGTTATGTTGTTTAACACTTTAGCAGGCGGTGTCCACAAAAAAGGACACTTAATTTTAATTCCAAAACTGACAAACAGCATCAAGAATATTTAATAAAATTTTCCCTTTTATTAAGTATGGTAATATAAGCAAGTTTTTATTAAGTAATGAATTCTTTTATAAATTCTGGTGTCAGTCCATTATTTCATCATTTTAAAAACAGACTAGGAAAGGGTTAAGCCCCAACATTTTTCTTATTGAACATGAAAGTTTACAATTAGGACACAGTCTACTGCTCTGCCAACTGAGCTATCGACGGACAAGCTAAATAATATAGAACTTTACAGGGACATTGATGCTGTTAGCAGATATAATGTGTTGAATATCCAAAAGTTGTAAATTCTGCAACTTTTGAATTAAGCCTATCTTAAAAAAGCACCAGAGAAGAACAAAATAAAATATATTATGTAGTATTAAAAGGAAGAATACCAATGTTATAAATGCACAAATAATACATTGTATTATTTGTGCAGAATATGGCAAGATATACAGCAGAAACATTTATGGCTTTAGTTACCCTGACTTAAACCTGTAACTATAACTGTTAAATTAATTTATAAAATAGAAACTGAATGAATATAAACTTTTCACGTAGGGCTCGGAAAATAGCATTCCCGGGGAACACAGAAATCATTTCTGGGAACGTATTTTTTCCACTCAGGTTCCCGGTAGGGAACCTAAACAGAAGTGCTCGCAAGTCGCCGTCAGCGATGAATTTTTATTCTTCTATGGACCACAGCAATTTTCTGAAGGGGGAGATGGGACAAAGAATGCGTGGAGTGCCGAGCACACACGAGAGTTTTATTTCCGTGCCTCTGTGTGTGGAGGAACGGATATATTATAAAATGTAATTTTTAATAATGATGCATCAAATTCTGTGCAATATAATTAAAATTGAAAAAAAAAAATTAGAATCTTTAGCATGTGTAGTAAATCTGACAATTTAAAAATTAAATAATGTATATATATATATATATATATTAATTCTTTGTTCTGTATACGTTTGAATAAATTAGTAAATACACGCCGGGCCACACCCTGAATTCAACACTGAGTTACTGAACCGAGTGTTAGTTTTCAGCCTCAAACCAGTCCAGTCCAGTTAGGTAGATGGTGAATACAATTTGAGCATTCGACTCGGGATTCTGACATAACTTGGAGTTCAAGTAGTTGGTGAATACAAGTGTAAAAGTTTGAAACCAAATGAATTTTACCAATGTCAAAAAATGCGAAAAAACACTAAAAATTACATTAAGAAATCACGAAAAAATCCAAAAATTGCTGTACGAATTCTAAATAAACTTTATTGAAAAGAGGACAAAATTTACTATGTTAGGCTAAAAGATTGAAACCAGATTCTTTTATTAATATAGAAAAATCGTCTTGTGGTTATGAAAATATATAGATATTACATAGAAAAAATTCAGATTAACATAAAACCTGTATTCTTATATCTGATGAATAATTTATGGCATTTGTCTTTTTGTAAAGTTCAGGGTTTTCATCATTCAAAGTTTTGAGAAGTAACTACTTATTAGATTCATAATATTTTGTTACTTTCACAGTCAGTGAATGCTATTAAAAATGGTTCCCTAGGTATTTACTTGCATTGCTACTCCAATTTGTATTTTCTTTTTACAACATTTAGTTAAAAAAAAATAAACAAACAATACAAACCTCCCTCATAAGGATTTTCATTTAAGCTCATGCATCTTGATTTCCATTGATTCTCCGGATACATTTCTACAACAACTTCATCACCATGAATAGCCCTATTTCGATCAATCATTCCCCAAATGAATATGTCTCCACTGCCTTTAGAAAATGCCCTATAATTTAATAAATAAATAACTCCTTGACAAAATATTTTTTTAAGTTAAAGTTTTTTTTCACAAAATTATAGTAAAGTTTAATTAGTGATAAAACAAAAGATAAAAATAGTGTGAAAATTATAATCCTTTGCCAAACAAAGCCAACAGATATGTCACTAGTCAGATATACTATATATACCTAAACTCACAGGTCAAAGAGGTAATTCTAAAAAAGAATAAAATACAATTATACAAATTATACTTCAGAGCCTACACTAATCAAGCAGAGAAACTCACAAGTTAATGTTAAACTTATTGGAGCATTCTTTTCAAAATTTTCACTCTGAAATTTTTAATTTTAATTTAATTTTATTTTATTCATTGCATAGGATACCCAACGTTGATACTCAATGCTGTGCATTTTTACTTTTTCAATTTTGGTTGGGAGTTTTTTTATGAGAATACTTTCCCTCTTAGAAACAATTCCAAACACACAATGTTAGATATCAACATCAGGTATCCTATGCAAAAACAAATAAATAAAAATAATACTTTAAAAATATTAAAATGCAAGTGAGAAATTTGAAAAGAAAGTTCCTATAGGTAACATTAGCTTGCAAGTTTCATTTTATGAATAATGTAGTCTCTTAAGTGTAGAAGACAAACTGAGTTTACATCTTACTTTAGCAGTTATAAATATATATGGAAAATTAATAATGTTAAATTATGACAAATTGTAATTTATTTTCTGTTATGTTAACTACTGTAAAATTAGAAACAACTAAAAATGACTACATAAAAAGAACACTCTAAAAATTTTTGAGTACTAATTATGCTTATTTAATTTTATTCCTTAAATTGCACGTATTTAGTGTAAATAACAAAAAATAAATCACTTGAGGCACCTTTAATTTTTTTTTTATTTATTTAATTTTTTGTATCTAGTGTTTTTATGGTGAGAGTGAAATATTTTTCACTTTTATTTTTTAACATAGGGTTGAGGACCACCCTAACATGTAATTGAACTATGACTTAAACCACAGAAATTATCAGAATAAAAAAGGCTGCTGTGTGTAGCGAAATCTTTGGTGATTTCGGTGACTATTTATATCTGGCATGTGGCTAATATGAAAGTTTCACTTTTAATAAATTTCAGAACTTTATTAAAATACATTATTGATATACAATGGTTAGAGTATCATAGTTGAGATTTATTCAAACAGAATGAAAAATGCCAGGACCAGGACTCGAACCTGGGTACTTCGGCTTGCCGTGCCAATGCACTTCCTACTGAGCTATCCTAACGATAGCCTGGTTTTCATAATTCATCCTTATTTGTTGGACATGACTGCGAACTGCAGCGCTAATTTAATTCATCTGAGCTATAACCATAGCATTTTACATGATGAATGTGATACAACAAGGAAACTCCTGTATACCATGTAATTAGGTCATAATGAACAGAGGAAAGTTTCTTCAACTAGGTAAATCATATTCAATGGTTGGAGTATTATAATTGAGAGTTATTCCAACAGAGTGAAAAATGCTAGGACCAGGACTTGAACCTGGGTACTTTGGCTTGCCGTGCCAATGCTCTTCCTACTGAATCTCAACTATGCTACTCCAACCATTGAATATGATTTACCTAGTTGAAGAAACTTTCCTCTGTTCATTATGACATTATTGATATTTTTCATATAAAATGCTTTTTGGTGTTGTTAGTGGGTAATATATATATATATATATATATTAAATGTAAAAAAAATTATTAGAGTTTCCAATTAAACAAAAAAAGCTTTTCAACTGTATTCTGTAACCCAGGAAGGCAGGGTTGAATCACCTAGTATATATAAAATCCTAATGAAACTATTTTACAAAATGACTGATCAAATTAATATATGTTAAATGTGGGGCTCGTAGAACACTGACTGTAATATAATTTTAGTATGTTGTTACAGTCACCTACAGTACAGTAAAAGCTCAATTAATCGGCATGCTCGGGAAGTGCCAATTGCCGGATACTTGAAAAGTCCGGATAGTTGAGTGCTACAAAATATGTCATGAAAGAAAGGGGGGGGGGGATTTTTTGTCCTATTTTCGATCAAATAATTCTTTTATTATTATTAAATTTGCATTTGGTAAAGTTAATTTTAACAAATTAAAAGTAAACAATATTTTGTGTTAGGATGTCATTTCTAAATTTACTTATTAATCTTTTATAATGCTACATTATTTATAATTAGACATCTCATAAAGATTTTAATTTAGGACTAAGATGATTAACAGATGGACAATATAGGAAATAACAAAACTAATGAAGTCAACTAATCAACTAGACGTTTTTCAAAGGGCACTGAGCTCTACCCTTTTCTTCCTAAACCATCAACTTTGCACCCTGTAATTTTTCAAAAAATGGTGCCCTTTTTTTTCTTTTCGGAAAAAGCACATAGATGCTTGGAAAATTAAGTTCTGTATGATTCTTCACTTGTGTTGCCCCAATAAAAGGTGCAGCAACCCACTGTAATAATGAATCCTTTCTGCATAGCAAAGAACATTATCAGATGTTAGCTGATAACGTCCGATTTCGCCTCTCCGATCTCCAAAAAAAAAAAAAAAAAAACTACAGTTGTCAGCATTTTATTTTTGGAGTGACTCAGATAGTGGGCTTTTTTGAGGGAGGGGGGCTCCAATTTTCTGAAAACTTATTGTATTTAAATAGAAATTTGGTAAGCGACCTAATTTATTATTATTTGAATTTGCTGAAAATTTTAACATGATCGAACAGTGAAAAACAGATATATATATATATATATATTTAAATAAAAAGTAAGGAAAAGAAAAGGGTATTGTTTCGTTCTTTTTTTAATTATTATTATTTCTGTTTGCTGTTTATTCTGTTGAAAAAATATTTTTCCTTGGCAGACAGCTGGGAAGAAAAAGTTTGAACTGATAAACTTACAAAAATAAAACAAAAAACAAAAGAAACTAACTTACTGGTATATAATCCGAAAACATTTCGAACAAACACCTCGATAAGCATATCGAGCTTTTAATCGGGGTTTTTATTTAATTTTTACCTTATGCGTCACCTATTGTTTGTTTTCTTTGTTTAATCATGGCTGTGTATATGCATAATGTATCGGAACATCAGTAGATTATATAATTTAAGGATATCTTCCATTTAGGTATACAGTTCATTAGGATTTACAACAATTGTACAGATTTATTTTTTTAATATTTCATTAAGCTGTTAATACGCCAGTGAAGTCTGACGTCACTTAAATGGCCGCTGGACCACAAAGTTTGAACATCCCATATTTAAGTTCTCATAGGCTCTCAAAAAAGTGGTGTACCAAGTATTGATTTATGTATTTAAGACATTTCTGGAACAGTTTTGCAAAATCTGAGGAAATGCTTTCATATGAATTCCCTAAATGTCTAATTCAGTGTTTCAATTTTTTTTTTTTTTTTTAGTATAGGGGTCTTGTCAACTTAGAGAAATAACCATGGCTGGCGAGAGAAGAAAATTTGGCAAAAAAATTTCTGGCAATCTATTCCCATTTTCTTATACACAACAATCATCATATATATTATTTCTGTTGTCAACATCTCTTTTCTATGCACATACAAAACATACAATGATGAATGAGGTATCATTCGAAAAGTTTTTGAACAAGTTTTTGAGATAGTGCACCTACAATTCATTAAAACGTGTTGTTTGATTAAAAAAAAATCAGTTAATTAAAAAAAAGTAAGTGCTAAAACGTACCAGGAAATAATCTGAAAGATTGCAGTGCAAAAGCTTCGCACGGGTCCTTCTTGTTAATCATTTAAAAGCAATGAAAATCAATTACGTTTCTCAAGAAGTCTTTTTCAATTTAAATGTTATTTAATTTTTATCATGGATAGAAATTTAGAAAAAATTGATGGAGTCGAAACAAAATAAAGCTCTATGGCTGATTGGTTGGTTAGTTAGTTGTTTGTTTGTACAATATATATATCGTCTATTTTATTTGCACACAATTTTACAAAACATTTTTGCCATTGCAAACACCCATGGCTAATCCAAGAATTGAGCAAAACAAGCATCTAGAGTAGGGGTGCACAACCTTTTTAAGCGAAGGGCCACTTACAAAAATGACTGGGCTGTCGAGGGCCACCATCAGTAGAATTTTGTTTCGAGACCGGGGAGGGGGGATCTAAGTCTACAATCAGATTAAAAAAACATCAATTTCGGAAGGGTAGTTTTAGCCCCCTAGGTTCCTTCCTTCACATTCAACGTATTCAGTTCTGTTGGCAAGGATATATCAACTGTTTACATTTGTATTTATACAAGAGATATAGCTAAGATTATTTTCAGAGAGTGAAAATACTCCTTGACTTTATTTGTAGGAGTAAATTTAGCTTTAAAGATTGCCAGTGCCGAAAAAAAAATTGTGCTTTGATGAATGAAGGTGGGGAGGAGAGAAACATATTCAGTCATAAAGTGTGGATATCAAATAGAACAACCTTTATAAGAGGAGGGCCAGTCACAAAAATTGGTGGATTGTTGAGAGCCAACATCAGTAGAGTAGACAACATTTTATTTCGGAGGAGGATCGGCCTAAAAGTTCATAAAAATGGCTAATTTTAAAAGGAGGGTTTGCTGCCTATACTCAACCACCTCCTTAGTCAGCATAATTCATTTCAGTTGGCAGAGATGGAAAAAACTTGCATTTTTTTCCACGCATGATTGACAATATTCGTAGCTTTTTTCCTAGTGATTGACGAAATTCACAATTTTTACATGCCCGTTCGGTGAAATTTATGATTTTTATGCGCCCGATCGGCAAAATTTGCGATGTATGCGCACTCGATCGGCTAAATTCGAGATTATTACGTACCTGAACAGCCAAAATTTGCAATTTTTTTGCTCCCAATCGACGAAATTTGTGATTTTTTCGCACCCGATCGGCAAAATTCATGATTTTTACGAGTATGATCGGCAAAATTTGCGATTTTTATGTGCCTGATCGGCAAAATTTGCGATTTTTATGCACCCGAAGGGCGAAATTCGCGATTATTATGCGCCCGTTCGGTGAAATTTACGATTTTTATGCCCCCGATTGGCGAAATTTGCGATTTATACGCACTTGATCGGCAAAATTCGCGATTATTACGTACCTGACCAGCCAAAATTTACGATTTTTCCGCTCCCAATCGGCGAAATTTGCAATTTTTCGCACCCGATCGGCAAAATGTGCGTTTTTATTCGCTCCCGATCGGCAAAATTCATGATTTTTACGAGCATGATCGGCAAAATTCGCGATTTTTGTGCAGACAATCGGCAAAATTTATGATTTATACGCACTCGATCGGCAAAATTCGCGATTTATACGCATCCGATAGGCAAAATTCGCAATTTTTACGTGTCTGATCGGCAAAATTCGTAATTTTTACGTGCCTGATCGGCAAAATTAGTGATTTTTACGCAGACGATCGGCGAAATTTATGATTTATATGCACTGGATCGGCAAAATTCGCGATTTTTACGCACCCGATGGGCAAAATTCGTGATTATTATGCACCCGTTCGGTGAAATTTATGATTTTTATGCACCCGATCGGCGAAATTTGTGATTTATACGCGCTCGATCGGCAAAATTTGAGATTATTACGTACCTGACCAGCCAAAATTAGCGATTTTTTCGCTCCCAATCGGCAAAATTTGCAATTTTTCGCACCCAATAGGCGAAATTTGCAATTTTTTTACTCCCGATCAGCAAAATTCATGATTTTTACGAGCATGATCGCCAAAATTTGCGATTGTTACACAGACGATCGGCGAAATTTATGATTTATAGGCATGCAATCCGCAAAATTCACAATTTTTACGTGTCTGATCGGCAAAATTCGCGATTTTTACGTGCCTGATTGGCAAAATTAGCGATTTTTACGCAGACGATCGGCGAAATTTATGATTTATACATACTGGATCGACAAAATTCGCAATTTATACGCATCCGATCGGCAAAATTTGTGATTTTTACGCACCCGATGGGCGAAATTTATGATTTATACGCACTGGATCGGCAAAATTCGCGATTTATATGCACCTGATCGGCAAAATTTGCGATTTTTATGCACCCGATGGGCAAAATTCGCGATTATTATGCGCCCGTTCGGTGAAATTTACGATTTTTATGCACCCGATCGGCGAAATTTGTGATTTATACGCGCTCGATCGGCAAAATTTGAGATTATTACGTACCTGACCAGCCAAAATTAGCGATTTTTTCGCTCCCAATCAGCGAAATTTGCAATTTTTCGCACCCAATCGGCAAAATTTGCAATTTTTTTACTCCCGATCAGCAAAATTCATGATTTTTACGAGCATGATCGCCAAAATTTGCGATTGTTACACAGACGATCGGCGAAATTTATGATTTATACGCATGCGATCCGCAAAATTCACAATTTTTATGTGTCTGATCGGCAAAATTCGCGATTTTTACGTGTCTGATCGGCAAAATTAGCGATTTTTACGCGGACGATCGGCGAAATTTATGATTTATACGTACTGGATCGGCAAAATTCGCAATTTATACACATCCGATCGGCAAAATTTGTGATTTTTACGCACCCGATGGGCGAAATTCGCGATTATTATGCGTCCGATCGGCGAAATTCGCGATTTTTACAAACCCGATCGGCGAAATTCGCAATTTTTTCGCATTCGATCTGCGAAATTGATGCCCACTTTTGGCCCGTGGGCCACAGGTTGTGCACCCCTAATCTAGAGAATTGAAGATCAGTTTAAAGATCTGTGAATCTACCAATTTTATTTATATTGGGTTAGTCTAAAACAAAAGAGAAGAAAATTGTATTTAATAAAAAAATATCTAAAAACTGAAAAAAAAAAAAAAAATAGCATGTCTACATTGGATTGTAGAGAAGAAAGATGAAAAATGTAATTTTACTCTACTATGCTTATCCATATCTGTTTGCATAAGTGTGAGAATATTTTTTCATATAAAAATACCTCTAGATTGATTGTCTTTAATAGTTCATTATTAAAGCTACATATACATACTTTAATTGAATTAGCTTTTTCTGGCAGAAAATTACCTGATATTTGGAGTCTCACGATTTATCAGATTTGTTTACAGTGTTTTTTGATTACCCAGGCCCCTTCCCTAAACTCTGACAAAGAATCACAGACATAAAAAAAGTCACAATTTGTTTTATCTTTTTTTGAATTTTCCAATCAGTTTTTTTTTTTTTTTGGGGGGGGGGGGGGGTATGGGTAGGGGTCCTCTTGATAATAGATTTCTGAATTGATCATTCAATTACCACCCATAAGTCTTGTTGTAAAATTTACATTAGCTAATAGTTGCATCAATATTATTTGCACATCATA
Source organism: Maratus michaelseni (assembly GCA_963931845.1). NCBI lineage: Eukaryota > Metazoa > Arthropoda > Arachnida > Araneae > Salticidae > Maratus > Maratus michaelseni. Next base: position 251,170,271 of record OZ007591.1, read on the forward strand.
TGAATCAATCTATTAAATATTTTTGTAAAATAATAGGTAAGCAACTTTAATATTTCAAGGCCATTTGCCTATATTTTAAACTTGAGTCAGTGGCAATTATCCACGAGTTTTCTGTATGAATTAAAGATTTATAATGATGAGAATGCATACTTATAATTTCATGAAATATTGCAAATTGAATTTTATAATTTTGATTGTTTAAAGAAGTAACACTTTAGTTTTTTTTTTTTTTTTTTTTTTTTTTTTTTTTTGTAAAATAGTAGGTGATTTAAATATGCACTATTGAACAATTTTACGCAATTTTTAATACTATTTAAAATTTTTGAATATTCTTATGTGGTTATTACGTCAATATGAGTTCATTGTGAAAAATGTGTTTGCTTAATATAACTTTAATTCGCAGAAGGTAACATAAAATCTGTCTCATCATGTGCGGCTCTCCCCTAAAATGAAAAAGAAGACCTACCATACAAATTTAAGTAAAAAAAATATCAATATTTCAAGTTAATAACATACCTCGAAGAGGCCACAAAAGCTTCTTGAGAAGCATGATGCTTATTTACTTGCAAATGTCCTTTGAAATATCGACCTGTTTTGATGCCAGCTTCTAATACCTCAGTAGGTAGATAGCTATCATATGATTTTGATAGATCTGAAATCAAATCACTGTTTTTACTTTTATTTAAATTTAGTATATTTAAAATCTAATCAGTTTATGATACAATCAATACAACCATCTCATATACACTATTTTTCACAAATTAAGGGGGTAAAATAGTAATAATAAACAAGCTTAGAAGCAAACACAATATAATACTTTGATAGGCCATTTATTTGGATATATTGCAAAGAAGATTCACAACTGCTTCAGATTACTTCATATGTAATGCGGCTCAGAAATAAAGTGAGTACGTGTTGCATATTCTGACAATTGTATCAGCATCAGGCTTCAACTGTATATATGAAATTTGGATGAAGTTTTATACAGAATAATGCAAAAACTCATACAAAAGTATTTCTAAAAATGTATTTAAAAACTCGTGTACTCATGTTAATTTTGAAATTAACATGAGTACAAAAATAATAAATTAGAAGTACCATTTTGATAAGAAAATGTGTCTTTAGTACTTAAATTTAGTATATGACTTGTGAGAGATTATCTTCAAAGATAAAATTAGCTGAAACACCAAACTGCAAAAAACATTATATATGTAGGTAAAAAAGAGTGCATATGTTGTGGTTTTGACCCCTTTGCGGTCACCGTTGTTGTGTTTCCTCGTAGTTCATCTTCTAGCCTTGAAACCTCAGTAGTATGCTATTTGCTGCCACCACTGGCATTAAACTGATACCGGAAACGTTGTGGAAAGAATTTCCCACTTAGATAATCACCTAATAATTTATTAATTAAATTAGCATTAAAAAATACAGTACTAGTCCTTACTGCTGGAAATTACGGTTTGGTCCATATAATCAGATGTTATTGGAACTTTCTCTATGCGATTGATGAATGGCAATCTCCCAGATCGCAAATTTTACACTACTTCGTTATGCAGTAGTAATGCACACAGTTCAGATGGAGTTATATCAGAACCACCTCAAAAGATTATTCCCGTACTCAGTACTCATCCTACCTATATCTGGCTGTATCTCGCTTCGCTACCTCCAGCCAAGTCTAAACCTGTCCACGGGTCTATTCCAATCTGTTTTGCCTATGCTGTACTTCCAGGACACTGCTGGTCTTACTCCCTCCACTACCTACTGGGAACTGACCTCGTGTCATACACTTCACCCCTTTCTTAAGATCTTCGGGCCCTTTCTTTCTTCCTACAGGGACTCCCTCACGTGCAAATATATTTCTCTAGAACATTCCCCCTTTTTCTCTATCATCTTCCTAACTTAGTCCTCTAGGAATTCAGTGTTCATTGTGTCCACATTCCAGAAATGGATTAGACTCCTTTCATAACGACCCCGTAAACACCCCAAAAATAGCTATGTGGATCAGGAGAAATTCTATTGTCAATCACACAGAGAAGTTTACATTTACAGGAAAGAAACTATAAACATGAGTACAGTAATATACAATAATACCTAAATTTTATTAATTAATTTAAGAGATATATAAAACATAAGTTAGGTTAAAGCATAAAATAAGGAAAAAATCTATACTAATAAAAGAAAGCTTCGCTCTGTGTTTTGGGTGAGGACAGTCCAAGGAAGGTCCTGATGCATCTGATGGTCAGATTTTTATTTTTTGAAAATTAGCCAAGACATTAATTAAAAACTCATCTCTTTGTATGCGAGCCGGCAAACGACCTTGCACATTCCCAGAACCTGATTTACACATTAGGAGGAAATGAAAAACCAAACATATGATTTTTTTCGTGTTGTTTTGTAGTTTTAAATTGGCTAAACTGTTCGGTACAGTTAAAATTGGAGGACACATTCAGAAAGATTGTACTCAAATGTTGCAATCAATTTGAAAAAATATCATTGTTAACCCTTCGAAATTTTTTTTTTTAAAAGTGTCATTTTCCTGAAGGACGTTTTTCTCCTTATGGATACACCCCTCCAGGGCATAATTTTAGAGGTACCTACAAAACAAAAATAATGTTTAAAAGCTGAAATCTTTTTATAATCGATGGTGCAATCAGTTTTTAAAAATACAAATTTTAACCTTTTCAAAAACACTGGCAAATGCAGGTCACAAGTAATTAATCTGTATTTTGACACAATTTTTTTAGAGCATCTCGGTAGACAAGATTTACATCACTTACAAAATTTTCTAAACATTCAGACATGTAGAAATATTTAAAAATAATAATAAAATAAAATAAAATCTGAGAAATTTTTGAAAAAAAAAAAAAAAAAAAAAAACAAGGGTTGAAAAAGGTGTCTGTTAAATAGCAGTATCTGCTATTCAGGAATGTTATGGAGGTTTTACTATAGTTTCAGCTTTAATAGGGCAAAATATTTGAAAATATTCCGAAAATATCAATATATAATTTCACTCTTCGACATTTTCTCCATGAGCAAAAATGATTATAAATAAGTAAAATATTCATCTATGCAAGTAATGGAGAACACTGATCACTGCCTACATATTTTGGGGTTTTTTTTACAAGAAATGTTTCCTTTTTAAAAACTCTTAATACAACAATGCTTTTTTAAATTATATTTTTAATTCCAGCATATTTTACACTACATGCATATATAACTATGGCATAACACTTAAAATAAGTCTTTTGACTTACCTGCAATATTCTTGTCTGATAAAGCCAAATTCAGAGAATCATAGAGCTGAAGAAGAGAATCAAGTCTTTCCCACTTATTTTTCAAATATTCTTTCATGGAAAGTACTTCAATATTCTTAACATTTGATACAGCTGAATAAGCCTAAAATAATATATATCAATTTAAATTTGTTAGATAATGCCAAGAAAAAATGTACCCCAATTTCCTGCCTATAATCCGTGGGTGTTTATTTCATGATATTAAAAAACATTGTATAATCTGCAGTGGTGTATATTCCACAAGTGAAATTTTCACTTTAAAAAAATTCACAAGATCTACAGGACTAACATTCTGCCATAAGGGAAAAAATATTGAATCTAGTGTAAAATATTTTAATTTTTAACTTTTGTATTTAATATAACACTTGGTAAATAAATAAATATTAAATAAAAAATTAAAAATTCAGTATTAAGATATTTGCATTTATATTACACATAAGTAAGAATAAATTTGGTACATTACTACTTAGTATAGAAATTATAATTAAGTAAGTGAATTACTTAAACATATTTTTAAATAAGATATAAAATCCTTACACTAGTTTTTTCTTTGTCTCATTTTTATTTTAATATGATTCAGTCTTGATGAGTATATGTTATTAACATCTGCAGTGATGGTGCCATCTACCGAGCTACGAGAGAAACATTGAAAATCAAGCAAGCATCATCCCAGAATACACTAGTATTATATTTCCTGATAAAAAAAAAATAATAAAAAATATACGAAACGAAAAGATGTTTTTAATTTAATGAAAAGACTTCATTTAAAAATTAACACAGATTTAATAAGTTGCACTGTTTTTAATTTAATATTTATTAAAAAATTATAATAATGATAATAGAAACTTGCCTATTACATTATATCACAAACTTGTACGGTAAAAATATAAACAATACTTAATAATTTATTATATAGATGTAAAAAATCGGATACTCTTAATAATAAAATAATTTATTTAAATCCATCAAAATCTGAAGAATCAGCATCCGATTCGAACAATTTTAACAATTCTTTTAAATTTGCATCATTCTCATTTACTGAGTCATCTTCACTACAGCAGTCATATGCTTTGCAGCACAAGACATTTTGCTCTATTAAGAAGCACATATCTAATTAGTCACAGTCAGGAAAGGAAGTAACAGATAACAGCGTATTTCTCGCAGCAAAGTATCTGTAAGAGCACATAAAAATGATTCCCTACTTTTCTCTCTACAGAATCTTCCCCATTGTTTTGCTATCCAAGATAAAGATTTTGTACTCAAATAATCCCTGTATCTTTGACTGAAAGGGATTATTCTCATCACACAAAACAATTTATCTGGTGAATATGGATTAGGTAGTGCCATCTGTTGATTTTTAAGAAAGATATTTGTAAATTTGCTCAAAAAAAAAAAAAAAAAAAAAAAAAAAAAAAAGATGTTTATTGACATTTACAAAGATATTGAGTAGGAAAATAATTCGCAAATAATCTGCAGTGACATATAATCACACATTGCAAGAAATTTTTTTTTTAACGTATAATCTGTGGATTATAGGCAGGAAATTAGGGTACTATAAATAAAATGAACAGTATTAAATAAATAAATAATTAATAAAAATAGCATAATGCATCTTCTTATCTGTTTAGAGTTCTGAAAACTTTTTTGAATTTGCAATAATGCAGTGTTTGTTTGCAATTTCAAAGTTTCTGTTTGAACATCACAGGGATAATTAACATTATTTTTCTTTTTATTAAATCTATATATATAAAAACCGTTCTTGGTTTGTATGTTCCTTATACAAATTTACAGTTTTTGACAGATTTGCATGAAACTTGATATGCATATGTTTTAGAACACAAGAAAGGTCACTGTCAACTTAAAAAATATATCAAACCAGTCTTTTCATCCACTTGCCATAGTTTATAATTATAAAAATCTATTTTATTTCATTTTCTAATGCAATATCTTTCCTGTTGCCATAAAAAAAACTGCATACGGACAATATTTTTATCAGACAATAAAAATTCAGATTAACTCACTATAATTTGAAATTCAACATTGTTGTCATTCTGAGATGATAATGTGATTTTTTCGTATATATAATTAAAAATATTACTATAAGTGTATTTAAATGACACGGTAATGCATCGAACTGAAAGTGTATAATTGAAAATTCTTGTCTAATTACATGCATTGAACCCTGGAAGATAGATTCCAGCCGCCTTCTCAAATGTTAAGAGATTTCCACCATATGTGATCATTAATTTTTACTCAAGAGCCCCTCTATATTCCTTAATAGGAGTTTTTGAAGTTACATAACCCGTAATTCTTGCTAAGAGCTTCAAGGAACAGAGAGTAATAAACTGAGAGAAAAGTACTCTATAACTTACAAGCTCTCAGAAAAGTGTGTTATTATCTGTAATTTTTTTTTAAATGCTTCGCCTACACATGTAACGGCTCATAAAGACCTTGTTCCCAAACTACTAGAACACTTGAAATTCCTTTACCTGATATATACGAAACAGGAGAGGCTTTTTTGGGATTTCATAGCAAAACTCTGTCGAGAGTGGTTGTTGGAGAAAATTCTGTCATGGAGAGGATAATGAAAACTGGCAGATTTCGCCAGAAAATATCACTCGGAAGCAAAACCGGGACCCGAGCAGCGTCCTGACTTTTAACAAAAACTTACTGTTTGCTTGAATGTCGCTTTTCACTGTTAATGTGTTAAGAAAGTGTGCTGAGTGTAATCCTAAATAAATGGTGTTGTCGTCCATACAAGCCTTCCATTTTTTATTTAGCGTACAGTACATTTATTTAAATGTATATTTGTTGTAAATTCAAGGAAAATATTCAGGCAAAAAAATAAAAATGTATATTTTCCTAAATGTGTTCTTTCAAATCTATATACATTGCTGTTTAAAAATTAAGAGGTAGGGACCGGACGTTTTCGCTTTTTACATGGTTTGTCAAATAGCTACTGAAATTCTTGACAAATTGTCCTTGAACTTCGAGGATTAAAGCACATGTTTGACTTCAAGAACAGTAGAAACAGTATACTGCAATTAAAAGATTAATATATTGAACATTTGATGAGATATGGGCATTTGTACGAAATAATTTTTAACTGTGCATGTGCTAACTATATCAAAGATATTTTTTTCATGATTTGGTAATTAAATAGAGCAACTAATATAAAAAGACCAGTCAAATATCATGAAGATTCAGAAAAATATCGGCAATACAGTGAGCTAATTGACAAATTCGGGGGGAGAGGGGAAATTCAATTGAATGACAAGGGATTCCTCCCCTCCCCCCCTATGAAATGAAAAGTTTTGCAAACTAAGGGATCCCCATTATAGTGACTGCCAATTTAATTTCTGACATTTAGCTATATTAAACTTTCAATTCTGAACAAAAGAAGTCCTAAATAACAAAAAAACGTGCCTCCGCCCCTCATTATTTTAAAACGTGAAATTATATTTTCCGGTATTGACAATTTGTTTTGAAAGCATAATTCTCTTAAGTTGCAAAATGATATCTGGGAAGGCACGGAGAAAAAAAAAAAAATGGGAAAAGTTTCTGGCAATTTTATGAAGCAACTTTCAGATAATAATTTTTTTGGAATAGTAAATATTAATATATTTTTTTTAATCAAATATACTGTTAGAATAGGAAAGGTAATCTGAGTCAATTATTATTATTATTTTTTTTTTGTATTTCCATTCAAGAAACAAGGATGCCAGTTTCAAAATGCAGAGAAAATAGAATATTTTTTGTTTATCTGCAGTTTTAACCTGGAATCAGAGATAACAGTTTAAAACTGAAAAAAAATTGGAAAAGTAAAAAATAACATATAACTGAACTTCAGAAATTTTTATTTTTTGAAACAGTAAATATTAATATTTTTTTAAACGAAATATACTGTTAGAACTGGAAAGGTACAGTATTTTTTTTCTTGTAACTATAGCAGAGCTGCCAACTGTGATTTCAAAATGAAGAAAAATGGAGCCTTTTCATTTTGCCTGCTTGAAGAATAGAAGAAAGCCTGGACAGATGCAGACACAATCAGTGACACGATTGAAACACACTTTGCAAATTTAATTAATACCTTAGTTAATTATCAAAACATAAAAAATCCGAGACCCTGGTACATTTGGATCTGTCTTCGTCTATCCTTATCCAAATTTGCGGCCTTCTACATGCACTAGATTTCTCTAGCCATTGCCAGCAGACACACAAACTTTTTTTTTTCTTTTCTTTAAAAATATAGATTGTCAAAATAATATATAATTTCACACATATGAAATGTAACAGTACAAATTTTAGGGACAATTATGACAGCAAAGTTCAGTATTTGTGACTTTGTTATTCTGCATATGTCAACTCTGTTTGGACTTTTTTCAGCATGTTTTTACGATGTGAAGTCAGCAGTTTTCACACTTTGTGGGGATATATAAAGGACATTGTTTACAAAACTATACTTTCCAAAATATTTTTTTTTTTTTTTTTTCACAACTGCATTAACCCTGCAGTGCAAATAATTGGTGAAAAACCCTCTGAAATGAGTTTGAATGGAGATGACCTCTGCAGAATAATGCAGGGTGCTCACATTGAGCATCTGTGAGTTAGTTTTAGATTTTAGCTAACCGTTCCACTTAAACGTGACTGTTAGATTACATAAACATCCTTCCATAAATAAGTTAAAATAAAAATAACTTTTTATATTTCAAAATGAAGAAAAAATGGAACCTTTTCATTTTGCATGCTTGAAGAATAGAAGAAAGCATGGATAGGCACAGACACAATTGGTAGCACGATGGAAACATGGATCAGTAGGTATTAAAATCATTTTAAACAATATGTAATTTTGAAACATTAAAAAAAAAAAAAAAGGTTAAGGAAGTTATTTCTTAATAAGCAAAAGTATGATAAATACTTTTTCTGTAAAAAATAATGTTATAATAAAAAATAATGTACCTGAACATCTTCTGTTACCAAAACAATGGGAATTGTACCTCCTAAATGGTCAGCATAATATTCTGCTGTTTTTATGCAACACCTAGAAAAAAAATAAGGCATAAAAAAATTGAATGCATAATGTTAGAAACTGTAAAATCAAATCAAATATAAATCTTATGTAAGAAAATATTTAACTGTATTTCGATGTCAAATCAACACAAAAAAGTGACATTTTCTACCTGACCTCTCAAAATTTTATGATATTAAGCTCAGTTGTTGGGATCATAGAGAAATGAATAAATACGCATTAATTAGTTTCCATCTCTCTTGGTTTTGGAGATAATTAGCTTCAAAGTTGGACAAAAATAAAAAAATTTTGCATTTCATGCACTACAAATGTAGTCATATTTTGTTCTCTAATTGTCACAGGGACTTCCTTTTGGTGTCGTTAGAAAGTGTTTGAATTGGGTTATCTTATGATATGTTATATGCATATTTTTTAATTTTTAATTTCAAGGTCAAACGGTTTGGTCTTTCCTATCTCAAAATCAGGCATTTTAAAATTTTTGAAAAAAATATATGTTACTCTTATATTTATTTTCTATAATATCTGAACATATGATTTTGGGACAACCATAAGATGCTGAGTTATAAATTAAAATGCAAACTGCTGTCTTAATTTCAATACAAAACTCGCAAATTTAGGTGACTTACCTATATATTGTATACTAATCTGTATAACTTATGTGTACAAGTAAGTATAAATGAAAAAAATCCTTTTTTATTGTAAACTCACAAAACAAATTTTTCTTTTTCTTTTTTAAATGTGCAGGGGGGAAGCTATGGAGTTAGTAAATCTATGTATCTTAGTAAATAAACTACTGGAGTTATTTCTCCACATCAAATCAATACAGACAGCTTAACCTCTTAATGTTTAAATAAAATTTGGGGTACTTAATAGTATCATAGTATAATTAAAAATTAGATGCCTGGGGTTACAGGATATAAACTTTGAGCCATCTGAAATTTCTAAATTTGGTTCGAAATTCATCAAGAGATGATTTGTTTTGTTTTTAACACTTTCCAACCTAGTTGAAAAGTGTTTATGACTTCGGTTTGTCTGGCCATATGGCCGTCTGTCCATGTTCTAACTCCCGTAAATATGCTCGAATTGCTCTGCCATATTTATATGTTATTGTCGTTACCTATAGCATGTTCCCTATTTCAACGGAAGTGTGTAGAACTTATAGTTTTTTTACAGGGCCACTCAAAAAAATTCTGTTACATTGCGGTCTATGGGGAAAAATCATTTGCGGTTTATTTAAATAATGTTTCACTATTTTAAACGCATTGAAATTTATACATATCACTAAGGTGCATTACAAGAAGCTTAACATGGAATAGGGTGTGCATAGCACTTATAGTTACTTTACAGGGACAGTCAAAAGAATTCCGTTACATTACGTCTATGGAGAAAAATTGTCTGCGGTTTATTTAAATAATGTTTCACTATTTTAAACGCATTGAAATTTATATATATCACTAAGGTGCATTACAAGAGGCTTACTACAGAATATTGTGTGCATAGCAGTCATCGTTTATTTACAGGGACACACAAAATAATTCTCTACTGTCTGTTAACAATAATTCCTGGAAGTGCGTTTTAAATTACTGAACGCGATTTTAAATTTAACTCGCTTTTTGTCTTTTACGTGGTGTGTATAAATTCTGTAGATCATATACAGGGAAGCACAAAATTTGCGAACACATTTCCGTTTATTGACAGAAACTCCAGAAAGAGAATTTTAAACTGTGCTACGCGTTTCCTAACTGAACTCAAATTTAGCATCCTATGTAGTATATATACAAATCTATAGATCATATACAGGGCTGAATAAAAGTATTCGGATATTTTCCCGAATATTGTATATGTTGGAAATTCTTGAAATTGCGTTTTTAAATATGTTATGTGTTTTCCAAATTGTTTACTTAGATGTTATCTTTCAGCTTATTAAACAGTATGATTTGTAAAATTATTTTGGAAGCATTGGAAAGTGTTACATAATCTATGCTTGACGCATGATTTTTCGTTCTTGTTTTAAATCTTATTGTAGCAAGTAATCCAGTTGAGCTAAAGAGCCTATTTTAGTCTCATTGTAAAACTTGTGTCGTGAACTTTTAAATTATATGCAACAAAGTGGGTATTAAAAAAATTATCTTAAATTCAAAATTTTAAATAAATTCTAATAACATTAACCCTTTAAGCGTTTTGCCCATATTTTTCCGTTTCACATAAACAATTTAAATCGGTTCTAGACAAAAATATTTTTAACAAAATTGTATTTTAAGATATATGTAAAATAAAGAGATATGAAGTGTATTTTAGAAACAAATAGGGAAAGAAAATTCAAATAATTTTATTTTTTACAAATATTTTTATGAAAATGCAGGAAAGCCCTCAGATGCTCAGAGGGTTAAAAGATTTCTTTTTTTCAAAATAAAAAGGTGCTTTCAGACTCTATTGCAAATCTGTCACATAATTTGTAATTATCAATAGTTAACCATTTGTTTAATAATATTATAGTACAAAGAGACCTTTTTTATTAGTTTTTAAAAGTAATCTTAAATAAAATCATTTTTATAAATTTTATAGCAAATTTTCTTCTAGAAGTAATAGAAGATTCAGCTGAATTATTTAAGATGGTTTATATATTTACTACATAAACTATCAAATAAATAACTTCTTTTAACATACAATATTTCTTATCAGTTCTGTCTTGGCATGCTAAGTTTCAAGTGACTGAGTCATCTGTACATTACAGAGTGCAAGCTGAACCAAGAATAAAACAGAAAACTCTTGCTGACTATTTGCTACTGAGCTAGTGACTCGGTCTTTAACTAGAGTTTCTGATGATAACTTGCTCAGTTGCTTTACAATGTGATAAATTACGAAATTTTTGTATATAAAATTATAATTTTAGCTAGTTTTGCGGATTCTATTGTCAGACATTCTGCTTAAAGTGAATCCTGTAATTCCAACAGATCGAACATATTTACTATCCCTGATGAAGAAATTCAACAAACTATTAAGTCATTACGACAAATCATCAGATTGAAAAAAGAATATAAAAGTATCCACCATAAGATTATTTAACTTTTTTAAATGTATAGTAGCTTGATAAACCAAACACCTATTTTTTTTAATGTGACAATATATTACTTTACTTCCATTATCATTTGAAAATGACTTTTAGTGAGTACTACATTTCTATTATTTTTTAATTATATTATGATACTATTAAATATTAAGTAGCCCAAATGTTATTGAAATGTGAAGAAATCAAGTTGAAATGTTACACATTTTGCATTGATTTGACACAGGATGTTAATATTGAATATATAACATTATAAATTTGCATTTCTTGCAGGATTACTTCAATGTTTGAATACTTGTATTAAGAGTATGCAGGGAAATCATAAAAATGCTTTGATATATTGTGGAACTCCATAGTATTTCCATTTTAGAGTTTATAAAAATTATTTTATTTGTGTGTGTGTGGGGGGGGGGGGGGGTCTGAATTCAACAATAATTGTAACATCAGAGGAAAAATGTATTGTTCACAACGACAGTACTTTTTTGCTTTGATTATGTTTAAAATTATTTTTTCTACTTAAAATACAGCAAATATGACTCATTTCAATCCCCTCCCCAAGAAAAAAAAATATGTTTGTGAACTTTGCAATAAAAAAGATTGTCAGTGAAAAGATAAAATAAAGATATGGTATGTAGAAGTGTTGGTCTTCAAATTAGGACAAGCAGTTTGCATTTTAATTCATAACTCAGCATCCCATAGTTGTTCCAAAATGATATGTTCAGATATTATAGAAAATAAGTATAAGAGTAAGATATATTTCTTTTCGAAAAAATTAAATGCCCGTTTTTGAAATATGAAACGTCAAAGGTCAAACTGTTTGACCTTGAAATTAAAAATTAAATAAATACATGCATGTGATATATCATATGCAAGCCCAATTCAAACACTTTCTAATGACATCAAAAGTAAGTCTCTGCGACAATTAGGGAACAAAATATGGCTTTTTCGTGTGGCATGAAATGCAAAAATTTGTGTTTTTAGTCCATCTTTGAAGCTAATTATCTCAGAACCCAAGTGAGATTGAGATTTATCATTGGGTATTTATTAATTTTTCTATGAAACTAACATTTGAGTTAAATATCATAAAATTCCGAGGAGGTCAGAATTTTAGCTATGTTGATTTGACATGGAATGACCCTGTATCTAAAATATAACTAAAATTTAATGTAGTACAATATATACTAATTCAAATTTAATATAAAGTATAGTTTAACTAGATAAGTTTTAAAATGTCATGTTCACCTAGAATCTTAAATGAAATATATAAGAATATTTATTTTTACTAAAAAGGGGCAAATATACAAAAAGGTTTTAAAAATAAAAACCTGTCAAAAGATGTTAAAAACCTGAATGATTTCAACTGCTCTAAACAGTCATCATCATGGGAATTTCGGAAAGTGTGAAAAAGTTCATGAATGTACATTAGTTAAATAGCCAGAGACGAGTCTATTTCAAAGGAGGGAAGGGCGGTGTAGGATATTATAGTTGCGTTCCAAATTCGCCAGATGTATTTAGTGTGTTACACCAGACCCTGGATATATTATAGGAGAGTGTGTCATTGCAAGTGTTCTTTCCTTGAGTTAAAATCTCTAAAGATTCTCTCATGCATAGTAATTTGAAGTACAGGCTACGATCCTTGCTTTAATGAAATCTATGTTGATGTCTTGTTTTTGGTTTAACCTTGATAGAGCTGTTGAGGGTTTACTATATTTTATGTCTGCAATGCGTTTTTTGAGTCTGTAAGGGATAAGAGAGGGGATAATTTAGATGATAGATTATTTATTTATTGTTACTATAGAGTATTAAATAGGTCAGAAAAGAAATTTAAAATTAAAGAGTTATAAAGGTTAAAAAATAAGTGTGTTTGGTACATAGCGGGGGGAAAAGTAAATTTGAGGGAGGGTTATAGATGATTGATTATTTATTGTTGCAATAAAATAATAAATTAAGAGTATTAAAAGAAAAATAAAGATTTTTAAAAATTTTAAATTTTGTGGGCTTGGGGGAGGGAGGGGTTAGAAGGAAAATTTAGATTTTTTTTTTTTTTTTTTTAATGAAATTTGTCGAAATATGGAAGATTCTCATCCCACTGTATTTACCTCTAAATTAATGATAAAAACAGGTTTTTTTAAATAAATCTTGATTATAAGCCTCTTTTCCAAGTTTAACTGCTTTTGCTTTTGAGAAAAAAAAAAGAGGGAGGGATTACAATCAGGATTTCAGGGCCGAAACTAAGGGGGGGCAGAGGGGGCACGTGCCCCGGGCGCCAGCAGAACAGAAGGCGAAGGGGGCGCCAAATGCAGGTTTTGTTTGTTGTTTGATATAGACATGTATATATATATGAAATTTGTATAAAAAGTCTCGCAGCCGGAAAATCCAAAAGAAAAACTGAACCAAATGCATTTAAATAGACAAATAGATAAAAAGATTCGTCTACAATACAAGATAGCAAATGAATAAAAAACGAACTGTTCTCTTAGGCTATTTTCTTTCTCCCATTCCAAATGTATCATGTCTATGCTGTCTATCATTTAAATTTCTTCCTGTGGTTTAGGAGAATCACTAACATTTTTCAAAGTCAGTCCCTACTCATGTCTGTATAGGACACTGCTCAACGTCGTCTGGATACGGTACTGCACTGTCCAGCATGGATAAACAATAAATGGATAATTGGCAAACGATTCCCTCACTTTGACTTTTCTATTAGATAAAAATATTCCATGAAGGCCGTTCTATTTTTTCGCTTTTCTCACAGTGTGGAGCTTTCTTCTTTTTACATTTTGTCATGGGCAAGGGGTGACTGCCCTGGACAATAAACACAAATTGGGGGATGAATGCCCAAAGTAAAATTCTCAGTAAAATCTTTTTCTTTTAAGTATAGCATTTGTAGAGGTACAGTAAAAAATCTCGTACAGGGCGCCATGGCTAGTAAAGCCAGAGCCGCCCCTGGCTTTATCTTCCAAAAAGTTTTTTACTCCTCTTTTTGCGAAAGTTTTTTGAGCGTTTTGCCGCCCTTGGCGGCAACTGGAATATGCAAGCCTGTTACTTTTGCTGAAATTACTTTTTTATCCAGATCCAATCTAGTATTATAAGAGGGGGCGAAATAAATAATATTTGAAAAGATAATTTGAAAAATACGCAAAATAAAACTCTTTGTTAAAACTTTTTTTGAAAAAAAAATATGTCATTTGTAGGGGTGCAGGGAGAAAACCATACCCAAGTTGCTATGACTAATAAAACCGCAGCCGCCCCTGCCTTTATCCTCCCAAAATATTTTCTCGTCCTTTGGCCATTTCCAGATAAATGAAAAATGCCGCCATACCATTTGTTACAATTACTTTTTTACATACAGATCTGCAGGGGTGGGGAATTGCTCAATTTACTCGCCACTGGCGAGTGGATTTTCTGACTGGGCGAGTAATTTTTTTCTAACTGGGCGAGTGTTTTTTTTTTTTTTTGGCAATCTGAAAAATGTATTTAAAAGAAAAAAAAAGCCTAAATATATTTGTTTTTGGTGGTATAATATTCTGTGATTAATCGTTTGCAGCGATAAAGCTCAATTGGGGCTTTTACGTACGTTTGTCAGCTGCATTTCTGGCTCATACGCAAATTCCACAATGTAAACATACGGCTAATCTCCTTTATTTCGATCCTGACACGGCAGTGTTGAATTCAGACACTTTTCTCCGGGGGGGATTTCTGTAGCTCCGGGGGGGACATTATAGAGTTCCGGGGGGGAAATTCCACTTTTTGACCCCTGAAAGCATCAAATTTCAAATACTCCGGGGGGGGACATTTCAATGCTCCGGGGGGGACATTCCCCCCCGGGCCACCCCCTGGATTCAACACTGTGACACGGGAGTCGCCGCTGATTGGCCTGCCAGCCACGTCATACCCAGGGGTAGGCGTGGTTATCGGAACGAAGTAGAAATTTTCTCTGTACAATGTGGCAACGAATATTTGTTTCCGGTTGCCGTGTTAGTCGAGTTGTGAGTTGAGTTTGCAAATTGCAACACTACTTGCAGAAGAGATTTTCTCCCAAAAGCGAATGCAGTGTTGTGCGATGAAAAAAAAAATTTTAATCAGTAGTTATTACTTTAATAGCTATTTTCTTTTGTTTTATTATGAGGAAATATAAACAAACAAGTCTAAGGCAGGGGTGATTCTGGTCCGAATTTTCCGAAAAATGAAGGCAATGATTTCCGAAAATTAAAAATATATATATCGGTCATAAATACGAAAATTCGGACATAAAATGTATCGGTATTTCGGCAAATGATCGCCGAAAAAAATCAATCTCATGATTCGTTCGAAGAAAAGTCGCCAATTTTGTCAAAAGATCGCGAAAAAAACGGCAAATTTCGTCAAAAGATCGCCAAAAAACGGCAAATTTTGTCAAAAACATTACGAAAAACGGCAAATTTTGACAAAAAAGGCCAATTTTGTCAAAAACATTGCGAAAAACGGCAAATTTCGTCTAAAACAATGCGAAAAACAGCAAATTTCGTCAAAAACAATGGGGGAAACGGCAAATTTTGTCAGAAACATTGCGAAAAACGGCAAATTTCGTCAAAAAATCGCGAAAAAACCGCAAATTTTATAAAAAGATCTAAAATTTATGTATATTATATAAAACTAAACTTTCCTCTGACCTATATTTCTTAATTTTATACTAAATTTCATTTCTAAAAAAATTGCGTTTTTAAAAATGCATTGTAATAATATAAGTTATTTTTACATTTCGTGTAAATTTTGTTAATAATTAATTTGTTACTATATATTGCTGGCTGGTGAAAAAAAATCCTGGCTGGTAAGTTTTTCTGAAAATTCCTCACCCCTGCAGATCTGGCTTTAAAAGGCGCAAGGTTGGCTATTGCTAACGACACTAAAAACTAAGGGGAAGAAACATATGCAAGATAAAATAGTAACCTCCCCTCCCCTTTTTTCTTTTTTAAGAATATAGCATTTGTAGAGACGCAGAAAAGAACCTCGCACAGGGTGCCATGGCTATAGTTGTCTCTGCCTTTATCTTTGCAAAAAAAAAAAAAATCGTCTTTTTTCCATTTTACGTGTTTTGTCGCCCCATTCTTTTGCTGTAATTATTTTTTTAGATCCAGATGTAAATTTCCGGGGCAAATACATCGTGTGCCCCTATAATAGTCAAGCTCAATTTCTTTTTGTTTTTCACCTTATCTTACTCTAAAAATGCAAAATATCGACTATAATCAGTAACAAAGTCAAATGCATTCTAAATATCAGCTTTATGTAAACAGCATATCAAGTGTAGGGGACCCCTAAATCAGGGGCCCCAGTGTCACGATCCAGATTTAGATTTATCAGATCTGATTTAATTAGACTGTGTAATTAAATCGTCATAAAAGTCTCTAACAGTAACAGGGTTCCTTTCAGCTCAGATCCAAGTTTGAGTCTCACGCCAACCCTCCACAACCGTTCACAGTTCTGATAATTGCTAATAGAAAAGAAGACAAGGAAAAACATTTAAACATAACTAAAACATTTCAGGGAATTGCAAATGGTATAAAAATATTCTATTTAAATTACATGAAAATTATGTAGTAATACTAATTTTAAAAAAAGTGCTAAGAAAATCCTTTGATCAAAATATAATTTTTCTCGTTTAACTCAAAAGAGGATTTTGGGGGCCCTTTGGTTGCGAGGCCCCTCGCGATTGAGACCATCGCGACCCCTTAAATCCGCCCCTGAGAATATCAATAATTATACTTCCTAAGATGATAACCTGTATAAAGCGGAATATTTTTCGTATCCTTTCGATTCCATTTTCAAGGTTTTAATGTATCAGTATTTGACAAAGCTGATTACTTAGTTCAGTATCACAGATTATCTGATTATATACTTTAAATTTTAGAAACTTAGAAAAAATTCGCTTTTGAAATTTTCTTTTCGGAGGAGGGGGCGCCAAAATCCATGTTTGCCCCGGGCGCCAAAAAGGCTAGTTTCGGCACTGCAGGATTTTATGGGTTAAATATATTTATTAAAATACAAATGTGCTGCAAAAGTTCAACTACAGGTTCAAGTATGGTGTTACACAAAAAAGTTTGAAAAGCTCGGCTGTAATGGAAAAATATTCCTTTTTATAGTAACTCTTTTAAATTCCCTGAGTTTGTAGTACATACTATATATGAAAATAGTGAAAAACAAGTATAAGAAGAAAATGCATAAAAAGGAACAGAAATAGAAAATAAAAGCAAAATTGGTATGAAAAGAATAATGATGCAAAGAATTGAAAGGACACCACAGATTCATGGATAAATTTTTATTTTTGGTTGTTTAGCAAAATTTCAATTCATTTATTGTAGTGCATTAATTAATTAGTTATGTTTCTGACAAGTGTTTTTATTTGGATTGACAACTTCTGCGGTTGATGCAGTGTTTTAATTTTCAAAAAAGAATTTATTTAATATTTTAAAAAGAAAACTTATCTTCAACATTGCCTTTTCTTTCAATTGATCATTACAAAATTTATTGTTTACTGACATTAGAGAAGGAACCCAATGAAAATGCATTATTTGAAAATTAAAATAGACATCAACATAATGACCATCAACATACCAATAAGCTGAACAGAAACTACTATTCAAGACATAACATACAAAGAGACTAACCTACTTACATATTTCTATGTAAAAAAATGCATAAAAAATAAACACAAATTCAGATTTATGATGAAGATATATACCTTATTAACCAGGCTTGATAAGATTCACTAGACGATCTCTCAACATGAGTTTGTCTACAAAATTCATCTAAGAACACTGCATTTCCTGTTCGAGTATCCTTACATATATTTAGAATATGTTTTGCATAACGATGGCCGATGCTAGATGTCACCTAAGGAAAATCCACAAATAAATAATAAAATTTATATATTTTTTCCCTCACTGCATAAGATACAATCTATTTAATGATAATTTTTATAGCTATTGTTTTTTTTTTTTTTTTATAAATCATTAAACAGATATTACAAAATATTGACACATACTTTGCCATAATGGTTGGAGAAACTACTTTTTTAATGTAGTGAATTACAATGACTTGATCGAAAATGTAGTTATAACTACAATTACTTGTTTTAAAAAGTAGCAACTACAAACTATTTTTCAAAAGTAATCACTACTTCGCTACTTGTTTAAAAAAGTAGCAACTGTAAACTACTTTTTAAAAGTAGCCGCTACTTTGCTTTTTTTCAGATTTTGTCAAAGACTCCAATCTACACTTGAAATTGAGGACACAGAATAAATAATACAATGGCCCCTCGTTATATCACATCCTTTGGGATACAATAAAATAAGTGCGATATAATCGAGAGAAATAAATAAAGTAAAAAAAAATATATATACAAAAAATGTTTTGTGTTTGTCTTCTAAATATTAATTTATAAACGTATTATAATTTTCATGGCATTAAAGGAATATATAATACAATCAACGTTTAAATTACATTATAAATTCAAATAAACTGCAGCTTATTTTATCAAAAGGTACAGAAAGAGAGATATATCTGAACCAGCAATATAACAAGGGGCTACCATTGTATATAACAACATATTAATATACAGTCGAACCTGGTTAATACACAATCCCACTTAATATGCAGATTTTTTTTCGGACTCTTGAACATTGCCCATAAGAGTAAGGCAAAAATATTACGTTTAATACGCAATATACACTGCTCAAAACAATTAGGGGAGCACATGGTTTTAACGAAATTACGCAAATACTTACACTGATAAGTAACGTAAAATAAAACATTCATAATTTAAAGTGTGGCAGAAAACAGAAGAAGAAAACTCCATATGCAAATCATAGTTCATGACGTCAAAAACCAGAAAAAGGAGATAAGTGCAGAAATCGGTTTTTGCAGAAATGTCCTTTTGACTGTCTCAGTTGTGAAATTCAATTGCTCAGCTTTTGTTTTGAGAAAATGTGACTTGAAAATGTCACAACAACGTGATTTATTTGAATCCATGACATGGAATATTATCGGAAGACTTTAATTCAGGCAAGCACAACGAAGTGTAGTGGACGCTGTTGGAGTCGCAAGAAGTGTCATTGCAAAGTTGTGGAATCCATCCCAAGAAACAGGGAATGTTAGACGCCAATCAGGGCAAGGTCGGCCACGTGCTACTAGAGGTTCAACGGATATCCGGCAAACATACTGCATCCAGCTGATTCGGCCAGTATGCCGGATAACTGGCAGTAGCCAGATATTGTGTTTATCCGGCAGTAGATTCGGCCTAAGATTCTAAGGCCATATTTATTGCTCTAACTCGTTATTAAAATTTCCATCATAAAGCGAATAGTTTAATGCTGCAAAGTACAATGCATTAATTTCTTAATTATTTATATTTATGGCAAATTGTGTTTCTAAACTTATATATATGAATAAAAAAAATGAACAACTATAAGCATAAGCATCAAGTTGTATGGGCTCATCAGATTCGAGTGGACCACAGGTTGTGCATGTGTGATGTATATCATGTTGTGGGTTATTATTTAGTGTATAAACATATCTATTTTATTATTGTCAGATCTTAATTCTAGACAAATAATTTTTTTAAGAAAGGTACTTACATAGTTAGCTACACAAGTACCTAAGCTTAGTGGAACTTATGTAGTTAGCTACATAAGCATGTTGTGTATAACTTTGCTGTTAACTTACTTTAAAATAGATTGGGAATTAGTATCTCAAGTTTATTCAAAACAAGATAAATTAAAATATTTTAAATTAAATATACAGTGACATAAATGTACTTACTGGTTACTAAAGAAATTATTCTCACTAGCCAGTAACTGGCTACTAAAAAAATCAACCTACCAGCCAGGGGCTACTGAGCAAAATTCCTTATTTTCACCTTTACGACAGATCTCTTTTTCTTTTGTTTTTTCGATTTTTTATTATGAAAAT
The DNA here is from genome assembly GCA_963931845.1 of Maratus michaelseni. Lineage (NCBI taxonomy): Eukaryota > Metazoa > Arthropoda > Arachnida > Araneae > Salticidae > Maratus > Maratus michaelseni. The sequence goes on from OZ007591.1 coordinate 251,190,603, forward strand.
ACTTTTAACTCCAGAACTGGTTTTGAAAGGGAAAGTATCCTCATAAAAATAATCTGCAAACAAAATCAAAAAAGTGCAAAGAAGCTCTGTAGAGCTATCCGATGAAAAAAAAAAAAAAAAAAAAATCATTTAAAAATATTGAAATGCAAACAAGATACTGTAAAATAATTGTCCCATAGGTTTAACATTAGTGATAATGAGTGGGTGTTTTCGATTGAAGGGACAGGACCCTTAACTCTCTAATACAAAGTATACAAAGTGTTCCAAAAATACAGACGTCAGCTTTTATTCCTTAAATATTGATCATCTTCATACATTATAAATTGCAAAGTTATGTAAAAAAGAGTATACAGAATTTTATGAAATCAATTAGTAACATTTTCAGGGGATTAAATTTGAAGAAACACAAAATTCAAATTTTCATATGGACCCCATACACTAATTAGGTCATGTACAAAATTTCAGCATTTAATCGTAAAAAGTCGCAAAGACAAGTTTAAACAAAGTTGGTGAGGGGTTAATCATAAATTTAAATGTAAATGCTTACAATTAGAATGCAGATGATGCGATACAGAAATGCATCATAAGCAAATAAAATACGGCTCTTATCTTTAGTTTTATTTACAAATTTACAAAACCATGCTTCCTGAAAAATACCTTAAAATTTTACTACATGATGAATTACAGAATAAAACTTGGAAATGGCACAGTCAATGAAAATTAAACAGCTTAGAAATGTTTGCATATGCAAACATCTGCCTATGATTGGTGCGTCATATGATTGCAACAGATGTGTCACTACATAAGAAAATTGTTTATTGTCTATGCCATTGGTCAATAGTATCGCTTATCTAAGCTTAAATTGCACAGCCGGACAGTCTAAGCGAATCTTAAGTATTTCACATTTCTGCTACATTTTGAGGATGTAATTAGATTGTACAGACAGTATGTTGCAATACAGCAACAAAGAACTTTTTTGAAATGCTAATGCTGTACAGGTTATGCAGTCACAATGCTAATGACACTCCCCGTGGCAGAATGTACGCGATGCTGCGACGGGCGTCGCATACTTTTTAGGGCACCTGCAGACTAAAAACAAGCAGCAATGCTGCGGTCACGCTATAGCGCGTAAATTACGCAAAAAAAGGGCAAACTTCCTCGAAGGATCGTGAAAAAAAACCGGCAAATTTCATCGAAGAATTGCAGAATAAAATGCGAAATTCATTTAAAGATCGCGAAAAATGACTAATTTCGCTGACAGATCGCAAAAAAAAATGCAAATTTAGTCAAAAGGGCGTGAATAAATGTGAATTTCGTCAAAAGACCGTAAAAAAAATCCATGAGTTTCGTTGAAGGATCGCGGAAAAATGCGAATTTTGACGAAGGGCTACGAAGAAAACGCTAACTTCGTCAAAGGATCGTGGAAAAAACTGTTAATTTCGTCGAAGGATCACGAAAAAAATGGTCAATTTCGTCGAAGAAACGGCAAATTTCGTCGTCAGATCACGAAAAAAATGGAGAATTCCACCAACAGATCGTGAAAAACGGCTAATTTCGCCGAAGGATCGCCAAAAAATGGAAAATTTCATCGAAGGATCTCGAAAAAATGGTAAATTTCGTCAAAGTATCTCGGGGGAAAAAAAAAAAAAAAGAAAAAAAAAAGGCAAATTTCGTCGAAGGATCGCGGAATAAATGCGAATTCTGTTCAAAGGCCAAAGTAAAACGGGAAATTCATCAATGGATCTGGAAAAATGGCTAATTTCGTTGACAGATTGCAATAAAAATGCAAATTTCGGCAAAAGGTCACAGAAAAACTTGATTTTCGTCAAAAGACTGTAAAAAAAAAAAAAGTTTCGTTGAAGGATCGTAGAAAAAAAATGCGAATTTCATGAAAGGGCCACAGAGAAAACGCAAATTTCGTCAAATGGCCGCAGAAAAAATGCCAATTTTGTCACAGAATTGTGGAAAAAACTGCTAATTTCGTCAAAGGATCACTGAAAAAGTGCAAATTTCGTTGAAGGGCCATGAAAAAAAAAATATGAATTTCGCCAAAGGATCGCTGGGAAAAAAAGAAACGCTAATTTTGTCAAAGGTTCACGAAAAAAAAACGTGAATTATGTGAAATAGTCCCGGAAAAGATGCAGCATTCCTTTAGAAAACAGCAGACACACAAAGTTCTATGCTTATTAATATAGGTATAGTTTTTAATCTGAAACAATATACTATATACTATAGGTGAAAATTAGCGGTCGCCACTCGCCACGTGGTGATTAAAAAATCAGCCATCGATCGCCACCCTAGTCGCCACTCGCCAAGTGGCGATTAAAAAATCTGTTATCGATTGCCAAGTGAAATACACCCTTTTTCATGGAAATATGCATCTCTATATTGATTACATCTAATTAGAGAAGTGTTTAATTCTTTTTCTTACCAGATGCAAACAGATTTCGACGACTTAGCTGTATTTTCAATATTTCGACTTTTTCTCATGTGCTCTTATGTGCATGTGATGATTACTCTTTAGTTGGATTATTTTTTCAAGAAATACAGTTTTATTCTGCAAACTACATTCATCAGCTTTGATTCCACATGCATTTCAAGTCATTTATTCCCTTTTTTCCACCAGATACAAGCAGATTTTAAGGACATTTCAGTGTCTTCAATATTTCGACTCCTGCCACATGCTCACCAGCTGGATTATTTTTCTTCACGAGATACTGTTTAATCATGCGAAATACACTCATACTCATACAATAGGTATAAAACTCTTATAGAAAAATATGTTTATATATAACGATTATAATTTATCTAGATGTCAAGAAAGTTTGAAACATAATAGTGGCCACTAACTTTAAAAAGTGGCCACTAATCAAACTGAGTCTACCGGCCACTGGCTACTAACTAAATTTCCCAGTTTTCACCTATACTATATACTGAACTAACTTTTGAAAAATCGGGTTAACCCGAACCCAATTTGCAAGAATCTATACTCAGCCTGAAATCGACTCGAATCAAAAACAGAGTTAATCCGACCTGCAACAAGAATAATTATTGCCGAGAGGGGATTTTCTCCTCTCCCTCCTCTGCTGTAACCTTTCAGAATATTTGCTGTGAATTTCAGAATTATTTTTTACTCAGAAAGGATGATAAATGCTGATGTCTTAATTAATTAGCACTACAACTGGGTCATTCCATGTCAAATCAACCAGTGACTCAACCTACCCATTTTAGATTTTGATGAAACTTACAGGAATCGTTCTCCCTGATGATATAAATGAGTATTATACTTTTATTATTTTTTTATCTCAGTAAATTTTCATACAATTAATTTTTTTAATTTCGAAAAATCACTGCTTTTTGGCTTGTATTTCAACAGCAGCAAGAATAGATTTATATGATATATTGTGTCTTGCAGATTATTTTTGAAAACATTAGTGTTACAGACACTTGAAGATAGTTCTGCCACTGGGATGACACTGAATAGGAATTTCAGCTTAAATTTCCCAACTCCCAACATTCTTCTGGGAGATTTATTTCCCGATTAGTGCAATAAATGCATGAAAGAGGAAGCATACATCCTGTAGGTGGACTAGGTAGGCCCAAACTTCACACAACTGATGAAGAAATTGATATTTTGGCTTACTTTTGCTGTCATCCGCAAGTATTGTTCAATGCCACTGCTTCAGAAATTAATGTACCACATACAACAGTGTGGAGAATATTGAGACGGAATAAAAGGCATCCATTTAGCATTCATGGCGTGCAAGGACAGGAGCGAACAGATTATCAACGTTGTCTAGATTTTTGTAATTGGGCTCTTAAGCAGGAAGATGAAAATCCCTCTTTCCTGAAAAAGATAATTTGGACCTACGAATCCTCAAAATGAGCATTTCTGGTCTTACACAAGTCCATTCCTGGTACGTGATATTCATCAAAAGCAATTTTTTGTGAATGTACGGTGTGGTATTTTCAGAAACCACTTGGTTAGACCCATACTGTATGATAGTACATTGACAGGAGACAGATATGTTAATGAGATTCTGAATGTGGTCATTCCTGATTTTATGGATGAACTGCCTGCTCCTAACAGTACTTCCACATGTTTGGTATCAACAGAACGGATCTCCAGCTCACCAAACTACAGTTGTGAAACACTGGTTAAATAATGAGTTTCCAGACAAGTAAATTGGCTTACATGGGCCAGTTGAATTTCCTCCTAGATCGCCTGATTTAATGCCTGTGGATCTTTATTTGTGAGGTCATTTACACACAGCTGCTTATTTGTCACCTCCCTTCCCAATTCTCAACATTCTTCTGGGAGATTTATTTCCCGATTAGAACAACAAATGCATGAAAGAGGAAGCATACATCCTGTAGTTGGACTAGGTAGGCCCAAACTTCACACAACTGATAAAGAAATTGATATTTTGGTTTACTCAGTATAATATATTATAAAGCAGAATTGTAACAATGCATTCATGATGCTTGTTGTGACATCACCAAACAAGAACTTGATCGAGTGCACAGAAATGTTATCAGACGAATGTAGCTCTGTATTGGCATGGATGAAAAACATTTTGAATAAGATTTATAATCTTTGCGTAAAGTTATTATTTCCACACAGTTCTGATACATTTGTACCAATAAACAGCACAGTGATTATTTATTTAATGCAGTCAGAGTTTTTTTTCATAATTTGTGTACGAGCCCTGAAATGCAATCATCCGACATGACTTTTCTCCTTTGCAAACTAACATCCAGGCATTGAAAAGTAGTTTAAGTCAGCATTTATGAATTTTATATCTCTATGACTTTTTATAATATATGGTGAAATTTTCTACATGACCTTATTAATGTATGGGGCACATTTTACTAAATTTTTTGTACGGGGGGAGGGGGGGGGGCATATAAAAATTAAAATTTTGTATTTCTTCAAATTTAATTCTCTGAAAATTTTAATCAGTTTCATAAAATTTTGTAAATTTTTTAATGCAACTTTGTAATTTATAATGTATGTCTATGATCAATATTTAAGGAATAAAAGCAGAAGTCAATGTTTTTGGGACCCCCTGTATTTAAATTATATTGAGTTGTCTAACTTTATGATCCAGAAAAACAACTCTAAATGCAAACAATGAATAAATCCATTTTGTACAATGCTAAATATTAAAATATCGATAACTAATACAGTAAAACCAGCTAAAACAAAATCAGAAACGACACTCACACAAAAAAAATCTTAACAGGTAGACAATATGTAACAATTTTATTTTATTCTTTTCACTGGGGCCATAAAATTTTTTTGTTACACAGATCCCATTTCAAAGGTGTTATTAAATAAATGATTTTTTAATAAGTTCAGTTCAAATATTTAATCTTTTGAAAACAGAAGGGAAAATTACATACTTTAGATAGTAAACTCTGCAGGATAATGACTCCTTTAATTTCTTGGCATTCTAGTATTTCCAAATATTTTTCTAGTATATCCATACATGGTATGGCATAATGATTGGCTTCTTTATCAAGTTGCATTGTTTTTGAAGCTAGGTTACATAAAATAAACAATACATTAAAATTTGAAGTCTGCAAGAACGAGTATAAAAACTTAATAAGTGATAATCTTATCCTCAATAATGAGATAAGTAAGGAAATTAAAAGAAAAAGTGTAACCTTTTTCAGGATCACATGATTTACAGTGTGGACTGTGGCAATGAATGTCATCTCTCAGATATAATTCACGAACAAACAAATCAGGTCTACCTTTTATTTTTACTCGATTAGGTATTCTAGTTAACATGATTACTTACGGTAACGTAAAAAAAAAAAAAAAAAAAAAAAAAAAAAAAAAAACCTTCTATACAGTTAATGAACTTCCTTTTACAAATTTCTCATTAATAATTTTATAATTTAGCATATTCTTTTGCTAAATGAAAGAAATAAAAACTTATTATGCAAAAATTTTGTCAAATCTTTAAATTTTTTGCATGGAACAATTTGTTTACAAACAGGGGCTGTTCAGAACCGAACCGAACATCAGGCGGCACGCGGGCGATGGAGATTAAAAGATGGAGTGAGTCTATAGTGTGAATGAAATTGAAAGGCCTGCGTTCATATCCAAATCAACGATAATGAACGCGGGCCTTCATTTGACTAATTTGCCTATTTTAATGATATTTTGTTGAAATTTTGACGTGAATTTGATAGCCGATTGGTTAGAGCACTGCTCTTGATTCTGGAGATTGCGGGTTCGATCGGGGCCTCCGAGATGTCGCTGTGTGTCCTACACCGGGCCTGCTACAGGTGACGTCACAACCTGCTGACGTCAAAACAGTGATCCATAATTAGAGTTGCAAAGGCTAGAAAAAACCCAGTTTAAACCTGGGAATAAACCGGGTTTTTTGGAAATAAACCGGGTTTTTTTGGAATAAACCAGGTCTTTTGGGAATAAACCGGGTCTATTGGAAATAAACCCGGGAATAAACCGGTTCTTTGCAACTCTATCCATAATAACTTAAAAATTTTCATGTACTTTGTTCGTTTGTACGGATTGTTTACGACAGTATTTTGCTTTTATTTATTGTTTTATATAGTAATTAATAATATTTTTCAGTGTATTTAGATTATAATGCTATCAATAATTATTGATTATAATTATTAAAGAAAGTGTAGATTATATCTATAAAATAAAGAGAAGAAAATGTTGTGCTCCTAGTTTCTAATCTAAGTCTTCAAATTCGCTACTGATAATGAAAAGAAGAAATTTTAGCTACGAAAATTACCTTGTGATAATTATTTTTACAATTCAACAGAAGTGGTTTGCATTAAATATTTCGATATACTTTTCATAATTCGTGAAGCTAGAATTAATATGATGGTATTGAACTTGTGCAGAGAAAAAAAACCTAACAACAAATGTCTAGCCTACTGTAATGGAAATAATCTGGCATATTTGATTGAATTTGTACTTCCAAATCGAAAAGAGTCAAATGTTCTTTAGAAAAAAAATAAATAAATAAAAGAAGCAGACGATAAACAGTTTAAAAAATGATTTTGAAAGAAATACTGTAATAAATTGACTAATATCTGGATACATTTAGTTAGAAGTGAGTGATGTGCTTTGTTTATAAAATTAAAAGTAACTGATTTACACAACTTAGTAATTCTACGTAGTTCAATTTAACATTTTAGCTAACTTAAGTGTACAAATATATGAAAATAAATCTTTTGATAAGTTATTTTGAGTGGTTATTATGTCCTAGACCCAAGTACAATAAATAGACAATTTTTAAAATATTACAAATCAGTTACAAAGTCAAGATAGGAAATTGGGTACTTTGGCCATAAGCCTTTTTGGTACTTTTCGGTTAGCCGGGCGCCAGTGATATATATATATACACATATATCTACACACACACACACACATATATATATATATATATATATATATATATATATATATATACATATCTACACACACATATATGTATGAATTAATATATATATTTATATATGTGCATGTATCACTGGCGCCCGGCTAACCGAAAAGTACCGAAAAGGGCTTATGGCGAGAGAAGGAAAGTTGCAAAATATTTTCTGGCAACCTATTCGTAGTTTCATATAAATAAGTTTTTTTTTTTTTTTCAATATTTATATAATTTATTTAATATAAAGAAGCCATTTATCTCTTTTTATATGCAGGTAGAACAGAATTGTATATATAAATAATTTTATACATATATAAATAAACATAAAAGTACATTAGGTTTGTTTCCATAATTGTGTATATAATTTTAAAACATATCTAACTTTCTGAAGCCCGGATTACGCCAAAGCGTTAAAAGAAAGTGCCAAGGTCTCTATAGTTAAAAAATGTCGATTTCTGTATTTAAATTGACATTTATTGTGTTTTGATGGTTAAATTATGGTATGTAGTTGTAAAAGGGAGGAATGGGATTGATTTTGTAAAGTTTTTGGTAGATTTATTATATTTTTTGTACGTATATTTATTGTAAAATAATGTGTTTAGGAAAAGGTAAGTCAATGGGTTCAATCTGATTTATTAATCTTAGCATTTTTTTAATTTAAAACTTTTAATTTCCTTTAATAAAACAAGTATATTAATTCCCTTTTATTTCACGATTATGAAATTTAATATTATTTATGTAATCACAAATTATAAGAGCGAAAATGCTCTTTTTATTACATCTTTCTGCTGCGATACTTTGACCAAAGTGGATCACTACTGTGACGTCACTAATACTTGTAGCAGGCCCGGTGTAGGACACACAGCGACATCTCGGAGGCCCCGGTTCGATTCCCCTAAATTTCTGATGGAATTTGTTCCAAAAACATTTATTAAAATTTTGAGTTTTAATAGGTCCAAATCCAAATAAAGCAGGAAAATTTGAATAAGCCAAATAATAAAATAAAATGCCCGAGAGAAGAAAGAAAAAAAAAATTAATTTTCTTTTCCACTCTTATATTTTTAGATATTACATACATATAAATTGGCAAATCTTTTATTTTAATTATTACAGGCTAATTAGGTACCCATACGTTGAAACACAATATACAGAATCATTTAAAACAAATACTCAATATAATCAGTAAGCTGTATGCATTGATAATGAATACCATACAATTAAAAAAAAAATTTTATAATATATGAAAAACATTGAGAGAAAACACATCTATATAATCACATGTCTGTTGTACTACAATCTGTATTATAAACATTATAATCTAATTCTCACATGAATTATTTTCTCTTGAGCAGAAAGGAAAACTTCTTTATTTTTATATATATATATATAAAGAAAATGTTATGTTAAAAAAAAAAAAAAAATCTTATCATTCTTACTAAAACAATTGTTTTGGAATATGTGAAAAGGCTACTTTTCTGAATGAAAGATATTCTCAATAATAATATATTTTCATAAAAGAAACAGATCGAAAAAATGAAAATTTGTTTTCTTCTTTCGATACCAAAAATTTAAATATCCATCTATAAAGTCAAACACAATACCCTTTTAAACTGCCTGCCTTGGAATGGACGGGGTTGGGAAAAAAAAAAAAACAAGGCAGAAGAAGAAAAAGAAAAAAAACAGTAATCTTTTCTCCCTCTAATCCATCACCGCTAAGCGGAAGGATAGAGAATGACAGCTAGATGACCCTACCTGTGGACAATGACTCATCTCCCTACCTTCGGATTCAGTTGTACCCAGGGGACGATTTGCGAAATGATAAGCCGTGTATTAGGTATCTTTCCTCACCTGTGGGTGACGTTTACTAAACTCCTGGATTACTGACAGTGGAGAAAAAAAAAATCAGTGAAACGATTTGATTGCACGTGTGTCTGTGCAGATTTTGGATTACTCGCCAAAATCCAGCTATCTGTATTTTATTGTTGAAATAAGATTACATGTGTGATTAAAATAAAAAAAAGTCGTGTATACCCGGCTTGGATTTAAAAAAAAATGGGGTATGTTTAAATCTGTATATCTGCTTAATATTTTCTATAAAAAAAAAAAATCGGTACACGTGTAACGTGGTCAAATCCGTTTGCATCGCACTATCTTCTCGTCAATTTATATATTTACTTATTTATTTATATTGTGTATAAAAACGTAATGTATTATAATATATATATTTTTTTAATATAATATTGATTTTCTAGTTACAATTTAAGTTAGCGAGAACAAGCGAGCGTTGCTTTGCACAAACGAAAATGTGCATGCAATTGTAAAATATTTATTTAATTATTTATTCTTCTTATTATTATTATTTTAAAATATATTAACGTGTAAATATACATATTTAAGGAATCGAAAGCGAGCGTTCGCTTTTCTTTTCTCTTATTATTTTTTGTTTTATAAAATATTACATATAATAGTTAGAAAAAAAAAAAAAAGATTAAACAAATTCTTTTTTTTTGTAAAGTTTGGAAATTTAGTTAATTAGAAATATCTCAGCTAAATGCATTATTAGATGCTCTGCGCAGATAGTCTCAATTTCGCCTGCAAAAACGAGACTTTAACATCCAATAAATTGCTGAAATGATCATTGACATGTATCCAACACCTTTTTATTATTATTATTTTTTAAGTATGAAATAATTTACCTAAATATTTAAGGTATAAATTAAACATCCAATTTATGTTTTGTAATAATTGAAACGTTCAATGGTATTTTTTTTTATTTATTATTATTATTATTATTTTTTTTAAATTATCTGAAATGTTAATCCTTAGGGACAACTAATAAATTTTTTTTTTTTTTTTTTTTTTTTGTTTTATAATATGAAATCGTACGATTATTCTAAAATTAAAATTGAAACGCGTTGTTCTAACCAAGTTATAGATTATATCAAATATTAAACTAAAATAATTTTGTAAAATCTGACCGATTTTTTTTTTTGTTACAATAATTCAAGTGGATTCGTCAATCCGTGGCTTTAAGCAAAGGATGAATTATTATAAATATTGGTCAATATAAAATGTTGTATTATTATTATTTATATTTGTGTCGCCGAGTGAATAGATGTTGACTTGTAATTTTAAATCGATTAGTTATATGTTTTGTGCTACATATAAAGACTTTTATTTTCACTTTTAGTAGAGGGGGTAAGGTTATATATTAAATTTTTTTTTGTTTTGTTATATAAATTAGTATAAAATGGGTTTGAAAGGGTGATACCCTGGCAAGGCTGCCTCTGTTTTTATTTTTACTGTAATTATTATTATTTTTTATTTAACGTGCATGTTTGTTCATAACTCCCTCTGACGAGCCAAATCCCTCAGTAGTACACTGTGTAGCAAAGAAAAAAAAACTTGCAGTATCCTCCCTAAATGATTTTTTTTTTTTTTTTTTTTTTTTAAATAGTAACCTGTCCTCAATGTACTGTAAATAAACAATAATGGAAAATTATAAAATGTGTACTAAACTAAAGAAAAATAAGACATCTATAAACGATAAAAATTTAAAATAAATATATACATATTGCCTCGACAGCAATAAAAAAGAAAAAAAATTTCTCGCTTCCCTATCTAGGAATTTATGTGTATAGTCTGTGATTCCACTTTCGTTGGTGAGAATAATTTATTTATGTGGCGTTTAATAGTCGCTTTATCTGGGAATGCAATTTCCTTTAATAGGTAATTGTTATTCCTAAGCTTCCTTACCACCTCGAATGGACCCAAGAATTTTGGCTGAAGTACACCTGGTTTACCCACGACTCACCATCAATTTCTATTTGATTTTTCCACTTAAAAATGTTTTATCGGTTGCTTTGTATTTTTCATAATTAATGGAATATATTTTATAAAAGTAAAATTTGATATTATTAACAATTACTTATTTAATTAAATACGACAAATTAAGCTATTTTACGATTAAAATTTTACATTACAGTGCCTTTTAATATTTAAACATTATTATTTTTTTCTTTCTTTCTTTTAGCAAATGTAAAATAAGAAATGAAAATATAATCAATTTGCACGAAGGAAATTAATTAAAAAAATTATATTAAAACAAATATTATTTATCTAAAACTTTTATCCCTTGATTAGGATACTTTGATATAAGAAGTATCATTTGTGTAAGTGTAATTAACGTATTTTTAGCTCAAATTTGTGTAATTTAGTTTTAAAATTTCAGAACGGTAATGTCTCGATCTAAGACATCGTGAAATACGGTTTAGGAGTGGCGCCATCTATGATCAGTAAAGGTCATCATTCTCTTATTTATGTGATATTATTTTAAAATAACTTATTTAACTAGAATTTTATTTACTAAATATTTATGATTTTCAATCATTTAAAATGTTTTATAGAGTAGAAGCAAATTAATATTTTTATTAATCTGATCATTAAATATAATTTATTTACCTTGTGTACTGTGCAAAATTTGTTGTTTAATAAGAAACTCAGAAAACTAAATAGTGATAATAGTGTGATAGACAAAGAGAGTAAGAAAGAAAACAGTTTGATAGTATGTCATAATCTTTAATTAAAAACGTGAAAAAAATCTATTTTATCCAAAATTTTTTTTAAACAAGCAAATTTTTAATTTAACAATTTTTAACATGCTAAAAAAAATCCTGTTTGCTTATAAAAAAATATCTTCGGGATACCTATAGCAGATTTGAGCAATAGAAATAATAATTAAGTTACAGTACAGAAATATGCCTCAAATATATGTATATAAACTGCTAAAACATTTTAAAAATCTTCACACTTTAGAACCTCATAAACACTTTATCCTCCTCCCCCCTCAAACTACCGTAACATAAAAAATAATTTACTAATGTCTTACTCTTTAATTAAAAAAAAAAAAAGATAATAATCTACCCAAAATAACTATCAAAGGAAATTTTATAAGCAAACGCGATTTTACAAAATATAAAATAATCGCTGAATTTTAACATTCTCACATTTCTAATCTGACTGTCATAAATGTAAATATATGTATGGAAAAGCAATGTGACATTAACACTTTTTAGTTCCTAAGGTTTTTACTAAATACAACATTTTCTATCATTGCAAAGTAAATAAATTTGTATTTTATGATTAGATCATTAAAATATTAATTCTGTTCTATAAAAATTTTAAATGATTCAAAAACTTAAATATTCAGTAATATATATATATATATATATAAGTTATTAAAAAATCATTTAAATCGAGCATAAACAAATTAATAAATACATATAATGTGTAAAAATGTGAAAAATATCCGAGAGTGATTTGTACTTTCTTTCAGATTACTGATCCTAGATGGCGCTACCCCTAAAACTTAAATTGCTAGGAACTTTGGCGTTTTTAAATTTTAAAACTAAAAAACATAAATTTGAGCTACAAATAATTTAATCACATTTCAGCAAACGATACCTCTTATATCAATGTATGCAAATCAAGAGATGAAAATTTCAGAAACGAAATATTTGTTTTAATACGATTTTTAACATATTTTCTCATGTTATCTATCACTAGAAACTCAGCCCTTTGTGGCCCATAGCAGACGAAAACACACGAGTGACGTAATCACTTCGGTGGCGTATACGCTATCGAAGTGTGACGTCATTTATCACTTGTCTGCTCCGGCCACGCGAGACACGTAGACGCATAGGGAAATTAATTAAAAAAATTATATTAAAACAAATATTATTTATCTAAAACTTTTATCCCTTGAGTAGGATACTTTGATATAAGAAGTATCATTTGCGTAAGTGTAATTAACGTATTTTTAGCTCAAATTTGTGTAATTTAGTTTTAAAATTTCAGAACGGTAATATCTCGATCTAAGACATCGTGAAATACGGTTTAGGAGTGGCGCCATCTATGATCAGTAAAGGTCATCATTCTCTTATTTATGTGATATTATTTTAAAATAACTTATTTAACTAGAATTTTATTTACTAAATATTTATGATTTTCAATCATTTAAAATGTTTTATAGAGTAGAAGCAAATTAATATTTTTATTAATCTGATCATTAAATATAATTTATTTACCTTGTGTACTGTGCAAAATTTGTTGTTTAATAAGAAACTCAGAAAACTAAATAGTGATAATAGTGTGATAGACAAAGAGAGTAAGAAAGAAAACAGTTTGATAGTATGTCATAATCTTTAATTAAAAACGTGAAAAAAATCTATTTTATCCAAATTTTTTTTTAACAAGCAAATTTTTAATTTAACAATTTTTAACATGCTAAAAAAAATCCTGTTTGCTTATAAAAAAATATCTTCGGGATACTTATAGCAGATTTGAGCAATAGAAATAATAATTAAGTTACAGTACAGAAATATGCCTCAAATATATGTATATAAACTGCTAAAACATTTTAAAAATCTTCACACTTTAGAACCTCATAAACACTTTATCCTCCTCCCCCCCTCAAACTACCGTAACATAAAAAATAATTTACTAATGTCTTACTCTTTAATTAAAAAAAAAAAGCTAATAATCTACCCAAAATAACTATCAAAGGAAATTTTATAAGCAAACGCGATTTTACAAAATATAAAATAATCGCTGAATTTTAACATTCTCACATTTCTAATCTGACTGTCATAAATGTAAATATATGTATGGAAAAGCAATGTGACATTAACACTTTTTAGTTCCTAAGGTTTTTTACTAAATACAACATTTTCTATCATTGCAAAGTAAATAAATTTGTATTTTATGATTAGATCATTAAAATATTAATTCTGTTCTATAAAAATTTTAAATGATTCAAAAACTTAAATATTCAGTAATATATATATATATATATGTTATTAAAAAATCATTTAAATCGAGCATAAACAAATTAATAAATACATATAATGTGTAAAAATGTGAAAAATATCCGAGAGTGATTTGTACTTTCTTTCAGATTACTGATCCTAGATGGCGCTACCCCTAAATCTTAAATTGCTAGGAACTTTGGCGTTTTTAAATTTTAAAACTAAAAAACATAAATTTGAGCTACAAATAATTTAATCACATTTCAGCAAACGATACCTCTTATATCAATGTATGCAAATCAAGAGATGAAAATTTCAGAAACGAAATATTTGTTTTAATACGATTTTTAACATATTTTGTCATGTTATCTATCACTAGAAACTCAGCCCTTTGTGGCCCATAGCAGACGAAAACACACGAGGCTAACGAAAAAGAAAGGCTACCGCGGTGCTTTACGCATATCTTTTTTTACAGACCGCTGGAGTCACGTGATGCTCGAATGCACCAATGCAGGTGTACGAAAAGAACACACGTCACTCTAGCGGTCTGTAAAAAAAGATAAGTGGAATGCACCGCGGTAGCCTGTCTTTTTCGTTAGCCTCGGAAAACACACGAGTGACGTAATCACTTCGGTGGCGTATCACGACCCTGATTTATTAACATTCTATTTATTCCAAAAAATATAAAGCAACTGATAAATAATTTTTAAATTAATAAAAATAGGGGAAAAATATCTGAAATAAACGGCGAGCATGGACTTTGTATCCATATGGAACCTTCCAGGCTCATCTGTGTAAGACAACCTAAACGTCAGTAAAGTACGTAACAATTTTTGATATTTTTCGGTTAGCCAGGCGACAGTGAAAAAAATATAAATATACATATACATATATATATCTACATATATGTTTGTAAATATATGTATGTATATACTACACTACATATATGTGTGTGTGTATATATTTATATTTGTTTCACTAGCACCTGGCTACAGCGCCTAGAATACATAGTGTGAAAATCTGCTACAAAATAGTACTAAAAAATTGAATCCAATAAATGTACAACGTTGCTGAAAAGATAACGATGGGATCGCAGTGCCATCTGCTAGCTTTTCTCAACGTAAACATTGTATTAGAATGTTTCAGCTGGTGGTAAGTATTTTAAATACTTAAATTACATCCTTTTCTCCTCTGACTTAGTGATTTTTATAAGCTTTTTAAAAATTATGAAAGCATGGCTAAAAAACGTGATACGCATTGTTTTGTCTCTGGTTGTCGTAGGAGCACCGTTACACATTTATAGGCTACAACTTTTTAGCACTTTTTAAAGCATTACAAGGATAGCCGGTTTCCACACTATGTATTCTAGGCGCTGTAGCCGGGCTAATCGAGAAGTACCCAATTTTTTTGAGAGTTTATATTAATTTTATTGAAACTAATACTGTGTTTCAGGAATTCGGTGATCCGAACGTCCTCTCCCTTGTTAGTTAAAGGTGCACTATTTATAGAAAATTAAACTTTATTTTATTATATGCATTGTTTTGTACAATATATATATTTATGTAACTGCTGTCAACTAAACTAATCTATCAGTTTTAGTAGGTGCTGTAGTTTTAGAGACATATAAGTTGACAGCAGTTATGTAACTATATGATGTATATAGAGTTGCAAAGAACCGGTTTATTCCCGGGTTTATTTCCAATAGACCCGGTTTATTCCCAGGTTTATTCCCAAAAGACCTGGTTTATTCCCAAAAAACCCGGTTTATTCCCAGGTTTAAACCGGGTTTTTTCTAGCCTTTGCAACTCTAGATGTATACGAGGGTCACTCTGAAATTTTTTAGATACAACAAGGTTTTTAAAGTTATACTTACAAAATTTTAGGTGTGTTCAAAGTAATCTCCTCCAGCATCAATGCACTTTTGTTTTGTATTTTCCACAGATTAAATGCCTCAAGCCATTCATTTCTTGGAATAGATGAAAATAAATGCATTTATAGCCACATCAATCTCTTCTTCTGAATGAAAACGACGTCCACGTAGGTTCTTTTTTAGATTAAAGAATAACCAAAAGTCACACATAGCTAGATCAGGTGAATATGGCGGATGTTCTATCAATTTAATTCGTTTTTGTTTAAGAAACTCGACTGTTAATCCGGCTGTATGTGAAGATGCATTGTCATGGTGAAGCATTAGTCCCCTAACATTCACTTCTTGTAGAATTTCTGGAAGACATTTAGTGGTACACCAGTTTGCTGTTACTGTCTTCTGTCCTTCCAATTTGATGGCTTTGACCAATCCCGTACTTCTGAAGAAAACGGCATACATCACTTTTTTCAGTGCGCGTTGTCTTTTCACCAATGTTGGCGTGGGATCATCTTCAAAGACCCATACTTTGCTTTCTTGACGTGTTGGAACGTCAAAAAACGGTATGTACGTTTCATCACTCGTTACAATTTTAGAAATGATGCGGTGGCCACCATCACTTAGCAATTTAAGAATTTCTTTACTGATTCTGACGCGCTCCTCTTTTTGGTGCTCAGTTAGATTATGGGGAACCCAACAGCAAACTACTTTTTTCATATGCAATTCTTCACGAATAATTTTGTGTATGGCTGCGGATCCAATGTTAAGTTCCTCCTGTATCATTTGATAGGTACAGCGATTATCATCCATTGACATTTTTCGTATGGCAGACACATTATTCGGGATTACTGCCGACGGCGGCCTTTTTGTGTGTTCTTTATCCTGGAGAAAATTGCGACCTCTGTTAAATTCTTTAAACCATCTGAATACAGTAGCACGAGCTGGAGATTCATCACCAAATGCTAATTTTAACCGATTTAATCCTGCTTTAAAATCGTAGAAAATCATAGCGCGAAAATGTTCTCGCGTCAACTCCATTTTCTCTTCTGTTTAAAATTTATTCTACGCTAAACAAGTTGAAGTATGTCAGTAAAAAATCGTCTGCTGTGTTAAAATACTTTGTATTTTAAAATTAAACCGTTATTTTTATTTTGTAAATTCTCGTCTACGCGTATCTCAATAATTTCAGAGTAACCCTCGTATATATATATATATATATATATATATATATATATATATATATATATATATATATATATATATATATACATCATACTTTGGTATTCTACTATTTTATGTTGGATCATAAGGCTTACAAAATCATTTTAGAATTTTAAAAAGTTGAAATTTTTCTGATATCCGATCATGCTGCTAAAATTGTATCAATCAACCTACCAAACCAAGTAAAACTATAAGCACAAAAACAGCCCAATCACGTGATCAAACCACCCACAGATTTCTTCTGGGTCGATCGCGCGCAGCGCTGGCGAAAATTTTGCGGGTTATGAATGCTGATCTGGGAATGCTGATCTGAATGCTGCTGGGCT
Organism: Maratus michaelseni; assembly: GCA_963931845.1. NCBI lineage: Eukaryota > Metazoa > Arthropoda > Arachnida > Araneae > Salticidae > Maratus > Maratus michaelseni. The sequence continues at coordinate 251,208,244 of OZ007591.1, forward strand.
AAATCAGATCACGTGATACTTTCATGAATATTTTGGATTTTTTCTGAATAAATATAGGCATGTATTCCTATAGAGAAGTTGCAATCAGCTGATCAACCATTGTACTTCACTTGGAGTGAGGGTACTTCCACCTATCAGAACTCCCTATTCGTAGCGTGTGACCTCCAACCTGACGTCAATTGCAACTGCCCTATTACGAGAGTCATTGTTGTGGAAAGATAAGGATATGTAGCCGTTGTTTTTACCTGTTCTGAACTATAAAAGCATGAAATAATTAAATTATTACAAATACTTGCTCGGAAAAGACCTACTCCATACGCAAACCTCTTTCGCCCACGCGCCGCCTGATCTTCGGTTCTGAGCAAAGCCGGTGTCACGATTTTCATGGTGAGAGGCGACCATGACTCGTCAGTTTTCTAGAATTTCATTGGCAATTCCGGTCAAAGACATTTTCCGTCGTCAGTTTTCAAGAATTTCATTGGTTGTTCCACACGATCCATTTCGATGATCTCTACAGGCAGCAAAATTGTCCCGACAGTAAAAAGTTGTTGGTTTTTCGAGCAATTCTTTTGAAGCCATAGGTTTAAACATCATGTCGCCCGGAAGTAGCGACAACTTTGACGCCTCGTGCAGTTTAACATTTGATTAGTTGAGACGATTCTGGACAAACGTGAATCGCCAAGCACCTGGGCGACTCTGCCATTATTTCTAAGTATATATTTGTTAACGTGTCTCATTCGTATAATCGAACTCGTCCTCCTATTTCCAAGTTATGGAAAATGCCTAGGTTTGCTATAATTTTGGAAAATGCATCTGTCCACGACCTGCGTTATACACGGCCGGTGCATGACGTTTAAAACGTCACATGAAGTGGATCATTTTTACACGGTTATTGGTGCAAAGCGGCGTGCCCACAGATTTGCACCAATCGCCGTGTAAAAATGATCCGAGGCTAACGAAAGAGACAGGCTACCGCGGTGTATTCCACTTATCTTTTTTTACAGACTGCTAGAGTGATGTGATGCTCTTTTCGTACACCTTCATTGGTGCGTTCGAGCATCATGTGACTCCGGCGGTCTGTAAAAAAAAAGATACGCGTAAAGCACCGCGGTAGCCTTTCTTTTTCGTTAGCCTTGGATCCACTCCATATGACGTTTTAAACGTCATGTACCGGCCGTGTATAACGTAGGTCGCGGTCTGCCTAAGCAAAGTCTGAGTTACAAATAAACTGTCATTTTCACGTTTGGGTGGTAGACACCTCGTTGTTGTTCGTTTGTTGTCTTAGAGTTGCAAAGGCTAGAAAAAACCCAGTTTAAACCTGGGAATAAACCGGGTTTTTTGGAAATAAACCGGGTTTTTTTGGAATAAACCAGGTCTTTTGGGAATAAACCTGGGAATAAACTGGGTCTTTTGGAAATAAACCCGGGAATAAACCGGTTCTTTGCAACTCTAGTTGTCATTTATATTCATAGCAATCTTCTCAATATAATGTCTTCTTTTATCCGACCACGATTATTTTCAGAAAAATGCAGTCTTGTCTGACTATGTTACGTTTTTATCTCACGCTTCCTCCATTCCCCCCAGCATGCAAAATAATCTAAAATTTTTAAATATTTTTATTTCTATAGCATAAAAATTCTGCCCTATTTGTTGCTTTCTAGTGATAATAAATAATCAATCATATAAATTATCCCTCTCACGTCAAAATTTGCACTTCCCCCATTCGCCCGCCTCTAATCGTAAAGAGTTTTATATATTTTAAACTCTCTTTTGATGAACTTTAAAAGAGTTTTAAAGTTCATATTTAAAACTCTTTATTTAAAAAATCTGCTATATTTGTTTCGTAATAATAACAATAAATAAATAATAATCTAAATTACACCCAACCCCAGCCTTCGACATTCACGTTTCCCCTTTCCCCTCTAGCAAACAAAAAAGTTTATGACATTTTAAAATCTTTGATTTTATATAAAAAGATCTTCTGCCCTATTTGTGGCTTTCCAATGACAATAAATAACCAATCATATAAATTATCCCCTTACTCCCGAAATTTCTGCTTCCACCTTTTCCTCCCTCTGGCATGCATAATTTCAGATCTTTAAAACTCTTTATTAAAAAAATAATAAACTCCAACATTTTTGCTCATTAATAAAAATAAATAAATAAACACCTAAATTAGCCCCTAACCTCTCAAATTTAGGCTCTCACTTTTGTCTCCCTCAGTATACAAAGGAGTATAATATATTTTTAATTTGTATATTTATGTAAAAAAATCTTCTGTTTTATTTATTGCTCTTTAGTGGCAATAAATAATCAATCATATCAATTTCCCTCCCTGTCCCTGAATTTTCCGCCTCTCCCTTTTGCCTCCCCCCTTTCAACATACAGAGTTTCAAATATTTAAAAGTCTTTATTTTTGAAAAAACGCTACATTCGTTACTCACTAGTAATAAAAATAACTAATCATCTAAATTACTCCGTAACATTCCATAATTTACGCTTTTCCCTCTCCCCCCCAGGCTGGGACTGGGGGCCAGAGCGTCCTCATCCAGGAAAAATTTCGCCCCCCTAAGCAACGCCGCCTGTAGGTAGTGTTGTAACAGTTATTTTTATATAAAAAAATCTTCTGCCGTAATCGTTGCTCTGTGGTGACAATATATTTATAACCAGTCATATAAATTATCTCCTTCACCTGGAATTTCGTTAACCGCACTCATGCATACAAAATTTGAAATCTTAAAATTCTCTATTTAAAAGAAAAAGTGCCGTATTCGTTACTGTCTGATAACAATAAACAAATAATCAATCATCTAAAATACAACCTCCCCCCGGTCTGTTCCGGGGCCTCCGAGATGGTAAAAAAAAGCACACAGCGTCATCTCGGCCTGTTCCGCCATAGCACACTGTTTAAAATATTTAAAACTCTATTTTTTTTTAAATGAAAAAAGTACAGAGAAATAAACGTACACTAATACACTTTTATTAGAGAAAAGTACAATAAAATAGGGGTGATTTCGGCCACCCAAATAACCTATCAGCTGAAGCGTGACGTCATACGCCCGTGCTGTATAGAGGTAATGCTTCTGACTCACGCCACCATTTAATAAGGAAAGGGCAATTGACGTCACTGTTGGTTAAGTTACTGTTGGTTTGGGAGAAAAACCTGTTCGTTCTTTACGACTCCTACAGTACACATGTGATGAAGCGATTTGATTGGTCTACGTTAAACTGGTCTGTGATATGATTGGCCTACGTCGCCATGACGATTCCTGCAATGATAGCTGCGACAAAAATGCAGTGGTAGATTGGTTGATGGAACTGTTTGTTTGTAAACATGCCCTTTCCTTATTGCTTAAACGGACGCCTGATTTGGCGTCTTATCGCGTAAGGTGGCGAGTAAATTTAGTTACTTAATCACATGCAAAAATATAAGAATAAATAGTTAAGACATTTAATAGAGTCATACATTAAAATGTAAAAAAAAAAAAATTACATGTAAATATGCTTTTGTATAATGCTATATTAAAATTAAAAATTCATTTTAATCAATTAATATTTATTGATATGTTTTACATGAATATTTAAGAATGACAATATAAATTGATATAATACTAAATGTGATTTAATGTGAGTATGTACCGGCACGGCCAAACTCGATTCTCCCTCCCCTCATACGGCCTTCACAATCACCCCTTAGTTTCGGAATCGTTAAAAGGCTGCTTCGCCGGTAGATGGCGCGATATACTTACCATAAATAATGCTTAGTAAATGTTACTTCTATACATAAAAATACAAGAATCTTTGCAATATATTCATTATAAAAGGTATATATAACATATGTATCTTTTGTTTCGGCATTTTCTTTACTACAAACAGGAAAAACTAAAAGATTTAGAGATAAAATAAATAAATACAATGCTTTCAGCAATTAAAAATAGTTTAAATAACACGCTACTATAAAATGCAAAACAAACATTATAAGTAAATTTCTATATTTATATACATTTAAATTCTTGATTACTTGAAACATTGATAATTCTGAGCGTAAAATGCACAATAAAAAAATTTAAAAAATAATTACTAGTTTCATAATAGTAGTAAGAAAATTAAGCAAGTTCGCCAATATCCGGCAATGAACTCATATCGATTTTTTTTTTCTCAAAACATGGATTATTTTTACACGATTCTTAATTATTTAAAATATGTATATATATATATGTATATTCAAAACAATTTTCAATAAATTTAATCATTATAGGTACTGATCTGAAATATATAAGCATTATATGTAACATATCTATCTTTTACTTCGGCGTTTTCTTTACTACAAACAGGAAAAACTAAAAGGAAAAAACTAAACAAAACAAACAGGACAAACAGGAAAAACTAAAAGATTTAGAGATAAAATAACTAAATACAATGCTTTAAGCAATTAAAAATAGTTTAAATAACATCCTACTACAAAATGTAAAACAAACATTATAAGTAAATTTCAATACATTAAAATTCTGGATTACTTGAAACATTGATAATTCTGAGCGTAAAATACACAGCAAAAAATAAAAAAAATATTTACTAGTTTCACAATAGTAAGAAAATTAAGCAACTTCGCCAATATCCGGCAATCTACTCATATCGAATTTTTTTTTCTCAAAACATGGATTATTTTTACACGATTCTGAATTATTTAAAATATATGTATATATGTGTACATTCAAAACAATTTTAAATAAATTTAACCATTATAGGTATTGATCTGAAATATATAAGCCTATAGAAATATAATAGAATTACATATAAAATTAAATATTATATTCTAGTTCTGGAAAGTCATGGTATAAAAGTATGTATATAAAAATAAAAATATACTTTCATGTTTCATAATATCAACAGAATAAGAAAACATATTTCGCCAATATCCGGCAATCAACTCACATAGCTTTTTTTTTTTTTCTCAAAACATGGATTATTTAACAAATTCATAATAATTTTTACAGGTTTTATTATTTTAGAGAATGAACAAGTTTTTTTTTTTTTGCTATAGCATTATGTACTCCATTTATGAGAGAATAGTTTTTGTGGAAATTTTAGAATATTGTGTGGTTACAGAAATTACAGAATATTTTTTCAGATTTTTAAAATATTAATTCATAAATCTATCCACCCTCCTTGTATATATATATATGTATCTATAGGTATATGCAGATTATATTTCTTGATTAGACTTTAAACATTGATAATTTTTACAGTGAAATATACATTAAATATTATAAAATTAAAATTAAGTAAACTTAAAATTTTTCTTGATGAAGAGTTCTTACATGCAGATAAATTGGTTTCATTTGTAAAATACCTTGCCATATTTTTTTAAATGATGGGCAAGAATTTTGCACATATTAATGAGCATATATTTATTTTATGCTCGTTTAAGTCACATTCCCCTAAAGGGTTTTTTATTAGTCGGATATATCAATTCATAAATAGTTTTGACGAACGAAACGCAAAGATAAGGAAATTTCCATTAGTAATGGTAAGTAATAGCGCCCCCTGCGTTCTTCCGGGGAGAAACTCTTATTCCTCTTGAAGAAAGGGAAAATAGACTTTTTGTTACGGCCGTATAAAGGGAAGGAGAAAATCGAGTTAGGCCGTGGTACCGGGTATCCTAAAATTAACTGACTGATTTTAAAATTCAATAACTTGCAAACGGTGACTGTTTGAAATCAAAATCTTTTTCGGAATGTAAAAAAAAATCACCCCGCGACTCGAAAGAACACTACAAATCGCATTGAAAATTGCATTAAAAATCGCTAAAATTCAAAAATCGCGGAGGATAAAATAGTAATTTTTATCCTCCTATATGATAAAAGTTTGAAACAGAATTCCTTTTACAAATGAAAAAAAATCGCCTTGAAACCCGAAAAATCGCATTAAAGATCGCTAAAAATTCAAAAATTGAGGACGAAGAAATTTACTATATTAGGCTAAAAGTTCGAAGCCAAATTCTGTTTCCGAAAGTCTAAAAATTGCCCCGGAGCTTAAAAAAAAAAAAAAAAACCCGCTAAAAATCGCATTGTAAATTTCATTCAACATTTACTACATATTAGGCTAAAAGTTTGAAATCGAATTCCGTTTCCAAATGTCAAAAAATCGCCGAAAATCGTATTAAAAATCGCTAACATTCCAAAATCGGGGATAATAGTTACTGTATTAGGCTAAACGTTTGAAGCCAAATTCTGTTTCCGAATGTCAAAAAATCACCGCGGGACTCGAAAGCAGGGGTGGATTTAAGGGGTCGAGGTGGTTATGGCTCCGCATCTCAAGGGACCCCAAATCTTGTTTTGAGTTCAAAGAAAAAAAAATTCCATAAAATAATTGCTTTAGAGTTCTTTTTAAACTTTTCAATTAGTATTACTACATAATTTTCATGTAATAAAAAGAATATTTTTTCTACTAATTGTTACTTAAAAAATTATTTTAGTTTTTACTTACCTGTTTTTCTGTTTTCTGTTATCAGGACTGTGAACAGTTGTGGAGGGATATGGTGGGGTTCAAAGGAAATAAACGTGCTTGGTCCTGAGCTGAAAGAACCCTGTTAGATCGGGGCCTCCGAGATGTCGCTGTGACACAGCGACATCTCGGAGGCCCCGGTTATATACCCTTTATGCTGATTCTACTATACATGTACATGTCCTGAATAAATCATGGGCTTACTTTATCGTGACCCTGGGGCACCTGATTTCGGGGATCCAAAACTTGGTACGCAGTTTTCATAAAGCTGATATTTTAAAAGCATTTTAACTTTGCTACTGATTATAATTCAATTACTGATTCAAGATTTTTTATTTATAGAGTAGGTTAAAAAAAGACGTTTAACTAAATATGTATTTAATTTATTCATATGTGTATTCTAAATCATGGATTTTTTTTTTCTGTTTTGGGACAGGGCCCCAAACGAACATCAGGTCCTGGGCATGTCTTTGATTTGATAGCACCCTGTACAACTCAAACGTAGGGCTACTATAATACAGGCTAGTTCATTAAGCGTCTTGTTGCCCACTTACTGATAGTTGCTTATTTTGGCATATGAGGCAAGAAGCGTTTGTATGATTATCGAGTTACAAAATCCTTAAAAATGGATGGTTGTTCGGCACAAAATTGTTCTAACCTGCTAAGGAATAAATTTAGGATATTCAAATTCCATATAAATAAAGATAGGAAGATTGCCTATAAATGCTTTAAAGAATAGATCAGGTTTTAAGAATTTCGTCAAATATCGCCAACCTGATGATTCCATGTAAACAACAAACAACGTTCTTCGAATTGGATATATTTTGTATTATAAATTCTCACGGATGAGAAAAGCTTAATTGCAAAAGAGAGGAAAAACTCGGTTTTCCCTCCATGTTTAGACCCCTCCCCACCCCCATATTTATTTATTTATTTTTCGGTAGAGGGTATTTATTTAGATGGCTGATTATTCACTTACTTTTGTAAAAAAGTAACAAATAGGGCAGTTTCTTTAATCGAAATTTAAAGATGTTAAACTTTGTGTGCTGAGGGGGGGGGGGGGCGTGAAATCTAAAGATTCGGAGGGGGGGATTTAAATTATTATATATTTCTGGTTAGAGCAAAATAATAAAAATAACAAAAAATTAAGAAAACAGAATTTTAATTTTTTTTTAAAATTTTGCTGGGGGGAGAGAGGGGGTGGTGCAAAAGGAGAAAACAGAAACTGTTTTTGTGAGGGAGGAGTAATGATTTCAACAACAGGTCTCAAGCCGTGAATCACTGTCAGAAGAAAACTCCCATGATAATACATCTCAATCTGAGGTCTCAACCTACGATTCAGATGGAACATTGAACCAAACTTCTGAATCAATAAATCTGGTTCTTAAATGTTCTTGAAATGAAGAGTTTCCATCTGATCAAAACCTACTTCAGCTATGATAGTCTTATTTATTAGAAATAAACCACAAAATTCAGGAGAGTTCAATCATATGAAGAAAAATCGCGAATCTAACAAGTACTTTAGGCATTTTTATAGGATGAAAGTAAACGGCACTACAGAAAAGAGAAGTTGAATGAAACATCTAAATCAGTTTACTGTTATATATGTAAATTTTTCCCCAATCACGAGCAACCTCAGCAGAATCTTTTACAAGTGTTTCCTGTGATTGATCTCGAACTGAAAAACTTTTAAGGCTGTTCTCAAATCCAAAGGAGCTACTTTTCGACACATTTCTGTATTCACTTTTGCTCGGAAACGTAGGAAATTTGCAGGTGTTCTTAGTCTGCAACTGTGTAACTGAATGGTGTTTTTAATTATTTGGTAAAGGTAGCAGATCTTTCAGAAAATAGCCAAAGTTGTAGTTTTGAACTGAATTTACGGATGCGACAGCACGGGAAATAAAAAAAATAATAAATCCTGTCGTCCCGTGACAACAAAGGTTCATAACTCGTCAAGTAATTTATTTATCAAAACATGGGAAACACCATTCAGTTCAAAATTGCTTCAATAGTTAAGCCTACAAAATTTAAAAAAGGAGTTAGAAAATATGTGACAGAAATATTGTACTGTTGAGCAGGGAATTTGAGAACTGCATTAAGTAACCATGAAATTTTTAAGTCACATTTGTCAGCAATTGTAAACTTTCAGACAGGGCGCCAATTATCTAATAGAGTTGATATTCAAATAATTACTCAAACTGAAAATGAGAGAAATTTTTAGAGACAAATGTTTTTCACCGAGTAGCTGCCATAGTTAAATTGCTTTCTGGACTTGGCAAAGCATTTAGAAGTCATAGAGATACAGAATCACCAGAAAAAGCAAGAAGCAGTAATATTTTAACTACTGAGTTTGATGATTTCCTGAAAAGTCATTTAGAAAAATATACCAGGAAATTAAAATTATTTGCCATTCAAACTTATGATAAGATAATAAACATATGGCAGATAAATTTGAGAAGAGTTTTTGTGAAGAAGGTAAACGTTCCAAATATTTTTCAACAAATTCCGACTCAACTCCAGATGTAAGTCATGTGGATCAATTAACTTTTATACTACAATACGTTAACACTGATGGTGAAAAGTTCGATGATTTTTTGATTTTGTGTCCATTAAATCTCATATATCTTAAAGATGTCATTTTGTAGAAGATTTCAGTTCTTGGTTTAGATATAAAAATCTGTAGAGGCTAATATTATGGCAATACCTAGGCCATGTCAGGAGTTTTTGATGGCTTTCAGGCAAAAATACTTGAAGAAAGACCTATATTCTATGTGCCATTCTCAATCCATTCTTTAAATTTAATGGGTAATAGTGCTGCTGAATGCTGCAGATAATGCTGTAAATTATTTTGACTTTGTCTAAAACACATATACATTTTTGTTGCTTCCACATATAGATGGGACCTACTTAAGTTCCATCTTCAATCTAAGCACACTATAAAATATTTGAGTAGGTCAGCAAGTGTCGATGCTATATCATCATTACGTGAAAGTTACGCTAAAATTAAAACAAGAACGAAAAATCATGCGTCAAGCATAGATTATGTAACACTTTCCAACACTTCCAAAATAATTTTGAAAATCTTTAAGGTGTAAGATGATATCTAACTAAACAATTTTGAAAAACGCATAACATATTTAAAAATCTAAATTCAGGAAATACCAACAATATTCGGAAAAATATCCGAATACTTTTATTCAGCCCTGTCTATGATCTATAGATTTATATATATACTACATAGGATGCTAAATTTTAGTTTAGTTAGGAAACGCGTAGCACAATTTAAATTTCTCCTTCTGGAGTTTCTGTCAATAAACGGAAATGTGTTCGCGAATTTTTGTGCTGCCCTGTATAGGATCTACAGAATTTATACGCACCAAGTAATAGGCAAAAAGTGAGTTAAATTTAAAATCGCGTTCAGCAACTTAAAACGCACTTCCAGGAATTGTTGTTAACAGACAGTAGAGAATTCTTTTGTGCGTCCCTGTAAATGAACGATGACTGCTATACACACAATATTATGTAGTAAGCCTCTTGTAATGCACCTTAGTGATATATATAAATTTTAATACTTTTAAAATAGTGAAACATTATTTAATTAAACCGCAAACGATTTTTCTCCATAGACGTAATGTAACGGATTTCTTTTAACTGTCCCTGTAACGTAAGTATAAGTGCTATGCACACCCTATTCCATATTATGCTTCTTGTAATGCACCTTAGTGATATATATCAATTACAATGTATTTGAAATTGTGTAACATCATTAAAATAAACCGCAAATGATTTTTCCTCATAGACCGTAATGTAACGGAATTCTTTTGAGTGTCCCTGTAAAAAAACTATAAATGCTACACACTTCAGTTGAAATAGGGAACATGCTATAGATAACGACAATAACATATAAAAATTGCAGGGCAATCCGAGCATATTTACGGCAGTTAGACCACGGACAGACGGCAGACGGCCAGACGGTAGACAAACCGAAGTCATAAACACTTTTCAACTAGGTTGGAAAGAGTTAAAAAGTAACTGATCAATGCTTCTGAGTCTGAAACTGAAATGTCTTCAAGCAAATTACTGGTTAACTCATTAGGAAAGAAAATTGAAAAACATGATATTGCCTTTATGAAAAATTTTGTGGTACTGAATATTGAGAAGAATGGAAGCAAATTTTTGTAGAAGTGATTTGACTTGATGAACAAACTTGATGAACGAAATGAGTGATAACTATTCTGCCATTGAAACAGAAGTTTTAACGTTGTCTACACCTACTATACTGCAACCAAGATGATGACAAGAATAAGACGAGAGAAGGAAAAAGGGAAAGATTTCCAGATGAAATGTTGATTTCATTTGGAGCTAGTTGATTTCATCTGGATTTCAGCTAAAGAGTTCATATTGAAATTCTGAATGTCTTTGGGACAGCGTTGTAATTGAACAGGAGAGAATAAAAGAAAAAATAGAATATCTTTCTAATTTATTCAAAAGGTTTTTTTTATGGACCATTTAGTTACTAAAAATGGATATCAGTTCCATTACAAAAGTATATTTGAATGATATGCAAGGAAAACTGCTGACTGATGAATTGGAGAACTTTCGCAATTTTCTCATGGTAATGGAACAAGATCAGCTCTTGACAGAGGCAGGAAAATGGTATAAATTGCTGGTGAATAGTTGCGGGACAAAATAAATATTTCCAAATGTGGAAACATTTATCAAAATTGTTCTCCCACTACCAGTTAAAATGGTAATAGTAAGTCAAAGCAAGTGGATTAAGATAATTTAGTATTCTTAAAAGAGTGAGAAATTATCTAAGCTAACGTTCAACTCTTTCTCAAGTGAGGTTAAAAACTTCTCAATTATGCTCTAAATTGTGTAAATTATGATGAAATCACAAACAATTTTGCTGCAGTTAAAGCCAAGCGAAAATTTTAGCCTTTCTAAATATGTACTTAAATATGATGTAATTTGAGTATGAAGTTAATTTTGTGTAATTAATCCTTAACGATTTGAATAAATTTTAATAAATTTGTAAGTAATTATTGTAACTAATTTTTGGCTATTTATAATTTTAAAATTATTTATACTAATAAAGGACAAAATCCCCCTGTGTGTCTGTCTGTCGGCGATGGCTAGCGAAATCTAGCGCATCTGGAAGCCTGAAAATTTAGATTTAGTTAGTCCAACGCCTGATCTGATGCAACTGGGACTCAGAATTTTAATATTTTGACATTTACCCTAGATATTAATGAAAACTCATTAAAAATTGCATCGAAAATGCCATCTTTTTTTTCAAAATGGCTAAAAAAAAGAAAACCTGTTCTCGATTTGCAAGTGGAAATGAACGAATTTGAAATTTATTTACTAATTAGCGAATTTTAAGAAAAAAATATTAAGATAACGATTTGAAACTTTCAGAGCATAAGCAGAAAAATTTTCTGCATCCGACAATGCGAATTTTGTAAAATTCGGCCGGTAATTTTTCTTAGTTTTTGCAATAAACTGCAAATATCTGCCGCCGCCAGTCGAAAAAATCCGAGATATTGCCAGATAGCTTTCATTAAAAACTGAACTACAAAAATATCTGTTTCTCTGGCCGATCCCTCCATTTACTATGCGAAAATGAAAGGAAATTATTGCCATTTTCTACTAATGAACAAAAACTAAGATAACTAATTGCCTGAGTGAAAACGAAGAGTCCTACACAGCGCAATATTATTTTGCCCCATTTATAGGTACGATAGATATTAAAACCGTTCAATATAATAAATTATAACACCTTGTAATAATATATATCTTTTAAATGCTAAAAGGTGTAAATTAACAACATAATACAAATTAAAATAACTTTTATTAGGTTGTTTGACATGTTTCGACTCACTCCGAGTTATTTTCAAAAACAAATGAGAATATTCCACAACGATACGGCATCTTTTAACTTACCGAAACTGTGGCTCGAATTACTCCATGGTTACAGATATGAAAATAAGCAATCAAGTAAAAATAAAAGATAACGTGCGTAATTTTTTAAAAAATGCATGAAAATTAAATGATAGCATTTTAAATAACTTCAAAGCCCGTGCAATTATGGAATATTCTCATTTGTTTTTGAAAATGAATCGGAGTGAGTCGAAACATGTCAAACAACCTAATAAAAGTTATTTTAATTTGTATTATGTTGTTAATTTACACCTCTTAGCATTTAAAAGAAATATATTAAAACCTTTCGTTAAGCATAACTAAAAAAATATTTAACGGATGTAGTTCTAATTTTCACAGAAGGTACCTATGAAGGTTGACAACGAGACCTATCTAATTACAAAGAAAAAAATTCAAACCGTTTGAAAATTACATTAAAAAATAAGTAAAAAGAGCTTAATTAAAGTGCATACGTCACAAAAATTTTGTGCGTATGTAATTTTCACCGGCGGTAGATTTTCGTCGACAGTCGGATTAGAGCACATGGAACAAAAAAATTTTGTACGCACTTAGTCAGTACAGTAAAACATATTTCAGTTTAATAAAGTCCTTCCGGCCTGTACCGGGAAGAAAAGGTAGCTTTCCTATATCTTCGTTTTAAAATTTTAGCTAATGTTACACGAAAACAGCAAGTTAAAATGCAAAGAAACGTTTACAAAAGATTCCTTAATACTGAATTTGAATAAGAAATTCGCCAAATTATTGAGCAATAGCCAAATTGGCTTCATTTATGAAGACTTATTATGGTCGCCAAATTTGGCGATATTTCGCCAAATGTCGCCCATTTTGGCGAGAATTTGGCGCTAACGGATATGAATATATAGTTTTATGCGTATGATTGGGAAAATTATTACAACAATGAAAGAAAATAATTTGCGAGTAATCGCGTTAATGTGCTGTTTTGTTTCAAAATGTCAGCCACCCTAGAATTTCAAACTGCTCTATCTCAGCCATTTTTTAAGATAGAGGTAAACCAAAAAATGCTCTAGATTCCTCGTATCAAGGCCTAACACTAGATTAAAAAATAAATTTGAATTTTTAACTTTTTTGTATATTTATTTTAGTTTTAAATTTTAAAGTGGCCGCCATCTTGAAACAAAATGGCGGACCAAGCTGGCCAACGAACTCGGTCGAGACATTGGTGAGCTTAATACACACAATTAGTTTCATCAAAATTGATTTATAAATATGAGCGTTATCGTATGACATATGTCAGATATATATATATATCAACATTTGAACGGAGGGTGGTTTTGGGGTCTGGGGATCATGATCGGTGAAAATATATCGAAATTTTCCGAAAATGCTTTCCTCCGAACGGCTGCAATAGGTAGCTTTATACTTTTTTGTATTGAAAGCTACCTAAAAAATGCTAAATAAATATGGAATTTTTTCTGTTTAAAAGAAAAAACCCGTAATAACTTAGTACTTAGAATGTATAGAACTAGTAACTTAGAATGTAGAGATTTTGCGAAAATTTCGCCAGTAGCATTTTCGCCAATAGTAGCTTTTGTATTTCGCGTGTGTTAATTAGAAACAATTCTTTGATGTTTAAATAAAATCTTTTGAAGTTTGGCATTATTTTTTTCTGATATTTTTCTTTTTAGTAATTTCAATACAAATAGTGAAAGGCATGTATTTTAAATCAAATGAGTGAAATATTTGTTTTAAATGAAATGACTGCAACATGAATATGGTATGAGAACAATATTTGGCAACTTATCCCCTTCGCCATGCTAATATAAAAGTACAAATATTGCAAATGGCAATAAATATGTAGGTACGCGAAATGGAGCAATTATGTTATAATCACTCTTCGTACAAGAAAAAAAGATAATATTCTGCATTTAGACACAGGCAAGTTTGGTGTCAAACAAGGGTAATGCTAAGTGTAAGGACGTAGCATATGCGCCACAAAAACAACGGGAAGATGGGGATCTCCCAAATTTTGCTAGGTAAGTGGGCTATGGTTTGTTGCGAAGATATTTACATTTCTATGATGAAGGATAAAATTTCTTTAACTTTCGGTAATAATGTTTTAGTATATCTCTCTGTATTTCCATAGTCCCATTCAGATTGCCAGCTTTGTATAGCTGAATGCTTCAGCGATATTTTAAGCGCAGATTTCGGTATTGCGAAGAATAGCTGACACATTGGTTCTTGAATACCTGTTGCTTCTTTTGCTAACTTAGCGATTTCGTTACCGAGGGCACCCGTGTGTCCAAGAACCCATGAGAAGGGAAGATTTTGGAAATTTTTTGTAGTGTGTGCAAAATAGTTCTTGCCATGAAATTTGATGAATTTTCGTATTTTAAATGCAGAAGGCCAGACAGACTGTCTATTTGAATTAGAATGTGACTAAAATTTGATGAAATGGCCTAGATGATTGCTTCTTCAACTGCCAATAATTCGGCTTGAAAGAGTATGCTGCAAATTAATTTTCTTATTGAAAATTTGATAATCATGGTAGAGGACACAGAAATGCGTAACATATGCCCATTTCTGTCTTAGAACCATTTGTGAATATTTGCAGGCTTGGCTAAATTTCTTCTTCGTCAAGAATTCTTATTAGATTTCTTTTTGGATCTATTGTATTGTTGTTACACTCTGAAACATTGGGCCATAGTTGTCTGTTGAGGCGTTCAGCCTCAATATTCTTGCTGAGTTTGCATCTATTTTTAATCTTAGATGTAATGATAAAATTCGTGTCAGCACACATAATGCGGACGTTGATGTCTTTTAGGTAGCTTTCAATACAAAAAAGTATAAAGCTACCTATTGCAGCCGTTCGGAGAAAAGCAATTCCGGAAAATTTCGATATAGTTTCACCGATCATGACTCCCAGACCCCAAAACAACCCTCCGTTCAAATGTTGATTTATATATATAGATATATCCATATATATATATATATATATATATATATATATATATATATATATATATAATTATAATATCTATGAATTTCAAAAACATATCAAGTTCTATTATCATTCTACTTAAATCTCCAAAGAGATAATTAATGATATTGTGTAGACAGAATACCACATATCTAATATTTAACATGTGCAATCATAATATTACCATAGCTCGTGCTTCAATGGTAATAGGCCAAATTTACTCATACCTGAATAATATTTAAAAAGAAAAAGAGAGAAAGGGAAAAAAAAATTATAAATTGGAGTTGCTATTAAGTAAATACAAATGGATTAATAAATTAAATATGAACCTTATTCAATTTAAAATTGGACCACAAGAGAATTAAATATGAATTGGATATTAAATATGAATTGGATATGAAAAAACACATGTAGATGTACTCATCAGCCTGGATGCACCCACATGTGTTTTAAAAAATAGTTCAGTATTTCATAATTCTACTGGTATAATGCTAAGAACAGTAGAATCATCTAGGTATACTGAACTATTACCAGACAACAATTGGAAATATTAAAATTGGAATTATTTAAATTGGAAATAAAAAACCATTAAGAATATATAAAATATTGTACTCACCTCGATTATCTCAAAAACTTTATATATCACTTCACGAAATTACCACCAGATAACAGTTTTGAAGTAATAAAATTGGAAATAAGAACACGTAAAGTGTAGATAAAATACTTAACTCACAATAATAATCTAGAATCCTTAAAATATCATAACTTCTGCATAATATCCATGTCCACATGGCACGCATCATACATGTTGATTTAGTCGAGCTGAGAGAAATGATTTGAAAGACAAGTTGAGAGCACACTTTTTTAAACACAACCCTATCGATGACACCCCAACACAAAATGATTCAAAATCACACAAAATTATTCTGGTAATAATACACTTATAACAAAATTATATCCGTGAATATATAATTACTACATTCAATATTAAACCCTGAAAGTAAAATTAATATAAAAGCAATAGCTCCCTCTATAGTTAAATTAAACATAATATTAACAATATAATCCTCATCTACCTGACAGGTAAAGTGTCGCCATCTGTTGGTATTATAATTATTCATAATTAATATGTAGTTACAAATCCACTTTATTAGTTACATATTCATTTCATTAGATTTAATTATATAAATAAACTTTAAAAAAAACATACTATCTTGTAGTTTTACATTAAATTCGAATAAAATCCTTCGATATGAATAAATCTACACAGTATTAATATATCCTGCACAGCATTTTAGATAATCTTAACGAGAGTATATTATGTAAAAGAGATATTATTTTAAAACAAAGTGCTATTTGCTACCAGCTGTATTAATCCACTGATATATATTATAGACTTATTATTAAATAATTAATGTTTTATTTTTACTACTACTTAAATATATGTAAGACTTGTTATTAAATAATTAATGTTTTATTTTTACTACTACTAAATATATTTAAGATTTCAGAGATTGATTTAAATATCAAATTAAATAATACATAAACAATTTAAGATATCTCAAAATTTATAAAATTGATAATTAATAGTATATTACTACTATGTATCAATCAAATTAATGCAATGCAGCAATTAAAATATTTGTTAAATTTAATTTTCATAGATAAAAAAATAAAAACTATATATGTATTAATATATATTGCAAATAGATATGTTTGTGAGTTATAATCACCAATGTTATCCATGTATAATCCTATGTGTTAGTGTATAATATAATTTATAAATGTATGAAAACTTCACATCAATAACACCTTAAACAGAGGTGATCGGCAACGCACAATCACATACTATACAAAGTGTATATAATGTTCAATCAAATATTAAATTTCTTTATATGTTATAATTGTAATTATGTATGTTATAATTGTAATTTTATATATCTATTGTTATATGTTGTCGCACACTAAAACAATAATTTATTACATACCGTGTTTATATTTAAATGATATAATAAATGTTATTTAAAAGAGTTGATGATTGAATTTATCATAAAAATTGGATAACCATATATTTTTGCTTGATCTCGAATAAATCTAATATTTTTGTTTTTATTTATATCTGAGCATAAGTATTTTATACGATGTAGATAATTGATATATATATATATATCTGACCTATGTCATACGATAACGCTCGCATTTATAAATCAATTTGAATGAAACTAATTGTGTACATTAAGCTCACCAATGTCTCGACCGAGTTCGTTGGCCAGCTTGGTCCGCCATCTTGTTTCAAGATGGCGGCCACTTAAAGATTTAAAACTAAAATAAATATACAAAAAAGTTAAAAATTCAAATTTATTTTTTAATTAAGTGTTAGGCCTTGATACAAGGATTCCAGAGCATTTTTTGTTTTACCTCTATCTTAAAAAATGGCTGAGATAGAGCAGTTTGAAATTCTAGGGTGGCTGACATTTTGAAACAAGACAGCACATTACAAAAATTTTCATTGTTGTAATCATTTTTCCAATCATACGCATAAAACTATATATTCATATCCGTGAGCGCCAAATTTTCACCAAACTTGGCGACATTTGGCGAAATACCGCCAAATTTGGCGAGCAAAATAAGTCTTCATAAATGAAGCCAATTTGACTATAGCTCAATAATTTGGCGAATTTCTTATTCTAATTCAGTATTAACGAATCTTTTGTAAACGTTTTCTTTGCATTTTAGCTTGCTGTTTTCGTGTAACATTACCTAAAATTTTAAAACGAGGATATAGGAAAGCTACCTTTTCCTCCCGGTACAGGCCGGAAGGACTTTTTATACCCTTTTGAGATTAGGGACAAGCAGTGTCTCGAATTAAGGATACTATTCGTAGACAGTGGAGCCCCATTTAATATTTTCCTTTCTAAAATTGAAATATAACAGTTATTAAGAATATATTCTGGTACACTATCTCTAGTACAGGCAAACTTTGAAAGATGTTTAGTAATTTTTTCTATATTGCCTCTTTGATTTTACATTTTGAATGAAGGATAGAGTTTTATCTATTATTATTTCCAGGTATGAAATGTAATCTTCGGATATCAGAGATCGGTTATTAATCTTGAATAGTAGTGCTCTGTTAAATTTTTTTGATTTCGTAAGAGTTAAAGCTCCTGATGCTTGATAAGAGATTTCAATTTTGTGTTCAGTTGCTCAGCAGAAGATTATATACAATGTAATGTTCCCTGAGTCTTCGAGATGTCATCTTGTTTTGCCACTTGTTATAATTAACATATCGTCAGCATAGGCGACGAAGCTAACACCGGACAGTAGATGATAAACAAGAGTTCTGCATCAGCTGCACGGCTGCACCGGAAGTGGAATGACCTCTGTGCTCTGTGAAGGTCACCGGAAGTGGCAGGTGTGGACACCGGAAGTCGCAGGTGGGGATAACAGGCATGTTGAGACAGGAAGTGAACAGGAAGTATGATCGGAAACGCGAAAGGAAATTTAACAGGAAACGCGACAGGAAGTGAATGCGATAAAGGAGAGAAGGAGAGGGCTTATTTTTATGGGTGGCTTATGCTAACCTGAAATAAAAACGGAATTATTTCTAACTTTGTAAAAATTTAACATAAAATGTATTTTTTTTTTTTCTAACTTGAAATATTTTTTTTTTTTTTTTTTTTTTTGCTAACTAACACATGATAGAAAATGGAAATCTTTCTGACTTTGATTTACTTTATAAAAGTTAGCATGAAATTTATTTTAAGACTGGAAACGTGACAGGAAGTAAGATCGGAAACGGGATTAGACATGTTTATTTATTTATTTTTAAATGGTTATCAAGAAGCAGGATGTTTGGGATGTTGTTCGAACAGGAAAGGTGATTTGTAAGACCGGACGTTATTAAGGTGTAAGTGATAAGGAAAGTACAGTTTTATACACATAGATTTTGTTCTTTGTAGTGGGTTAAATTATTTTTAGATGTTATTTATTTTTTAGTGTTTTGAATTTTATTTATTCTTAAACCGTTATAAATTATTTTTTTCTATCATTTTAATTTTTAGTGACACCAATTTTAGAAGTAATTGCTCATTAAAAGAATTATTTTTCAACGTTGGCTCAGGCAGGAATTGAACCCACTATCTTCTATGTGGAAGACCAATGCGTTTATCCACTGTGCTAGCGGGAACTTGTAATGTTATCTCTTTAAATGCAAGAGATGGGGACTTCAGACATGTATTGAGATATCTTTATCATAGTTTTAATGAACTGCAGGAAATTTTCTTTAGCTATTGAGTAATTCGAGAGTTTTGGTTTAATATGAATGCTATTACATCTGTTTGTTTAATTTATAAGCACATTTCTCTTACAACATTCTGTCAACAGATCATTTCCATATTCGAAATAATAATTTAGAAGGAAAATTTTTATCTGAAAATACTATGAAATTTTATTTATAGAGATTGACAAAAATAGTATGCCTAATTCTTTCTTGTATTAACATTATATTCGAAATAGAGTTTTGTTACGAAAAATAACGTGTTTACATATTTTAAAAACGAAAGCAAAGTGATTTAAAAAAAATGTAAATATAAGCTATACACCCACGCATTTACGTTATTGAATTAAATTACAAGGCTTAATATTGTATTCAGCGTAATATTTTCTTATAAAAGCCGTTTCACAAACTTGTATACTAAAAGTAATGTGTCATTTTTAGGGGAAAAAATTAATTCAAGTCATTGAGACTAATCCTTTATGGGGGAAAAATTTGTCATACTTCTTTGTGTTACATTATATCTTCCGTTTTTTAAGTTTACAAATTTGTGGACTAACTTAAATAATCGTTTTTAGGATACTTAAACAATATATATATACTTTTAATTATATAATTTTTTTAATTGACTTGTAATATAGCTTTTTTTTCTTTTTTTTTTTCTTAAAAGTGTACTGTAGAATAACTTATGTCACAAATACTACATCCTTCTTTAGTTAAATATGTTTCACTTAAGACATGACAAAGTGTCTTAGAAACATTTCATTTTGAAGTTAAGTGATTAAACAAGAAAAATATTATTTATAAAAACACAACACATAAGACCAGTGACTGAGAGGTTCTGGTTTTAAAGCTACTAGACGTTTGGGTTTAAACTTCTCTCGCGCTCGTCGACCTAACCGTTCGGAGTTTTCTTCGAACCGTGTCAATACGAGTTAGGAGCCCTTAGAATGACCCCTAGAGTGACCTATATCCCAAGCGTAGATAATCGGTTTTAACAAATAACCACCCATCCACAACACATAAGACATTTTAGATCATTTTAGATCATTCCATTTAGTTAAGTGATTTAACGTGCAAAATATTATTTATAAAAACATACAATAAGAGAATTTTAAAGAATTTTTTCTTTCAAATGAACAATTTTTAGTGACTATTTAACTTATTAAAGAGAGCGGGTATTTTGTTTAGAGTTATACGATTAAAATAAATTTTCATTATATTTGACTTTATACAACCAACATTTTTAAAAAAGAGAATGGAATCTAGTTTTTATAAAGTAACGTATTTCAATTTTACAAATACTTCACACCCCGTCTTTTTTCCCCCTCTTTTAGTAGACTTTACATACATAAGACATAAAAAGCGTTTTAGAATACATCATTTAGAAATTAAGTGGTTTGATAAATAAAATATTATTTATAAAAGCAATAGATATGAGAGTAATAAGGATTTTTACTTACAAATGTACAAACTTCTGATAGGTAGGACTTTCTAAATCATTGTGCAAGAATTAAGTGGTTATTGAACTTATAACACTGTAGGATGAAATAATCACGTGACATTTTAAACCAATAAAATGTTAGTATTTTTAAACCAATAAAATGTCAGTATTTTTAAACCAATAAAATGTTAGTATTTTTAAACCAATAAAATGTCAGTATTTTTAAACCAATAAAATGTTAGTATTTTTTTACACAAGCGCCCTCTATCATTATATATATTTCACTGAAACGAGTTCATAACATTATACTGTACCCTGAAATCGTTGTAGTAGCTTGTGTTTTTTTTTTAAGTTGGTTTTCATTTAAGTTATTATGGAACGAATTTTAGATTCTTGTGTTGGTGATGTGACCTTGGAGTGTCAAAACTCATCACCAAAGTTAAATAATCAAGAGATGGATTCTACACTTTTATCCAAAGAAGGACTCGTTTCGAATTATGAAGTGAAACCCACCTCATCAGGACTAAAGAAACAGAAGTTACCCCATATGTGTAAGATGTGTAACAAAGCATTTCCTCGAAAAGTTAACTTAGTGTTTCATATGAAAAGTCATCTAATTGAAAAATCTTTTTGCTGTGAGGTGTGTGCTGAAGTTTTTTCACAAAAGAGTGATTTACGTAATCATCAAAAGATTCACAAATCGCCCAAACAATGCAAGTGTAGTGATTGCAACGAGATTTTTTTCAAGAATGTATGATTTACTAATACACAAGAAGAACCATAAGATTCGTAAACAACATTCATGTACAAAGTGTTGTGAAATATTTAATTGTGAATCGGATTTATTACAACATTGTGATACTTATCATAAAGTTGTGAAATCACCCTATTCAAAAGATTTGTTATTTGAAAAAGTGAAACATTTTAAAAGACAAAATGATGTGCGAAATATTTGTACTAAAACTATCATTGTGTCCAATGAGATGAATCAAAAAGACTTTCGTTCGTTTTTTAACAGTGTTCGATCGGATGT
Source organism: Maratus michaelseni (assembly GCA_963931845.1). NCBI lineage: Eukaryota > Metazoa > Arthropoda > Arachnida > Araneae > Salticidae > Maratus > Maratus michaelseni. The sequence goes on from OZ007591.1 coordinate 251,230,382, forward strand.
TTTAAACGAATTAAATTACCAATTACAAATGAAAAAGTCAATAAAATGGTATGCAGCCGTTAAAGTGGATGTCTATCGTGAAACACAGGATGCAGACTTAGAGAATGCGACTCCCTTTTTTATTTCCAAGAGTGAACTGGAATTAACAGACCAAAACATACATGTGCATGTTGAGAATGCCTTTTTAAAGTTGTACAACGGCTTTGAAGATTTCACAGAACGAGTGTTTAATTGGACATTACGAAAAATTTTGAAATTAGAATTGTATACAGCACAATATGACAGGCTTATTTGATATGTATTATTTTAAATAATAAATAAACTTATTTGATTATTTTAAAAGTCTTGTCTGTTTTGTTTTTTTTCATCTTACACTGTTTTTACTAATGTTGTGTATTTTGAATGACTTAGACGAAATGTTAATTTAAAAAAAAGATTTTAACATGAGATAAGAGAGTTATATTAAAACTGGACTTACCTAAAATTTTTTCAAGGTAGTCTCGATATCCTTTTAATCACACTTGTTTTAAGAAAACAGAATTCAATTTTATTGTGAATAATACTGTGTTGTTCACATGATAACGAAGAATATAAAAATGGCTAACACAAGCTGATTTTTCTGCTACATGCTTGTTTCTGTGACTCATCTTTTCCTATCACAACTTGTTATCAGCTTGCTGCATGCTTGTTTGAGTGACTCATCTTTACATGTGTGGATATGTATGTTGGAAAAATGATTGCTATGTTTAACCCGTGTAGACGATTTTTATCCGGAAGCTGTTTGAACTATCAAATTTCAGATATCACCCATTTTACTAGAACATTTAAATATTTTAATGTATTTTCACCTGAATATTGAAAACTTAGGATTATCACCGTCACATCGGAACATGGAAGATAGAAAAATAACAACTTTACACTTAGACAATATTTTAATCTAAGAAGAATTAGACTTAACGCATTGTTACAGTTTCTTTGAAAAATATCTAGTTGGTTATAAATTTTAGAAAATTCGACCTAACGAAATTAACACACTTAAAAATATCTAGGTTATACAGTTTATAAAATAAGCAACAAATAAACATTTCGATACATTAACAAAAGAAAATAATTAAGTTTAAGTAAACTTTACACTTAGACAATATTTCAAAGGAAAATTAATAACTTTAAATATCAGACTTAACACATTGTTAAAGTTTTTTGAAAATAACACGACATTTTGAAAGCAGTGGAAATAGTATACCTGTAAAAAATTCAATTTAGTGGAATTTAATATTGAAATTTTTTAACGTCACTCATTTAAAAAATAAAACTTTATAAAATTTTCACTTTTTTTAATAAGCAACTGTTAAACATTTTGAATGTCTTAGACAAAGTGTAAATAAATTTGTTGAAATTATATAAAACATGAAAAATTTCATAACTTTTAAAGGAAATTTTATTTTTGGTGAAATAAACTCGAGGTATTTATTATATGTAACTTAAACTACCAGAGAATTGATTGAAAATGTGTTACTTTTAAGCACTCACAAGATAAGACACGATGTTAGGAATTATAGATGCGTTTTTCCCCCACAATTGACGTCACTTGTAACATATTTACTGACCAAGTCATAAAATCATAGTTCAGGGTATGTTTATGAGCACGGCGTTTAGTTGAGATTTAAGATATTTGAGAAATATAAACTACAACTTTGACTACTTTTTGAAATTTCCCCCTACATAAGAAAAAGGACACAGGAAAATAAAATGAAAAGTTGTATTTGAATGGAATCGAACCATTATCCTTTCACTTAACAGCTGAATGCGTTGGCAATTACATCACAAAGGCACTGATAACAACTGGTTGAATATATTGGGTTTCTTTTTTAAGGTTAAATTCATTTAATATTCAAGTTATTTCTTAATGATACACTTAAAAACAATAAATTTAATTAGCATTCAAAAAACAAACGATCACATTATTGTGTAAAACAATCAAATGTTTTGAAAGTCACGAGTTAAAATTTTGGAGGGCGCGATAACTTGGAAGTGCACTGCAGAAGGGGAGTTAAATTTTTGAAGAAGTTTAATCTTAGAAGACTAGAGCAAAATTTGAAATGACTTAGAGTTTAATTAGAATTTAGATGTGAACCTTTTAAAATGAAATAATAGTTTTTTTGTATCGCCCTCTATCGGTGAATACATCTGTTTTGCTAACTCATCTCTTACTCGCCTAGACTTGTTTCGTCTGCTTTGATGATTCACCTTTTGCTTTAACTGTTTGGCCTTGCTGGTGTCAACCAACTCATGTCTTTTGTCATAGCTTGAATATACTTTACACAAATCATTTAAATATAAAAGTCTTGTCACAACTACTTAAACTTTGATAAAAATATTAATTATTAATAAATTTTATCAAATTCTTATACATACTAAGTCACTTTCATTCAAAAATATGGTAAAGTCCGATTTTAAATCGAAGTCTAAGACAAATTCCCTAAATTTGTAACATTTTAACACTAATAATAAGTATCGTAAACACTCTGTACATACAGGTTTTGTAAAAATAATATTACTTATAGCTAACTCGTTAAGTCTCATGATAAATAATATAAGAAAAAGTTAGAATAGTTCACATATTTTTGTAATTAAAAAAATGTATGCACAAACACACACACAATATCTTACAAGGTTACAATACTCAACACACAGTTCACCATACTTAAAAAAACGATTCACGATAAATGTATAAATTTAAATTTAAATATTTGAAAAATACTGAAGTATTTTTATTTATAATTGTTCATTTATAAATAAAATATTTAAATACTTCAGTATTTTTACCGTGTTCCATTCATTTTGTAGTACTTTAAGCAGTAAACCATTCAATTAAATTGAAAATTTAGATGATTTCCTTTATCGAATATCTTAAAACATCTCTAAATACTATAATATCATGGTTTGCTCAGTTAAACCTACCCTAAATTATCAAACCGTAAAATAATTTTTGTTGTGGGTTCGAATCCAAGTTAAAACTTTTAATTATCTCTTAATTCCATTACCCACCGATAGAGGGCGATACAAAAACCTATTATTTCATTTTAAAAGGTTCACATCTAAATTCTAATTAAACTCTAAGTCATTTCAAATTTTGCTCTAGTCTTCTAAGATTAAACTTCTTCAAACATTTAACTCCCCTTCTGCAGTGCACTTCCAAGTTATCGCGCCCTCCAAAATTTTAACTCGTGACTTTCAAAACATTTGATTGTTTTACACAATAATGTGATCGTTTGTTTTTTGAATGCTAATTAAATTTATTGTTTTTAAGTGTATCATCCATATATTTAAAGCTGTTTGCTAATTCTGTCAAATCAAATATTCCATCGAAATTCGATCTAATACGCATGCGTCAAAAATCTTCTGCCAATGAGGTGAGGGCTATTTCCTGTCTACAGACGTATTTGGGACTGTTTATGAAGCGATCGATCGTTCAGGCAAGAAGCTTAGATTACATTATCAGGTATTTTTTCATTTTATCTTTATTTATTTTGTTTTATTTAGTTGATGAACATAGAAACATAATCATGATTGAGTTCCTTGGATGCTGTTTGTATAGCATAGAAAATAATTTCTCTCACTTTCGTGAACACAAAATTAGAGATATACATTCTGGTGTATTTTTTTCTTCTTTTTATGTTGTATGTATATTGCAAATTAAAAATTTTTAAACCTAAAAGTAATGATCGAGATTTTATTAGGATTTTTTTTTTGAAGGGATTTATTTTTATTTTGAAAAGCTGATTGTTTTAATAGTTACATTCGGCAGTAAAATATCGAAAAGTTTTGATTATATAAAACAGTTTGAAAATGATTGCCACGTTTTTGTTGTTGTTTATTGATTTTTGCTTACATCATGTGCTAATTTCAAAAATAATTTACAGAGCAATACTTAATTTACAGAGCAGTGTGTAAGTGGCCATATGAATTGGTTAAAATACAGCAGAATGTAAATGATTTTCTGTATGATACAAACAGCATCCAAAGGATGAACACATGTTCATCAACTCAATAAACCAAACTGAAAAAATACCTGATAATAGTTATCCAAGCTAAAAAAAAATATTTTTGACTTCAGGAGAAATAAAAAAGGTTATTTAGTTTTTTTTTTCGATAATCTTTTTTACCACTTCCCCATATACCATCAGTTTCATAAGAAATCTCTGTGAAAACATATATTTTACACTTTATTGAATGTTTTCATTTCTTAATTGAAACATCAAACTCAGTTTAAAGTTATAGTAGAGTGTAAAATGTATATTTTCATTAAGATTTGTTATTGAATTAATTTTGCTTCATAAACAATTCTTGAATGTTTTGATTTATTATTGCTTTCATTATTGGGTGATGATGATTTCATTTTATACCAGATTGCATCTCTGTTCTGGGCGATACTTATTAAACTCATAATTTGTCACAAAATGGTGATTTTATTGACTTTGTGCTTACAAATCAAAATGATATCTTGATAATATACATCTTTGCCCAAGAATGCGACAAAAAAGAAAAAAAAACTATTTTTGATTTTAGGAAAACTTAAAGAGGTTATTTATTTTTTATTTTATTTATTTTTTTTTTTTGTTCGGTTAATCTTTTTTGCCACTTTCCCATATACTGTCAGTTTCATAAGAAATCTCTATGAAAACATATATTTTACACTTTATTGAATGTTTTCATTTCTTAATTGAAACATCAAACTCAGTTTAAAGTTATAGTAGAATGTAAAATGTATATTTTCATTACGATTTGTTATTGAATTAATTTTGCTTCATAAACAACTAGATGGAACCCTGTCAAAATTTGATGGCAAACAACTTGATAGTGCCATAAAAATAAAATTCATAATGCTTTAAAATGTTTGAAATTTTTGCAGAATAATTCAAATAAATAAAACACCCACCTTGAATTAAAGCTAGGTTGGGGACCAGCAATTGGCAGAGTAGTGAGTACTTTTCCATCTATTGATCCAATAACCATTTTGTCATAGTGTATCCAAATACAGTATTTGTGATATAGGTCAAAATTAGCACTCGCTAGATATAATGATTATGAACCATGATTTTTCTGTTATTGGGCGAGATTCATGTTTTTTCAGCAATTCTTTGACGAAATTCGTGTTTTTTCAGCGATCCTTTGAAGAATTTCGCATTTTTCTCGCGATCCTTAACGAAATTCACATTTTCCAGCGATTCTTTGATAAAATACATTTTATTCCGCCATTTTTAGATAAAATTTAGTAAAAAAGCATGATCTTTTGGTGAACTTTCCTTTTTTGCGATTCTTTGACAAAATTTGCTTATCTTTCACGATTATTTTGCATAATTAATGTTTTTTCTGTTGTCTTTTAACGAAAGTCATGTTTCCCCATGATCCTTTGATGAATTTAGTGTTTTTTCCTTAATTATTTGAAGAAATCTGTGATTTTTTTCCCCCGCGAAGATTGGTTAGATGTTTTTAGTCTGCAGGTGCCCTAAAAAGTCTGTAACGCGCGTTGCTGCATCGCACACATTCTTCCATGGGGCATTGAACGAAGGAAATTCATCCTAAAGAATCATTGTTTCATTCCTGACATTTCTGGAAAGAAACAACGTTCAATTCATTGGCTGAATTGTAAAGGGCGAAATGTGTCAAACATTAGCGGAAAGAAAGTGTGCAATTTGTTCGTTCATGGATAAAATCATGAAATTCATTAATCGATAATCGATAAATTGCAAAATTCGTCAATCGATAGCAGAAAAATCGCAAAATTCATTAATCGACAGTGGAAAAATTGCAAAATTCATCAACTGGTTTCGGGGGAAAAAGTTTTCTAATATCGTCGAATGGCTTCGAGAAAAAAAACACAATCCGTCAATTTCGGGGAAAAAATCGTGAAATTCGCCAAATGGTTTCGAAATTTGTCGAGCGACAGCAGAGAAAAAAATCTTTTTCCATTCAATCATCGCAATTGGTGAGTGTGACTATTATGTTTGACCAGTGGTGGCAATAAAGTCCATTGCCAAATTTTCAGCATTACTCGCTGTTTGGCAAGTGCTAATTTTGTCCTAATACTTCAAAACCCTTTTGATCATACCATCAGTGTGCAGGGCAATTTTTTTACGGGAGACCATTTGATGAATTTCGTGATTTTTCCATTATCGATTGACCAATTTTACTGCTATCGATTGTTGAATTTTATAATTTATCAACTATTGATTAGCGAATTTCATGATTTTTTCCATGAACGTTTGACGAATTACGCAAAAAAATTAAGAATATCGTTAAATTGTCTTGGGTAAAAAAAAAAATTAATACTGTCAAATGCCTTCGAGAAAAAAGTTGCAAGTTGAAACGCCTGTGACCTCTTTTTCATGTTATGCATCTTGGTCCATCCCCCCCCCCCCAAGTGGGACACTTTTCTAAATTTTGCACACACCCCTCATGTGATACATCGCTGGAAAAGTCTTTGACCGCTTATTCATGTTATGCATCTCCGGGGTCCATCCTGCCACTCCCCCTCCCCCCTAAGGGAGGCACTTTTCGAAATTTTGTTAACACCCCTCATGTCATTTATTGTTGGAAAGGTCTGTGACTGCTTAATCATATTATGCATCTCCGATGTCCATCTCCCCACTTTGCCCTCCTCCCCCCCAAAGGGTACTTTCTAAATTTTGCACACAACCCTCATGTTATATATCATTGGAAAGGTCTGTGACCACTTAATCATATTATGCATCTCCAATGTCCATCTCCCCAATTTGCCCCCCCCCCACCCCCCCAAGGGATACTTTTCTAAATTTTGTTGACACCTCTCATGTCATATATTGTTGGAAAGGTCTGTGACTGCTTAATCATATTATGCATCTCCGATGTCCATCTCCCCCCTTTGCCCCCCCAAAGGGTACTTTCTAAATTTTGCACACAATCCTCATGTTATATATCATTCGAAAGGTCTGTGACCACTTAATCATATTATGCATCTCCATTGTCCATCTCCCCAATTTGCCCCCCCCACCCCCCCAAGGGATACTTTCTAAATTTTGTTGACACCCCTCATGTCATATATTGTTGGAAAGTTCCGTGATTGCGTAATCATATTATGCATCTCTGATGTCCATCTCCCCACTTTGCCCCCCTCCTCCAAGGGGTACTTTCTAAATTTTGCACACAACCCTCATGTTATATATCATTGGAAAGGTCTGTGACCACTTATATCATATTATGCATTTCCGATGCCCATCTCCCCACTTTGCCCCCCCCCCCCCCTCCAAGGGGTACTTTCTAAATTTTGCACACAACCCTCATGTTATATATCATTGGAAAGGTCTGTGACCACTTAATCATATTATGCATCTCCCATGTCCATCCCTCCACTTTGACCCCCCAAGGAGGTACTTTTCTAAATTTTGCACACACCCCTCATGTGATATATCGATGAAAAGGTCAGTGACTGCTTAATCATATTATGCTCCCCACTATGAAATTTGTCAAGTTAAAGCAACTATAAATTTTATTTTTATGGTACTATCAAGTTGTTTGCCGTCAAATTTTGACGGGTTCCATCTAGTTAAGAAATAACTTGAATATTAAATGAATTTAACCTTAAAAAAGAAACCCAATATATTCAACCAGTTGTTATCAGTGCCTTTGTGATGTAATTGCCAACGCATTCAGCTGTTAAGTGAAAGGATAATGGTTCGATTCCATTCAAAGACAACTTTTCATTTTATTTTCCTGTGTCCTTTTTCTTATGTAGGGGGAAATTTCAAAAAGTAGTCAAAGTTGTAGTTTATATTTCTCAAATATCTTAAATCTCAACTAAACGCCGTGCTCATAAACATACCCTGAACTATGATTTTATGACTTGGTCAGTAAATATGTTACAAGTGACGTCAATTGTGGGGGAAAAACGCATCTATAATTCCTAACATCGTGTCTTATCTTGTGAGTGCTTAAAAGTAACACATTTTCAATCAATTCTCTGGTAGTTTAAGTTACATATAATAAATACCTCGAGTTTATTTCACCAAAAATAAAATTTCCTTTCATGTTTTATATAATTTCAACAAATTTATTTATACTTTGTCTAAGACATTCAAAATGTTTAACAGTTGCTTATTAAAAAAAGTGAAAATTTTATAAAGTTTTATTTTTTAAATGAGTGACGTTAAAAAATTTCAATATTAAATTCCACTAAGTTGAATTTTTTACAGGTATACTATTTCCACTGCTTTCAAAATGTCGTGTTATTTTCAAAAAACTTTAACAATGTGTTAAGTCTGATATTTAAAGTTATTAATTTTCCTTTGAAATATTGTCTAAGTGTAAAGTTTACTTAAACTTAATTATTTTCTTTTGTTAATGTATCGAAATGTTTATTTGTTGCTTATTTTATAAACTGTATAACCTAGATATTTTTAAGTGTGTTAATTTCGTTAGGTCGAATTTTCTAAAATTTATAACCAACTAGATATTTTTCAAAGAAACTGTAACAATGCGTTAAGTTTAATTCTTCTTAGATTAAAATATTGTCTAAGTGTAAAGTTGTTATTTTTCTATCTTCCATGTTCCGATGTGACGGTGATAATCCTAAGTTTTCAATATTCAGGTGAAAATACATTAAAATATTTAAATGTTCTAGTAAAATGGGTGATATCTGAAATTTGATAGTTCAAACAGCTTCCGGATAAAAATCGTCTACACGGGTTAAACATAGCAATCATTTTTCCAACATACATATCCACACATGTAAAGATGAGTCACTCAAACAAGCATGCAGCAAGCTGATAACAAGTTGTGATAGGAAAAGATGAGTCACAGAAACAAGCATGTAGCAGAAAAATCAGCTTGTGTTAGCCATTTTTATATTCTTCGTTATCATGTGAACAACACAGTATTATTCACAATAAAATTGAATTCTGTTTTCTTAAAACAAGTGTGATTAAAAGGATATCGAGACTACCTTGAAAAAATTTTAGGTAAGTCCAGTTTTAATATAACTCTCTTATCTCATGTTAAAATCTTTTTTTTAAATTAACATTTCGTCTAAGTCATTCAAAATACACAACATTAGTAAAAACAGTGTAAGATGAAAAAAAAAAACAAAACATACAAGACTTTTAAAATAATCAAATAAGTTTATTTATTATTTAAAATAATACATATCAAATAAGCCTATCATATTGTGCTGTATACAATTCTAATTTCAAAATTTTTCGTAATGTCCAATTAAACACTCGTTCTGTGAAATCTTCAAAGCCGTTGTACAACTTTAAAAAGGCATTCTCAACATGCACATGTATGTTTTGGTCTGTTAATTCCAGTTCACTCTTGGAAATAAAAAAGGGAGTCGCATTCTCTAAGTCTGCATCCTGTGTTTCACGATAGACATCCACTTTAACGGCTGCATACCATTTTATTGACTTTTTCATTTGTAATTGGTAATTTAATTCGTTTAAAACATCCGATCGAACACTGTTAAAAAACGAACGAAAGTCTTTTTGATTCATCTCATTGGACACAATGATAGTTTTAGTACAAATATTTCGCACATCATTTTGTCTTTTAAAATGTTTCACTTTTTCAAATAACAAATCTTTTGAATAGGGTGATTTCACAACTTTATGATAAGTATCACAATGTTGTAATAAATCCGATTCACAATTAAATATTTCACAACACTTTGTACATGAATGTTGTTTACGAATCTTATGGTTCTTCTTGTGTATTAGTAAATCATACATTCTTGAAAAAATCTCGTTGCAATCACTACACTTGCATTGTTTGGGCGATTTGTGAATCTTTTGATGATTACGTAAATCACTCTTTTGTGAAAAAACTTCAGCACACACCTCACAGCAAAAAGATTTTTCAATTAGATGACTTTTCATATGAAACACTAAGTTAACTTTTCGAGGAAATGCTTTGTTACACATCTTACACATATGGGGTAACTTCTGTTTCTTTAGTCCTGATGAGGTGGGTTTCACTTCATAATTCGAAACGAGTCCTTCTTTGGATAAAAGTGTAGAATCCATCTCTTGATTATTTAACTTTGGTGATGAGTTTTGACACTCCAAGGTCACATCACCAACACAAGAATCTAAAATTCGTTCCATAATAACTTAAATGAAAACCAATTTAAAAAAAAAAAAAACACAAGCTACTACAACGATTTCAGGGTACAGTATAATGTTATGAACTCGTTTCAGTGAAATATATATAATGATAGAGGGCGCTTGTGTAAAAAAATACTAACATTTTATTGGTTTAAAAATACTGACATTTTATTGGTTTAAAAATACTAACATTTTATTGGTTTAAAATGTCACGTGATTATTTCATCCTACAGTGTTATAAGTTCAATAACCACTTAATTCTTGCACAATGATTTAGAAAGTCCTACCTATCAGAAGTTTGTACATTTGTAAGTAAAAATCCTTATTACTCTCATATCTATTGCTTTTATAAATAATATTTTATTTATCAAACCACTTAATTTCTAAATGATGTATTCTAAAACGCTTTTTATGTCTTATGTATGTAAAGTCTACTAAAAGAGGGGGAAAAAAGACGGGGTGTGAAGTATTTGTAAAATTGAAATACGTTACTTTATAAAAACTAGATTCCATTCTCTTTTTTAAAAATGTTGGTTGTATAAAGTCAAATATAATGAAAATTTATTTTAATCATATAACTCTAAACAAAATACCCGCTCTCTTTAATAAGTTAAATAGTCACTAAAAATTGTTCATTTGAAAGAAAAAATTCTTTAAAATTCTCTTATTGTATGTTTTTATAAATAATATTTTGCACGTTAAATCACTTAACTAAATGGAATGATCTAAAATGATCTAAAATGTCTTATGTGTTGTGGATGGGTGGTTATTTGTTAAAACCGATTATCTACGCTTGGGATATAGGTCACTCTAGGGGTCATTCTAAGGGCTCCTAACTCGTATTGACAAGGTTCGAAGAAAACTCCGAACGGTTAGGTCGACGAGCGCGAGAGAAGTTTAAACCCAAACGTCTAGTAGCTTTAAAACCAGAACCTCTCAGTCACTGGTCTTATGTGTTGTGTTTTTATAAATAATATTTTTCTTGTTTAATCACTTAACTTCAAAATGAAATGTTTCTAAGACACTTTGTCATGTCTTAAGTGAAACATATTTAACTAAAGAAGGATGTAGTATTTGTGACATAAGTTATTCTACAGTACACTTTTAAGAAAAAAAAAAAGAAAAAAAAGCTATATTACAAGTCAATTAAAAAAATTATATAATTAAAAGTATATATATATTGTTTAAGTATCCTAAAAACGATTATTTAAGTTAGTCCACAAATTTGTAAACTTAAAAAACGGAAGATATAATGTAACACAAAGAAGTATGACAAATTTTTCCCCCATAAAGGATTAGTCTCAATGACTTGAATTAATTTTTTCCCCTAAAAATGACACATTACTTTTAGTATACAAGTTTGTGAAACGGCTTTTATAAGAAAATATTACGCTGAATACAATATTAAGCCTTGTAATTTAATTCAATAACGTAAATGCGTGGGTGTATAGCTTATATTTACATTTTTTTAAAATCACTTTGCTTTCGTTTTTAAAATATGTAAACACGTTATTTTTCGTAACAAAACTCTATTTCGAATATAATGTTAATACAAGAAAGAATTAGGCATACTATTTTTGTCAATCTCTATAAATAAAATTTCATAGTATTTTCAGATAAAAATTTTCCTTCTAAATTATTATTTCGAATATGGAAATGATCTGTTGACAGAATGTTGTAAGAGAAATGTGCTTATAAATTAAACAAACAGATGTAATAGCATTCATATTAAACCAAAACTCTCGAATTACTCAATAGCTAAAGAAAATTTCCTGCAGTTCATTAAAACTATGATAAAGATATCTCAATACATGTCTGAAGTCCCCATCTCTTGCATTTAAAGAGATAACATTACAAGTTCCCGCTAGCACAGTGGATAAACGCATTGGTCTTCCACATAGAAGATAGTGGGTTCAATTCCTGCCTGTGCCAGCGTTGAAAAATAATTCTTTTAATGAGCAATTACTTCTAAAATTGGTGTCACTAAAAATTAAAATGACAGAAAAAAATAATTTATAACGGTTTAAGAATAAATAAAATTCAAAACACTAAAAAATAAATAACATCTAAAAATAATTTAACCCACTACAAAGAACAAAATCTATGTGTATAAAACTGTACTTTCCTTATCACTTACACCTTAATAACGTCCGGTCTTACAAATCACCTTTCCTGTTCGAACAACATCCCAAACATCCTGCTTCTTGATAACCATTTAAAAATAAATAAATAAACATGTCTAATCCCGTTTCCGATCTGCCCCACCAGTGGCTGAGAGGTTGTGCTCTCGAAGCTGGTAGACGGGAGGTGCTGGGTTCGATCCCAATCGCGCCCGTCGGCCTAATCGTTCGGAGTTTTCGTGGTTTTCTTCGAGCCGTGGATTTATCCATGCGTAAATACGGGTTAGGTTCCCTTAGAAAGACCCCCACGAAGGGCACTCCCCCTGGGCCTATATCACAAGTGCAGATAATTGGCCGTCAACAATCAACCCCCAACCCAACCCCGTTTCCGATCTTACTTCCTGTCACGTTTCCAGTCTTAAAATAAATTTCATGCTAACTTTTATAAAGTAAAACAAAGTCAGAAAGATTTCCATTTTCTTTCATGTGTTAGTTAGCAAAAAAAATTTTTATTTCAAGTTAAAATGTTTTTTTTTTTTTTTTTTTTTTTTTTTATGTTAAATTTTTACAAAGTAAGAAATAATTCCGTTTTTATTTCAGGTTAGCATAAGCCCCCCATAAAAATAAGCCCTTCCCTTCTCTCCTTTATCGCATTCACTTCCTGTCGCGTTTCCTGTTAAATTTCCTTTCGCGTTTCCGATCATACTTCCTGTTCACTTCCTGTCTCAACATGCCTGTTATCCCCACCTGCGACTTCCGGTGTCCACACCTGCCACTTCCGGTGACCTTCACAGAGCACAGAGGTCATTCCACTTCCGGTGCAGCCGTGCAGCTGATGCAGAACTCTTGTTTATCATCTACTCCGGACCTCTTAAGCAATTTAAGCAGAGTTTTTATTAAGACTTTCTACCGGAAGGGTTCAAGGCATGGATCCCTGCGTTCAGCCCCGTGCAAATCAATGTATAAAATTTGAGAACTGCCGATTAAAACCCCTCTGTCTGCTAAGTAAGACTTGAATAAAATTAAGTAGGTTTGAATATCTAGCATTATTTCCAATTCTTCTATGGTTACATCCCAGGGAAGAGTATCAAAGGAGTTTTTGAAATTTATTGATAATAATGATATACATTTTTTTAAATTAACCTTTAAATCTATTAAAGAAAACACTTCTTGAAATGCCGATATTCTGTAGATTTAGATTGTATAAACCCATGTTGAGAAGAATTTAGCTCTTGCGAGTTTCTAATGACGTAGTTTATTCTAATGAGGAATAATTTTTCAAATATTTTTCCAAATATTGGTAGTAGTGAAACAGGTAGGAAGGAGCTTCTGTGTTCTTTTTTTTTGTTTTAAGAAAGAAAACTAGTTCTCCGAGCTTCCATGCATTTGGGAAATAGTTTAATTGTAAAAGAACGTTGTACATTTGAAATATCAAGGGCTAAAAACTTCTATGAAGTATTATTAAAGGAGTAAATGACTCTGGATAGTTCTTGATTTGTGAAAAGTTGTTCTGTACTTGATTTAGAAATTATTGGGTGGGATATAAATTGTGAAGGAACAAAAATATTTTCTGTGATTTCTTGATATACTGTAAAGCGAGTATGAGGATCTGCTGGGGACGATGAGAGGGCATACAACTCAGATCTAAAAAAGTTTCGGAACGCCACTTTTTTTTTTTTGCCATATGGAACTTTAGTGTTCTTTCAAAAATCCAACCAAGACTTCGTTTTTGCTTCTGCTAATGACCGTTTATGTAAGCTCTTTGTCTTTCGAATCGAATTTTATCTTCTGCTGTTGTGCTAGGAAGTTTGGATTTCCTGTATGATGCCTTCATATAATTCCTTTCCATTCGTAAGTTATTAGAAACACCAGTTGACTTTTGGTTGATGGATGCGGCTTCTTTTCTTAAGATACTGATCGCAGTTCTTGATTATATAATTTAAAAAAGTTTCATATTTACAACCAAAGTCTTCTCCCGAACGAATGTTATCAAAATTTATTTCTGTGTTTTCAATATCTATTTCGGATTACTGATGTTAATTTCTTAAACTACACGTTTTATTTCAGTATATTCTTTTAGGTAGAAGAGGAATAATTGTGTCTAGGGTTGTGGTTATTAAACGATGATCTGCAAAAAGTAGATCTCTGTGCGCTTTCCATTCTTGAGATAATTTCAAATGAGGCCACGGTTACATCAGGCCATTACATAGATTAACATACGAGATAGGAGAGTTACAGCAAAATCTGTAACAGCAGCAATAATAGCGTCACTAGTGACAAGGGGGGAAAACTAAGAAGCTTTCGAAATTTATTCATGTACATGAAATCTGTTGATGCTCTATGTTTTTAATATCTATTCTTTTCGCTTCGCGGCAGACGCTTCTGTTCAAATTTGCCACTGGTGTAAAAAGTTTCTTTTTAAAGGGCTTCATTTTATTTTTTAGTTTATTATTATTGAAACAACAGTTCTTTTCAGAACTTTTTTAGTGTGGTTAAAGATGTTAAAATATATCTCATGTAGAATTATATCTGCATACAGATCGGAATTTTAAAACTTCGTTTTTCGCTTTTTCTACAAAGTTCAAAATGTAAACATGTAGTATTTAAGAAAAGAAAGATCATAAATAGATAGTTGTTCAAAAGGAGAAATATTCCGTCTATGAGACGTTTCTTCTCCCTTGTCACTACAGGCGCTGCAATCTCGTTACCATTACGCCCTATGATAGTGTCCTATCTCGTATATTAATCTATGAAATCAGGCCAGCCTAAAAGGAAATTGGTTGGATTGGAACGCTGGACCTCGCGTTTTGAAACTGAAGACGATACATCTGCGATATCACTGCTTGATTACATCGTCACGATATTTATATCTTATACTCTGTCACATTTCCTTGGTAATTTTCTTTACATAATCGGTTACAAAATGATTTGAAAATGGTTGTTTTAAAATTAATTAAACATCTAATCCGTTGGCCGTTTTCTACACAAATCTATAAAATTCTTCGACAGTGGTTCATAATATATTTGACAAGTGGGAGCTCAATTGGAAGTACCGTTTGGGAGTTATCGTGTTAAACACACATACACACACACTGAGAAAAATGACACTTTCAAATCTGAGTAAATCGATGTTTTCATTTTGTTATGAAACTTTTTGTTTCAAATAGGACGACCCAATGCTTTCAATTCTGAAATACCAGAAATACTCAGAATATTTAAACAGGGACATACTCAAAACTGAGCACATAGAGGTCAGTTCGTACTCATTTTTGAAACATGGACATACTAAAAAATGATTAGATTCAGTTAAAACTCATTTTTGAAACATGGAAATACTCAAATAGGAGCACATGATGTTTTATTCTTGAGTGTGTGCATGTTTTCAGAAATGAGTATATACATGTTTCAAACTTGAGTAATTTTGATTCTAATCCATTTCGACTCTTCGACATACTCAGGTTTGAATATTTTTTGCTCCGTTTTGAAAATGTCGTTTTTAGAGTGCACATACAAATCATGATTACAATATTTTTCTTGCACCATGTTTTCGGAAAGTAAAAAAAAATGAATGATAAGAATTGGAGCATATGTACATGAAAATACAAAAGGATTATATAATCTCCTTTGTTAGAAGTCAGTTAAAAATATATATGATCATAATTACCTAGTTGAATAATGGTATTATTATATATTTCCATACGAGAAAAATGTATGATCATAATTACCAGGTACTACTTGAAGACGAACAAATTGGAAGAAAACGCTTCTCCTATTACGATAAATACACGTCTAACATTCTTTATTGCAGATTAATGAAATCTTTTTATCATAACAATAAGATGCAAAACTGATCCGTATACTAAATAATACTTCAACAACTATATTTCCTAAATAAGATTAATGAAATCTGATTTGTTTCTCGCATTATCTGTTCGGTTATTAACATCACTCGTAAAAATAAATGTGATATTTATTCCAATAGGAAAAAGGTGTATTTAGCATTGAGAATAGTTTCTTATTTAATATGTCTATTTGTACATTTGAGTATAATGATATATGACAACTATTACGTGAATAATTACGCACAAAAATAATTATAAAAATTAAAAACATATCATGATTGTGTTCACGTACGGATTGTTACACATTATGGAGATAAAAATATATCAAACAAACAAATTTAATATTAACAAGAACGGTAAATCATGCGTCAAGTATAGATTATGAAACAGTTTCCAACACTTACAGAATACCTTAACAAAACTTCACCGTTTAATAAGGTGAAAGATGATAGCTAAGTAAATAATTTTGAAAACGCATAACACATTTAAAACCCAATTTCAGGAATTACTGTCAATAGTCGGAAAGATATCCGAAATCTTTTGTGCAGCCCTGTATATGTTCTATAGATTTGTGTATAATATACTACATAGTATGCTAAAATTTAGATCAGTTAGCAAATGCATAGCACAGTTGTAAATTCCCCTTTAAGAATTTCCGTCAGCAAACGGAAATGTATTCAAGACCTTTTGTGCTTTCCTGCCTATGATCTATAGAATTTGTATACACCAAGTAATAGGCGAAAAAAAAAAAAAAAAAAAAAAAAAAAAAAAAACGAGTGGAATTTTAAAATACTTAACACAACATAAAACGCAATTCCAGCCATTATTGTTAAAAGACAGTACTGCAACCGAATTCTTTTGTGTGTCCTTGTAAATGAACGATGAATGCTATGCACACCATATTTTATAGTAAGCCTCTTGTAGTACACCTCAGTGATATATATCAATTTCAATATTTTTGAAATAATGATGTAGCATCATTAAAATACACAGCAAACGATTTTTTTCCCATAGACCATAAGGTAACGGAATTTTTTTTAATGTCCCTGTAAATGAACTATAAATGCTACACACTTCATTTTCAATACCGAACATGCTATAATAAATCTCATTAACATATATCAATTGCATGGCAATCCGTGTATATTTACGCAAGTTAGAGCACGCACAGAGAGACAGACAAACCCAATTACACTTTTCAACTGTCTTGGAAAGAGTTAAAAAGTAAAAAAAATGGAAATTTTTTAACTCCAAATGGCTTGAATTGTGGTATCTGGGGGTACATTTTTAAATCTTTGACAAAAATGTTTTGTCAAAATAGCATGTTGTTATTGGAAATTTAAAAGTTAATTCAAGTTCTCCGGAAGGCTTTCCAAATCCACGTGAAATCTACTGAGATGATTCTAGAATATGTATTTTGTAAATAATAATCCAGATGTCTGTCCTGGTCAGGAGTTGCTTCTTTTTATAAAGGTGTCCCATTGGGTGTCTCCGAAGGTGCCCCACACGCGTGCATGTATGGATACATTTATTTACTTACGAACATGTAAGTTATTTATGTATTGCATGCATGAATATGTGGGTAGAACAAAATAATTTGTAGATTAAAAATACTGTTCGGGAAAGAAACTTGATAAAATACAATACAAGAAGCTCGTAAAATCTATTAGCAGTGATAACAAGTAATTTTTAATTACAAAAGTAAAAACTTTAAAAGATTGCTTCTTACCTTAATGCATTGATATTCACTTATTGCACGTCTGTTGTCTTATTTCGGTGAGAGTTGTCTGGGACAACAGAGTATTTGTGGCAACCCTTTACTTTTATCCCCATTTACTGATAGCTGTAAAAAATTGCGAGAAGTAAATTATAGATTTCATTCATCTCATTTAGGAAATGCAGTCGTTTGAAGTATTATTTAGCATGGATCCGTTTTGAATCATATCTATACTAATAAAAGAAAATTTCGCTCTTTGTATTTGTTTGTTTGTTTGTCTGCGATGACCAGAAAAATCTAACCCACCTAGAAGTCTGAAAATTTAGGTGCGGATCTGGCCACGTGCACCCGAGTCTTAGAATTTTAATATTTTGATAATTACCCAACATACTAATTATAATCTCATTAAACATCGTATCGAAAATGCCGTCTTTTAAATCAAAATGACTGAAGAAAAGAACAGCTGTTCTGGATTTGCAAGCAGAAATGAACGAATTAGAAATTATTTTACTAATTAGCGAATTGTAAGAAAACTAATTAAGATATCAATTTGAAAATTTCTGAGCATATGTAAAAAAAAAAAAAAAAATCTGCATCCGACTATGCGATTTTTGAAAAATTCGACCGGTAATTTTTTCTTAATTTATGCAAAAAACTGCCAAAAATCTGCCAGCGTCAGTGGAAAAAATCCGAGAAAGTTTCAGAGAGGGATCTGCTTTCATTAAAAACTGAACTAAAAAGAGATCTGTTTCTCTGGCCGATCCCTCCATTTAGTTTGCTAAAATGAAAGGAAATAATTGCCAATTTTTACTAATGAGCAAAAATTTAGATAACTAATTAAGATATAGATTTGAAATTGAGGATGGGAAGCATGTCATGTGCAGGCTATTTTAGCGCAGCGTCTTCGTTTTGTTCTAATTGTCAGAAAATTTTAATTCTTTTTTAATGATCGCGTTAATGTAGGTGAAGGTGGTTTTCTTGAACAAATTATTCGTTATATTTGAAGGTATGGGGAGGGAGGGGGTTAACGCCTTGCTCTGAGATTGTTATTATCTCGGGCCCGGGCAACGCCGGGCGGGTAGCTAGTTGTTATAATAAAAATAACTTCTTTTAACTAGAGTTTAATGCTTTATCCTTTTTGCAGGCAGATGCAATTATATTCTCTCATATCTTACCTTTTTAATTACGTGTACACCGCAGCTCGAATATTAGAACAATATGTTTCTTGCTGTGTATGTATGCACTTTGTCCGGTATTATTTTCTTTCTTTTTAATTCTGAACTTTGGGCATCTGCTAGTTATCATAATACATTTACTTTTAGCCTTGTAATTATTTCAGTTTAACACAAAATTTATATACATCCGCAGTTTATGTTTTTGCAAATTGTTATTTCTGTCTCGATATTTCATGATCACAGATGTTTTCCCAGCGCATAAAAGCCACAAAAAGGTTACTGATGAACTTTGTGATATTACACACCCCTCTTTAATCGCCAAATTTAAATATATCTATTTCTTATCATTAACGGTTATTTTTGCTGGCGTTAATGGATCTTGCCAATTGCTTTATTTTTGGTGTAAAATACTCACTGACCTGTCATTGTGATGATTTGAGATGATCAGTCTTTGCTGAGATGTAGAGGTGTAAAGACTTCTCTTGACACTGCCTTGCTATGGAGCAAGCCGACCACCTGTTTGCTTTTACTTTTATGCAACTTTTCGCTTCAAATAAAGGACTAATTTCGACAGAATGAGTTCTTATTATATCTCCGAACTATTGTTGTGTCTCGTTACTCAGGAAACGCATCTGAAGTGTTTTGCGATACAACGAACTTCATTTTAACAATTATGTACTATTATAGTAAAATATCCACTGTGACGATCAGGCCAACTCTTCGATAATATTATTAGAATGCAAACGTCAACTAATGTATACTAAAACTACAGTACACAAAGTGGTGCCTATTTTTGAAGTAAAGTATGTACGTTAAAATGGGTGGTCTGGCCTCGCTTGCATGTCTACGTTGGTATGAAAACTTTTTCATGTGTCTATCAATCTACAAAATGGGACTGTGTCTCCTTCATAATTGATGGAATCTGTGTGCGGAACAGTTTGAAATCGAGATATTTACCGACCTGATACACTGCAATTTCCGAATATCGCAAGACTTCGATTTTCTTTTAATTCATAAGTGACGGACTATGGACTAAGCCGCATACACCGCCTTTGATGACGTATGCTTCTTTTGGATTTTCGTCTAAGCAGATCTACGGAGCGACCGTTGATAAAAAAATACAGACTAATTAGCAGCTCTGTTCAACATATTCGTGTCCGGGAGAATTTTTTTTCCCCTTTTCGTATAGTGCTTGTGAATGGAAGTTTCTGCACGTTGTGAAATACGTGCGTTTGCATCTTTTGAATATTGTGGATTCAACAACAGTGTGTGTGTCTTCGGCGGTTAGAAAAGTTTTCTTTTTTTTTTCTTTCTCCGTTTGTCGATGAAGACTTTTGGAGAAATTGTGAAGGTGCTTTTTCCGTGTAGTGAAGTGCTCAAGATATGATAGTGTAAAATTATCGTTCTGTAAATTATTTTGTGTGGCGTCTGCAATCGGTTAGGTACAGTGACGAGTGGAATTATAGTTTGCCCGGATGTGTTTTTTTTCCGCGTCCTCCTTATATGTTGTTTTACTTACAAAAAAAAGGGTGATTTCAAATTAATTTTCGTAAAGTGATATCGAGAAATAATTAAAAAAAAAGAGAGCAGAAAAATTTTAAGGTATCCACTGCCTTGTGTAAAAGGTGGTTTACTAAAAAAAAGTGGTACTAAAAGTGGTTTACAGCTTACAATATTTTTTTTTAACATGTCATATATGTTACTTCAATCCGTCATTTTTTTTTTTTTTTGGTACAATGCATGCGATATATTTTTAATTTATATGTAAAAGAAAAAGTTACAAATTTTTATTCTTATGTTTTTAAAAGTATTTAAGTGTTGGGAAAAATGATAATAATGATTTAAAAAGATAAGTTTTTACTGCAGTTTAATTTTTCTCATAGTAAAGTACCGAGTTATGATATTTTGAATTGTTAAAGGTTATGATTTTAATAATAATAATAATAATAAATGTAGGTTCTCATTTTTTTTTTTATCTTTCATATAATAATATGCTCATGATTTTTTAAACTAGTTAGATATTTTGTGTAGATGGAAGAACACCAAGGTAGGTGAAAAATATATTTGTGCAAAATGATGGTAGTAATTTATTATTTTAATATTTTTACTGTGTTATGCATTTAATTTATTATTTATATATTTATTGATATTTTTGTGCTAAAACTTTTGCGTGAGGTCATATATATATTTTTTTAAAAGAGAAGGATTTAAAAATTTAAAATGACTAGTAATTTTCAATTCCAAGTTGATGATTTCTTTGGAGATTCTTCCTTTGTGAATTTTTTCTTTGATCAGATTTTAACATACGAAAAACTTAAGAGCTTGTCCCGTGATGAAACTGTGGCTTTTCTAAAATCAAAACTTAAAGGTCCAGCGCGGCAATATATGATAGAAGACCCAGTCTTATACAAAGCTACAGATTTTGAGTTTATTCAAAATAGAATAACAGATTTTTTTGCTAAGACTTCTGCCCCTGCGACTTTAAATGATTTAAATACGCTTACTATTTTGCCGCATGAATCTATTAAAAATTTTGCCCACCGGTTGAATGTTTTGGTAACTAAAGTTTACCCGGAAATTCTAGACAAAGCTTCCTCGAATCATATAAAATATGTAAAATTTTTGTCTTGCCTACCATCTTCTATCAGATGTAAATTATTTGAGGAAGATGTAAAAACTTATCCGAAAGCAGTAGAAAGAGCACAGGTTTTGCAAGACATATTTGTACAGGATAATGTGTTCACTATTAGTGATTCTTTTCATGCAACTGAACAGTTGCAATCGAATATTGCTGAGCTTACGGAAAAAATAAATAATTTGAATTTTGCTCAACCTGTGTAAAAAAAAATGACTCCTCACCTGTTAGAGAAAAGAAACACCATGACAGACAAAATTATCAGGAAAATTATAAAACGCGACACAATTTTCAGCCATATCAAAGACGGCGGTATCCACAAAAACAAACTGAGCGTTGCCAATTATGTTTTCGTTATGGTCATTCTGCTAAGCATTGCTTTAAATGGCAAAGAGCTAATACAAAATTGGACCAACAAGACACTAGATACAAAAGAAATTACTCAGACACTAATTACAAGAATTTAAACTCAAAATGAGTCACACGAAAGCTGACAATGTTGTGCCTCAGAAAAATTTACCTACGTCAGCACCCATTTTTCACATTAATGACGAAAGTTTGCCAAAGATTTCGGCCAAAAGACTTTTTAACTCCATTGCGTCTCAGACAAATACTCAGGTTTGCATTGCAAATGACTGTTCAACACAAACAGAAAACATGTTTAGTGAATTTATATTTAATGTAAATATCCCAACTCCAGAACTTCCTCTCATAAATACTTTAATTGCTCAAGAAAATGCTTCCCTACTTTTAGATACTGGCAGCAGCACATCTTTGCTTTCGAAGCGTTTATTTGATAAAGTTAAAGACAAATTAAAATACAAACGCTTAGGATCTAATGTAACTTTAACGACGGTAAATTCAGAACTGGATTTCACGGCATGTATTCGTTTCACATTTAAAATTCAACAAAAGTTCTTTTCTCACCATTTCTATATCGTTGATATTCCTGAATCGCATAATTTTGATGGCATTTTAGGACTTAACTTTCTTGAAAAACATAATATCACACTAGATTTAACGAACAAAATCATGCAGCTCAATGAGTTAAAAGTTCCATTCATTTATTCTAAAGAAACAACTGAAACGCTTGAGTGTCACAATATCAATGTCAGTCAGCCTATTTCTGAAAATGTTATGCTAAAAACTAAATTGATTCTTGCACCAAATCAAACTAAATGTATCTCTGTAAAAGTTAAAAACATGATTCATGACACTCCATATTTATTCCAAAGTAACGCTTTTGCTAAAGATATCCTTGCTTTTGACTCTATTGTCCAAATTGATAAATAAAACACCAGTGAATTTTCTAGTTATGCCAGAAATAATGTAAACAAAACTATACATGTAAACAAGAACACCAATATAGGCTCAGTTACCCAAATTGAGGAGATAATCCAAAATTCTGAGGACTTGAAAGACAGCGAAAATGTGGTTAATGAACAAACACAATTGTTTGTAAATTTTATCAAAGCTTCCGATGAAATATTGCAAAAAAGAAAAGCAGATCTGTCATCTGATGACTTTAAATTAAATCACCTTCCTAAACAAGAAGCAGATAAAATGCAGAAACTTTTGTTGGAAAATTATGCAGTTTTCTCAAAATCAATGAAAACATTGGGAAATACCGATAAATTCAAACCCAATATCAAACTTACTAATGATTTCCCTATTAAGACATTGCCATTCCCAATCCCTCAATCTTTACAGCAAGAGGCATTAGATCAGATAAATCAATTAGTCGAAGCTGGAATCATAGAACGCAGTTGTTCTGAATGGGCTTGTCCTATCCTTTTGGTAAAAAAACCCGGATGGATTGGGTAAACAAAAATTTATATTAGCTTTAGATTTGCGCATGTTAAATACAATCATTCAGAGCTCCTCTTACCCTCTTCCTAAAATTCAAACGATAATTTCCAACTTATCAAAATATAAATATTTTACATCGCTACTTTTCCAAAAGGCCTATCATCAAATTGATATGCCAATTAAATTTCAAGATAAAGTAACTTTTTCAAGCATGTTTGGCTCGTATAAATTTAAAAGGCTCTGTTTCGGTTTGAAGAACACAAGCAATTATTTTCAAGCACTTATGGACATGTTGTTGGATGAGATGAGATTAGAAGGTATCTACGTATACCAAGATGATCTTATATTTGGCTCAAATTCAATACAGGAAACTTATGAAAAATTGGAAAGAATTCTCCAAATTTTGGCTAAATATAATATGACCCTTTCCCAAGCAAAATGTACTTTCCACCAATCTGCAATTGATTACCTCGGTTTTCATATTGAAAATCATACAATTTCGCCTATCAACAATAACATATTGAAAATAAAATCCTTTCCAGCACCTAAGACAAAAAATCAGGTTAGAAGTTTTGTTGGCTTGACCACGTTCTATAAAAATCTAATTTCCTCATTTTCTAAATTAATTCAACCACTCATTGATTTATCTAAACCTAAATCTGCATTTAAATGGACTGATTTACCATCAAAGTGTATTCAACGACATACAAAAGATTTTCTTTAAACATCCTATGGTCAGATTACCCGATTGGGATAAGACGTTTTATGTCAATACAGACGCTTCCGGAACGGCAATTTCAGGTGCTCTTCTCCAAATGTATAATGACCAACTCTTACCTATTTCTTATTTTTCAAAGTCATTAAAACCATCTGAAAAAAATACCCCGCAATAAAATTAGAATTAATGGCCATTGTAAAATCTATAAATGCATTCAATTACTATATTTACAATCATAATTTTGTCATCTTATCTGATAGTGAACAATTAGAAAAGTATAAAAAAACCTCTAACCCAGCTGACATCACAACTCGTTGGCTAATGCATCTGTCCAAATATACTTTCACATTTCAACACATACCTGGCTCTAAAAATGTTTTAGCTGATTATTTATCCAGGTGTAGTTTTAACGACAACAACACAGAAACTCTTGACTCGAATCCCCAACTAATGTCTGAAAATTCTCAACCTTTACCAATTGTCGAAAATGATATTAATGTTATAGACTCCCATGAATTCCTTAATTGTTTGGTTAACATAAATGCAAAAAACAAAGATCCTTTACTAGAAATTTCGAACACAACTTTTGTTCAAGAACAACTTAAAGACTCACAGTTATCACCTATATATAATGAAATTTTAAATTCAGGTTCTTGTGTTAAGTATCCTTCTTTCTTCATACATCCAGACTCTAAGGTCCTTATGCAAAAGAAAAACAACATTGCTCAAAACTCTTTTTCATATCTTATAATTATTACAGATTCTTTAAAACCTAAAGTATTAACAATTTCTCATCTGTCACATTTTGGTTTTATAAAAACATATAACTTTCTTTCTTCGCGTTATTTTTGGAAAGGCATATACACAGACACACTTAATTTTGTTGCTTCGTGCACAAAATGCCTCCAAGCAAAACATCACCGAATTCCTAACGCACCCCTTCAACCTACTTACACCCCAAAATTCCCAGGAGTCACAATTTCTATTGATCTTGTTGGACCTTTCAAAAATGGTCACTCTATTTTAACTGTGACCGACCACTTTTCCAGACATCTTGAACTGTATCCACTTCAATCAACCACAGCTCCTAAAATTGTAAAGTGCCTATTCTCATATATGACTATTTTTGGACGACCGGCAACCCTATTGTCAGACCTCGGTCCCCAATTTAGGGCATATATTTATGATACTTTGAACAATACTCTAGGCATCAAAATTTCTCATTCGTCAGCAGCACACCCGGCTTGTAACTCTATCTCTGAGAGGGTGAACACTTCAATAAAATACTCTATAACTACTCTAATGCAAGAAGGATATACATTTGAAAACGCTATTGCTATACACAAAAACTTATACAACGGTTCCAAACACTCCTCCACTTCATTCTCTCCTAACTTCTTACATTTTGGCCGAGAATTATCACTAATATTCGACACTTATAATTATAATGCAAATCAACCTTTTTTGGATCAAAATGTTGAAACATATAAACTATTTGATGACTTAAATGGCATTTACAGAAAAGCATATAACAAAATTAAAAATTCACAATTTAAAAGAAACAATTATCACCAAAAGACAGCTAAATTAAGACCAATTTGTAAAAAAGACATTGTTTATTTGAAATCTGTTGACAAATTTAAACCCAAATATACAGGACCTTATGTTGTAGTCCAAAAACACTCACCTGTAGCCTTTTCTATTATGAAACTCAACTCACATCTTGATAATACCCTATTTAGAGTTCACTTAGACAGAATCATCCTTGCTCCACCTCGTAATAATCATCTATTCGATAAAGTCATCACAATAATCCTAACAATTTTGTAGACACTAGACAAATTCTAAATCAGCCACATCCCTATAATTTACACCCTCGTAATTAATATTTTATATTGTTGTTTTGTCAGTCATTGCTACACAGGAGTTGCGCAAATCCTCGTGTACCATTTATATTTAGTTTGTAGTATTCTTGTATATGGTTGTTAAGTTTTTGATGCTCATGGCTGGTTCATAGTGTATCGTTTGTTATTTTTATATACAGGGAAACTATTTACTATATTCTTGACAAATTTCAATTCTTTAAAAAAAAAATATATATATATATATAAATAAATAATGCTGATATTTAAAAAAAAATGAATGACAATAGTTCAGGTATGTTTATCATTTAAGTCTTCATTTTTCTAATATTTTTAATTCAGATAGTCTATTTCAATGTATCAATGGTGATATTTAAATTTCTATTGTGAATTCTCTAGATTTAATTAAATAATAATAATAATAATAATAATAATAATAATCAAGCAATACAAAATCATGATTGCGACCTTAATTGCTCTCTGCACTCTGGAAGATAACTTGAAAATTTTACCATTTTTAACTATGGGTGATGACCAAAAGCAATAACCAATGGTCATATTTCTTGTAATAAATACAAGTTTAGGGTAAAAAGATTTGCATTCAGCAGAATTGAATTGCACTGAATTTGCCCGTGTGTATACACGAAACAATTTTTAATTTTTCAATTTTTATTTTCATATATATATTCTTTTTGACTTGTAATAATAATTTTGTGTATTTTATAACTGTGTTTAAATTTTGCATTTTGATATATTTATGGTTTGTTAGTAAACAAACAAAGTGAGTTGAACATGTGCTACAATTTTTTCAAAAAAAAAAAAAAAAAAAAAAAGAAAAGAAAGAGAAAAGCAAAGAAAACGGTACTATTGCATAGCACAATCTAAACATAGCTTTAGCTGCATCTCCAGAAAACTTTTCTGAGTTTACAAACTTTCATTAAAAAAAAAAAGTAAACACAGCTAGTTGGTATAGTAATGCAACTTGAGATGTTCAACATGGTTTAACTTTGTTTATTTTTCACGTGAAAAGGAACTTTTACAACTGCACAAGCAAACCAAAGAGCTTTTTAAGAATTGCTGATCACAATTCTTTCTTTTTCATATAGCATGGCCACATTTTATACGTTTATCATCATTGCAGTGTATTTATTTTTAGCAAGCTATATTTGATAATATAATGGCAGCCAGGAGAAATAGTTTGAATTTTTATTTGTTGCAAAAAAACTTTTTCAATTCGAAAGACATTTTTTTTTAAAAATAAGGCAAACCTTTTGAAGGCGCACTATTTTTGGCTAGCTATGGATATATGTGTGCATATATATACATATTTTTACTAGCCTTATAGCATTTTTCTAATCATACATATATATATATAAATAATAGTTACGTCCTTTATATCCTTTATATTGTAGTATTATGTGCATTATGTCTCATTTTCATTTTATTGTATATATGTTTTGTATTTAAGATGCACAGGTTTTTGGTAAGATTCATTATTTTTTTTTTTGCCAGCTTCGGGGTGATATATATATGGTACAGATCCATATATATGCTTTTTATTACACAAAAAAAAACAGTTTTAATTCTTTTGTTAAATGTTATCTCTTCTCTTTTCTTTTTATTCTAAAATCATGTCTCATTTATTAACAGTTTAATGCTTTATCCTTTTTGCAGGCAGATGCAATTTTATTCTCTCATATCTTACCTTTTTAATTACGTGTACATCGCAGCTCGAATATTAGAACAATATGTTTCTCGCTGTGTATGTATGCACTTTGTCCGGTATTATTTTCTTTCTTTTTAATTCTGAACTTTGGGCATCTGCTAGTTATCATAATACATTTACTTTTAGCCTTGTAATTATTTCAGTTTAACACAAAATTTATATACATCCGCAGTTTATGTTTTTACAAATTGTTATTTCTGTCTCGATATTTCGTGTTCGCAGATGTTTTCCCAGCGCATAAAAGCCACAAAAAGGTTACTGATGAACTTTGTGATATTACACACCCCTCTTTAATCGCCAAATTTAAATATATCTATTTCTTATCATTAACGGTTATTTTTGCTGGCGTTAATTGATCTTGCCAATTGCTTTATTTTTGGTGTAAAATACTCACTGACCTGTGAACATTGTGATGATTTGAGATGATCAGTCTTTGCTGAGATGTAGAGGTGTAAAGACTTCTCTTGACACTGCCTTGCTATGGAGCAAGCCGACCACCTGTTTGCTTTTACTTTTATGCAACTTTTCGCTTCAAATAAAGGACTAATTTCGACAGAATGAGTTCTTATTATATCTCCGAACTATTGTTGTGTCTCGTTACTCAGGAAACGCATCTGAAGTGTTTTGCGATACAACGAACTTCATTTTAACAATTATGTACTATTATAGTAAAATATCCACTGTGACGATCAGGCCAACTCTTCGATAATATTATTAGAATGCAAACGTCAACTAATGTATACTAAAACTACAGTACACAAAGTGGTGCCTATTTTTGAAGTAAAGTATGTACGTTAAAATGGGTGGTCTGGCCTCGCTTGCATGTCTACGTTGGTATGAAAACTTTTTCATGTGTCTATCAATCTACAAAATGGGACTGTGTCTCCTTCATAATTGATGGAATCTGTGTGCGGAACAGTTTGAAATCGAGATATTTACCGACCTGATACACTGCAATTTCCGAATATCGCAAGACTTCGATTTTCTTTTAATTCATAAGTGACGGACTATGGACTAAGCCGCATACACCGCCTTTGATGACGTATGCTTCTTTTGGATTTTCGTCTAAGCAGATCTACGGAGCGACCGTTGATAAAAAAATACAGACTAATTAGCAGCTCTGTTCAACATATTCGTGTCCGGGAGAACTTTTTTTCCCCTTTTCGTACAGTGCTTGTGAATGGAAGTTTCTGCACGTTGTGAAATACGTCCGTTTGCATCTTTTGAATATTGTGGATTCAACAACAGTGTGTGTGTCTTCGGCGGTTAGAAAAGTTTTCTTTTTTTTTCTTTCTCCGTTTGTCGCTGAAGGAAGACTTTTGGAGAAATTGTGAAGGTGCTTTTTTGCAACGCCGGGCGGGTAGCTAGTTGTTATAATAAAAATAACTTCTTTTAACTGGAGGCTCTGCCCTCTGTAACAGTTACGTCCCCACAGGCTCTAAAATACGCTACTTTGATATGTTTAAAAACAAATTACACGATTACGGAAGATTGTATGATATTATCAAGACCAGTGGCCATCTTCTGTAATCGGGTTGCCATTCATTTCCCTTTGACTGGGGGATTTTTTGGTTCCCAAGGATGCATCCACCGCTGTCGTCTGTTTTAATGTGTAAATATACGCATTTATTTTTATAATGCATTTGGGCTTTTTAAAATCTGGCAACAGTAGATAAAAAAGGCTATATGAAACTATGAATTAGATCTCTATTCAGATAATGAAATTTTAAATAAAAATTTGAAAAAAAACAAACCCTTCAAAAAATTAGAAAAAAAAATGATTGGACTAGGGACACTGCGCACCACAATCTAGTCATCTCTTTAATAAAACCGTAAGTCATGTGACTGTCATCAACAGTTCCGGAATGTCCGTTTCACTTTTTCATATGCCAGGCGGCCATTTTTATTAAATATTATTTTTTCGAATAAAACTTCATAAATGTGACATTTTTAGAAAGATCGTTCAAAATAAATTAATATTTGAGAGATGACTTACGTTCAATTATGTATATATTCTCCAATAACTTCAGTTGAAATTAGCTTCGCAGTTCAAATTCTCTATCCATGAAAGTAAAAAAAAAAAAAAAAAAAAAAAAAAAAAAAAAAAAAAAAGATTCATTCGTCATGAAGGTTTAAAATATTAAACCATTAAACCATGGAGATAATCGTTCGTAAAGTTAGTTTTCCATGAAAGATTTTTTGGGGCGCTGCCTGGTGTCAACAAAATAATTCGTACCAGTGACACAATCAAAGTTTACCATAATTATGTGCTATACAACTCAACTTAATTCTTTATCTTTTCTTGATGTAAGCTGAATGTAAACAAATACAACTCATGTAATGATATTTAATTAATCAAATTTCGAAACAAATTGTCAGTTAATTTGGTATTTATGTATTATACGTGAAAGGAAGAGAGACCACCGAAAATGATTGTTAATCACCAATCATATTTACCATTATTAATGACCAATCGCTTTCAAAACAGTAATTTAATATACATTTACAAAATACATAACATCATTAAGTACTTTTGTGTTATTTGGGCGCAAATCTCGCCAATAGAATTTTTAAAATCGCCAATACCAGCTTTTATTTTTCGCGTGTGCAAATTAGAAACGATACTTTTATTTTGAAATCAAATTTTCTGATGGAACAGCTGTCGTAGACGCACCGGGGCACTATATTAACTATAGAGTTGCAATATAGAGAGAAAAAACGGGTTGCTGTAATTAGAATTATAGGCGGTAATGTTGGTGTGACATATTTACGTGATTATCAAAACTGGCTTCCAAAAGTTCAATGTTTCACCAAACCATACTCGAAAATTACGTGTTATAATAGGCACTCCAATTATGTCACATTATTCAAGACGTTTTAAATGAGAATAATGATAGATTTTCTTCTTGATTCTCCCGTAATCAAGTCTACAGTCAAAGTTAGCGAGAAACAAAC
This sequence comes from Maratus michaelseni, assembly GCA_963931845.1. Lineage (NCBI taxonomy): Eukaryota > Metazoa > Arthropoda > Arachnida > Araneae > Salticidae > Maratus > Maratus michaelseni. The sequence goes on from OZ007591.1 coordinate 251,261,077, forward strand.
AAACAAACAAAAAAATATTGGCAACAATATGGTTCAGTGTAAATGGTGGATATCATTAAAGACTTTCGCAAAATAGACTTCATTGCACCAAATCGTATTAACTAAAATACGCCATTTTGCAATGGATCCAATTACGGAAAACTACTTAATATGTTTAAGAATCTCCTCATTAGCAAGCATATTGCAACTGATAAGCAAACGGATATGAAGCATAAATGCTTAAGTTGGTTAAGCGGTTTTTGTCAAGAAAGATGAAATACATAAGAACAAAAAATATGCGAAATGCTACCATGATCGAAAAAGTTTTTGATTTGTCTATTAGAATCTTCCGGTTTGGCGAAGGATTACGGAAAAAAAAAATTATGAATAAAAGTAACGTGTTACAGTGCTTAACATACATTTAAGGGAGACCAAACTGGTCGCCAGTGGCGGCTAGTGTATGTATATGGCTTCAAAATATGGTTAAATTGCTGTGCATAGTTTTTCATCTTATAAAATTTATGTAATTGAACTATCTTAAACAATTTCAACATTAAATAGCGCTTAAAATAATTCTTTGATTTAGGAAGTGTGTACTTCAACGTGTTTATCATACAATTCTCGATAAAACTACCAGTTTTCATATTTTTATATGCAATAGTTTTTTTGCAGAAGACGCCGAAAAAGATGAAAGCTCACAATACATTTAATTACAATGCAGCAGCGTTAGTTACTTTTTTTTAGAATAGAGATTCTTTCGTCTTCAAGTAGATAATTACGATAATAATTTTTTCTCTTATGTTCTCATATCATGGAGATCTAGTGGCCATAAAAAAACAAGCATACAGTTGGCTGTATAACCTTCTTTGTTGGGAGTAAATTAAAAATTACTTTAATCTTTATATATTATTTCAAATTCACAAACATTAAACTGAAAATCACGTTAAGTCTCTAAAAATGTATTATTCTCTAACAGCATAAATAAATATCAAGATATGAATTTTTTTTTTTTTTTTTATAATAGAAAAATAAAAAGAAGAAAAAGTGTGGCTTAAATTTAACCACTGAAAATTTATTGAAGCAGATTCTTGTTCTTCAAAAAGTTTTCGCTCAATCAGCTAGAAAAATGTTTGTCATCTACCGTCACATATCACTTGCAGGTAAAAATGCGTCTCGAATTTTCAAAAAATATTTCTAATTTATACCTTACAACAAATTCTGAAAACAGCTCGGTGAAGTATTATTTTTCAAATATCGAATTTTTCAACTTTACCGTACTATTCTGTAGTTTTCGATAGTAGTTTTAAAATATGATACAACTTTTAAGCTTGATGTCACATAGAAATATGTCTTTTGTGTTATTTTTAAATTTCTTCGGAAAAGCATAGCAATTGTAAATGAATTGTCTTCCTAAAGTTTGAATTATGCAATTTAAAAGTTTTCGTGAAATGTATTAAAAACACTTATTCTTCTTTCGTTCAAAATATTGTAATTACAAAAAGGAGGAAATTATATTGAATAACAATTGATTTAAAGTTATATTTTTTAAAGTATACATTTTATAGCGGAGTATCTTTTTTTTATGACATTTATTGCCGAAACGTCAATTGAGGCTTACTGTTGAGACGTGAAAAGTTTTTGTTATCTGTTTGTTTGTCTGTATGTCTCACGATAACTGGCGCAAAAAGTATCCTTTTAGTCTGTAATTAGGTAGGTATGTTGGCGAGGTACGTGGAATTAGCTGTATAGTTTTCGGTTAAATTTGGTTAATTCGCTCGAAAAATATAGAATTCTTTTAAGTCATAATGATTTTCAATGGGAAGTCAGATGACTTTTAAATTGTAATATTCATCGTAAGGGAAAATGACGCATTGAGATAATTGATTTAAATGTTAAATTATGGATGCTAAATTTCCGAAATACAAATTTTAAATTAATTCGATCACGTTGAAAATTTGCCTATATAATTATTAGAATTTCGATATTAATTGTATAAATTATTGGAAAATTTTACGCATCAATTTGAGAGATATAAAACATTTTAATTTTTAATTTTTTACAAAAATGTCCAATGCATTTCTTTTTTCCTCTCTTCCATTAAAATGAATGCCTAGCAACTGTATGTTTAAGAATATGAAAAAAAAAAAAAAAAAAAAAGAAAATTCAAGTAAATCGCATTATTTTGACGCAAAATTATTTTATTAACAAAATAGCTGATTTTCGGGTGATTTTAATTTTTAGTAAGCTTTTTTTAATGAAATAGATGAGAATTTATTTTAACTACTAAACAAAGATTACCAATTCGGTTTTTCAAGCGAAAATTATAAAAAAGTTGAATGTGTAAATTGAATGTATGTGTCATAAGAGGAATTTACATTTGTATAAGCATATTTATAACACGAAATTTTATTCAATTTCAGCACCATATGACGATGTTTAGTGGGTGAAAAATAAGTATACTTTTAAGGGTAGGGTAAAATCTCCTGTACAAGGAGATGGTTAATCTAATGAAATTAGAATAGTAAATGCATTGAGATATATACTCAAATAATGAAACAGCACAATTACTGGAAATTGATACCATAAAATTAAAGTGACAACGGGGGATTCAGGGGGGTTGTAGAGTTCCCCCTGAAGGAATGTATTCTTATTCTGAAAAAAACAAAACAAAACAAGAATAAGTAGTTTATCACATTGCATAAAATTGTGTTTAATGTGATACATCTAAAATTTCTGAAAGCTTCGATATATCTTATAAATCTTAATCTTATCAGAGATAAATCTTATCAGAGATAAATCTTATCAGAGATGTTTTAGAAAACTCGTAAGATTAAAATGTGTACTAAATATAAAAGAAAACTTTCAAAAGAGAATCTTCCTCATACACGACATTTAAAATTCACCAGATAACAGTCATCTAATCTGCCTGCCCATTTTTATCTAGCACGATCACAACAAATTTCATTTGGTGGATGTGCAGTATAAGCACGATTCTGGTGCTGATGGCCTAAGGCAATAATACACTGCTCAAAACAATTAAAGGATATTTGAAGTTTTATATAAAATAAAGATATAAACGAAATTTTTTTTGCCGAAAATAGAAGAAGAGAATCACAAATGCAAATTTTTCTGGTTTTCAAACTGTGGAGTATGCAAATTTTGAGTTCGACGTCAAAAACGTCGCTTCAGCGGCAGCGAATGAAATTTGACTTTCAACTGGATAAAAGAGAATGAAGACAAGGATGATCGGCATTCAGTGATTGCTTTGTTTCGATGAGTACGATGTCTCAGCGAAGTCATTTGACAGATTCAGAAGCTTGGAGAATTGTTGGTAGGTTAGAAGGGGGCCAAACTCAAGCCGAAGTAGCGCAAGCCATTGGAGTGTCACAAACTGTCATTTCCAGGATCTGGAACCGTTTTTTGGAGAGTGGATGTGCAGGCCGAAGACCAGGGCAAGGTCGTATACGGGCAACAACGCCCAATGAAGATCGGTATTTAGCGTTAACAGCTCGGAGACACCAAAACATGAACGCTACTCTTCTCCAACAACACCTTCGCTCGGCTACAGGCACCACGATTTCAACTCAGACTGTCCGAAACCGGCTCCATGCTGTAGGTCTGTATGCTCGCCGACCGATGGTATGTGTTAGATTAACATCAAGGCATCGTCGCGACCGCAGGGAGTGGGCAACCGAGCATGTCAACTGGAGGAGAAATGAATGGAGCAATATTCTGTTTTCTGACGAGTCCCGTTTTTCTGTGCATCCGGATAATAGGCGTATTTTCATCTGGAGGGACCGTGGCAGTAGGAATAATCCTGCGTTCGTGCACGAAAGTGTCAGATTTGGCGGTGGAGGAGTGTTGGTGTATGGTGGCATCTCCATTGACGGGTGCACTGACCTCTACATCATTCGAGATGGAGCTCTGACTGGTCGCCGATATAGGGATGAGATCCTCAGACCTATTGTAGTCCCTTACGCTGCAGCAATCGGAGATAACTTCATTTTAATGGACGATAAGTGCAGGCCACATCGTGCAAACCTGGTGGAGGATTTCCTTTTCGAGGAAGGAATCGTTCGAATGGAATGGCCAGCGTGTTCTCCAGACATGAATCCAATCGAGCACGTTTGGGACGCTCTAGGAAGACGAGTTTCTGGCCGCCAACAACCCCCACAAACTCTCCAAGAACTGGAAAGAGCTCTTCTGGAAGAGTGGGGCAGAATACCCCAACTCGTCATTAATAGCCTCATTGAGTCCATGCCTCAAAGGTGTTCAACGTTGCTGGCCGCCCGTGGAAACCATACCCCCTACTGAAAATGATTTTCTTTGAAGAAAACACCTTTTCTTATTCTTTTTTTCTCATATGCACAAATTGTGTTTTTTTCCTTTTGTACACAAATGCGCAATAAAATGCATTTTTTTCTGCCAAACATGTGTAATTTATTCTCATATAATCTACTATGTCTGTCGACCATGTATCAATCAGCTAAAAAGTTTCCCAGATACAAAATCCACCTAAAACTGCAATATCCTTTAATTGTTTTGAGCAGTGTATTATTTATACTAAGAAATATACATCAGTGATTATCTTAATAAATGTATCATCATTATATAATTCTGTTGGATGACAATCAGTGTATTTTACCTTTACGATAATGGTACATTTATTTTCATAAGCATGAAATAAATAAAGATATAGATAAGAAACTTGATAAATCCGATTTACAAAAATCACAGAATCGTATTTCATTTTTTCTCAACATTGTGTGAAGGTTAAACTATTTTAACTCATTGAAGGGCGATGGGATATATTTTATCCCACTTAATTTTTATCAAGATTTTTATCGGAATTAAAAAAAAATACTTTTATAACCTTGGTAGAAAAAAGCTATAAAATTGAATTTCCTTATTTTCAAATAAAATTTTTAAAAAATTCTGGAGCGAACTCAACATTACAGAAACACAATTACTTGTCTCTGAAAGAGCTAAAGAAGTAATATGTGCAAATCATTTATGCTAATATTGAACAAATTAAATACACAAATGTGTGTACAAAAGGAGATGGATAGTTTGAGAATAGATTTTTGGTCTCTCGGATATTAGGGCTATTTTCTCTTTTTTATTAGGGTTTCGTTCACCTCACGAAACCCTATTCGTCCCGCTATGTTGTCTGTCCGTCAAAGAGCCGGTTCTCATAAACTATATAACTTACAGACTCAAATTTTATGTACTTATAGTTGAATAGCTACTATATATCATAAAATTTACAAAAATCGTATTATTTTAATGTAGAGAGATAAAAAACCAAAAATCTAACAGCCTTCTCCTATTAAATTTAAACATTTTTCGTTATAGCAGTTGCTAACAATTAAAAATCCACAGTAAAATTCTTTCAAGAATAATTAATTTTCTATTGAAATATTTCCACGTGAAAAATGAAAATGAAGTAACATTTTGAAGGTCTTTATACAACATGTTTAATTTTGAATTTTTTTTCAAATATCGCATTTAATCCGACAGATATTATTATGATAGAGTATAATAGCGGGTTTCGCCCGCTATCGGGCCGGTTCAGATATTCGAAGAAACGAGAAAAATAGACCGGTAAATATTTACTTTATAAAAAACACGACTTTTTTTTTTTTTTTTTTTTTTTTTTTTTTTTTTTTTTTTTTTTGTTAATGAAATTAATTTGGATTTATTAAAGAAAGGATAAAATATTTTGAAAGGAATATTAAACGACACCCTTTGTGCGATCTTCTATCACATTTACCCACTTGTTCTAAGATGTTTTTATTATTTTAATATAGATTTAGGATTTATATTTACTGACTCTCTGATTGATTTTTGTTTGAAGAATGTTTAAATGTGTTATGCAAGATCAGAAGCACAGGTTTTTATAGTAAATTTTAATGTATTTCAATCATATCAATTCGAGTTTTTTTCGATATGGAGTGCTCATAACACTATACAGAAAAAAAAAAGACAAATGTTTCTTAATCTACGAAAAGTTTATATAATCACGAACAAAATTCTTGAGCTTTAGAAACCTCAGAAAACGTATTTTCGAGATTTAAAGATGAACTAGATGAAACACGTCAAAACTTGACAAAAAAAAACAACAACAAAAAAAAAAAACAAACAAAAAAAAAACTGTAACAATATCAGTAAAATAAGCTTCTTTATTATTTAAGACAGGGAGAGTATGAAACAGTGTTTCAAAAATTTTATTAAAAAGGTATCCCCCCCCTCCCTTTCGCGAAGATTCTCATTAAGGCCCTATACTTCCTCTGAAAGTATTATCGCCAATGCAATCGCCAATGCAACCCTATTTGTGAAATTTTGTAATCAGTGGATTTCAGTTCTGCTACGAGCAAGACACAACATGGGCCTGTACGCACTCCAAAAGGGGCTCCCTTGACCCCCAAGACCATCTCTTTTGCTATATGACCTAACATCTCACTATACGATGAAATAAAATTTATTCAACCTATACTGGAGTTTTTCTTAAGCACTTCGAACCTGGTGTTTGCTTATTTAAAACGTATTACAACTAATCTCACCCAAATATATCATTACAAGTATATTCCTACGTCCATATAATATTCAATAAATAAAAGCATATAGTAAATAAACCACACATCTCTGCCCCTGTGACAATGCAACACAGTGAGCTAATATGCGCATGTGCATTGCATCTCCCAAAGGTACCGTCGAAATTCGACATTAAAAAAAAGTTTTAAAATGTTTAAACAAAAAGTTTTAAAATATCCTCTTTAATCAATGTTCGTTTCAAATCCATATCTGCTAAAGCGCATCCATTGTTTTAAGCTAATCAATTTTTATATGAAGATGGAGATTTTTTTTTTACAATAATAATAATACATATATATAATATACATACATAATATATGAAAAAAAAAATATTTTAAACTGATTTCTCAACGTATAATCGTAACTTAATTAATATGAAACTATTAATTTATAGAAACGTATACATCTATTTTTAAATATTACACTCTTTATTTTTATTTATAATTTATTTTCTACTTTTTAGCCTTTAATGTTTTATTGTTGTAGTTTGGCAGCCATTTTCATATTTTGGCGAGCGTGAATTGGCGCATAATTAAATCCATTGTTGTTTCAACTAGTATTCAGTTGTATGAGTTACAGATAATATTTTGCAATTTATCACCTGTAGTGGGATAACAACAACAACAACAACAAAAAAGCCTTAAAACGAATGTATTGATTTATAATTAAGTTTTAAAAATAGTAAAATGCTGTATTGTCATCGGAAACACACCTGTGAACGTTTATTATTATTATTATTATTATTATTATTTTTTTCCTTTTTTAATAACGTTAGCATATCGGGAAGTAAGTGAAAAATCGATTAAAAAATTCCATCTTTACATACAAAAACCAGGTTGAGTTACATAAAATAGTGTAAAAAGAGTAACTCTGCAGACCAAGTTTCGACAGCGTGTAAGCATGTCTTCCTCAGTGCGAATGAAACGTGAACGATCTTGCTCAAAACAAACGGAGAAAATTGTGATGGAACTTCTCCGTTTGCCGTGCGCAAAATCTTTCACCATTTCATTCGTACTGAGGAAGACTTTTGAAGATTAGAGACTGTCGAAACCTGGTCTGCGGAGTTTTTTTTTACACTTTATTCACGTATAAAACGTTGTTTTTAAAATTTTACTTATAACATTTACACTTTTTTAATAAAGAATCCCCGAAATATTGTAACTTTAAAATCACATTTAAAGGGCGCCCCACTTAAAAAAAAAAAAAAAGAATTTAGTAATATTTCATGAATATTTCATAAGCAATTTAATTTCGTTAAAAAAAAAAAAAAAAAAACCTCTTGACAAATTATGCATGCAATAGATTTTCGAGTTAATAAAAAATATCTAAACCTTTTATTTTGTTTATGAAAAAATAAGATACATAATGAGAAATTTATTAGAAAAAAACAAAAAGAAATTTATTAGAAAAATTTATTAAAACTTTAAAGAGAATTCTGCAGCTAGAGATAATTAGATTTATTTCAAAGAACTGTTGTTTTAATGAGGTAAATTGCTAATTTGACGTTCACTAATGTTTTAGTCACATCACATAGGATATTTTATCCGGAAGCTTTTTTCTTCTACAGATGGATAAAGAAAGATGAAATGTTGTAACTTTGAACTCACATTTAAAGTACTTGTCACTTAAGGGGACGGAAGACTTTGAAATGTGCAAAAAAATCGAACAAAAATATGAATTTTAGTTTTCGTGTTAAAACTTGTACAAAATATCAGTATACTGCTCTGTAATTTGCAGAATGTGGGTTTTAATACTTCTTAAAGGTAAGTCATGAAAATAACATGTCATAATGCACTTATTGCAAATGCATTTTTTTTTTTAAATTTTCTTTTCGTAGTTTATGTATTTATTATTTTTGTTCAAAATTCTCGGCATGTCTAAGGGATAATCTTGATATATGCTACAACAAATCTGTGCATGGTGCAGTATTAAGGTTCTAAAATTAGTAATAAAATCTATTAACATGTGAATTTATAGGGTTATTCCACGATGACCAACGTAACATTTACAGTAAATGAAGCCAATTATTTCACATATAATTACTTAAAAAGCTGTTTACTAAAAGTTCTTTACACTACTACTATAATATTGTAAACGGTTCATAAATTATAAAAAATAATTTAATTTTATGTTTTGGATTAATTTTTAAATGTTTTTATCAAAATTAAGATATGTGACCAATGTAAGATATTTTCACCCTCATAAAATGTTAACTTAATTATCAAAATCAATACTCTGAAACTTACAACCTCACTTATGTATTGTATCCCCTACTTGTGTATGTAATTTTGAATTTTAGAATGTGAGGATTGATTTTGAAAATGAAGTAGACATCAATTTCTTCCCGAATAATTAAAACTCATATGTGACCAACATAACGTGACTAAACCACCATGCAAGTATGCAAACAAAGAATACTACACAACAATGTGCATTTGAAATTCAAACTATTGCCAGATTTAAAAGATATCAAAAGTGCTGCCATTTTCTAAAAGTACAATATACAGGCAATTATACAAAAAGTGGTCGATTTGGCATTTGGGCAAGGGAAAAAAATTCTATGAGTATACCTGAAACCCATTGATGATGTGGATAGGAAAATATCTGAATTTTTGGGAATCAACCCTTGTACGATACTTTATGAACATACTAGCTGACCCGCCTGGCGTTGCCCGAGCCTGTGTAATAAACTGGAATCTTTTAAAAAACGAAACTCTGGCCAAGGTTTCCGATGGCTTCAACACCGTATACCGGGCACGCTCGCACGCTCCGGAAAATCTTTTATTTCCCCCTTCCACCGCCAGGGGAGCAACCTCTTTCGGAAAGAATCTCTGAGACAGGTTAACGTTACCTACGGTACTGTATAGTAGGCGTGCGACAAAATCGAGCTGGTTTCGAGAAGATGGGAACATTATAAGCCGAGTTATTCAAATAAGGCACAGTTAGAGAAAATAATCATGAGTGAGGTGCCAGGTGAAGGGGATGTTCAAGTGTCCTTCAGAAAATGACTAATTAAGAGGACTACGATGCATCTTTAAAAATTCGTTCGTTTGGTTAAGCTAGAAACTTAATTACAAATTTGGCTTAAACTATTATTCGGAAATAGTGGTAGCCTCTACTCATAAATTTAGTTTAATGTTATAAAGGGTGTCTATTAAGTTAATTATAATGTTTGGAATCACTTGCGTTCAAATCGGAAAGATAGTTGCTGAGATATGGAAAAGGTGGCATAGTTAGGTAAAAAACCTAGAAGCTGGGGTCGGGGGTGGGGATTTTCAAGTGCCGTTCAGCAAATGACTAATTAGGACAACCAGTATGCATCCTTAAAAATTCGTTTGTTTGGTTAAGCTAGGAACTCAATTAGAAATTTGGCTTAAACTGTTATTCAGAAATAGTGGTAACCGCTACTCATAAATTTACTTTAATGTTATAGAAGGTTACTATTGAGTTAATTATAATGTTTGGAATCAGTTGCGTAGAAATCGGAAATATAGTTGCGGAGATACGGAAACAGGGCATAGTTAGAGGAAAAACTTTGAAGGAGGGACCGGGGAGAGGGGGAGGGGATGTTCAAGTTCCCTTCAGAAAATGACTAATTCGGAGGATCACTATGCATCTTTAAAAATTCGTTCGTTTGGTTAAGCTAGAAACTTAATTACAAATTTGGCTTAAACTATTATTCGGAAATAGTGGTAGCCTCCACTCATAAATTAAGTTTAATGTTATAAAGGGTGTCTATTAAGTTAATTATAATGTTTGGAATCACTTGCGTTGAAATAGGAAAGATAGTTGCTGAGATATGGAAACGGAGCATAGTTAGGTAAAAAACCTTGAAGGAGGGTTCGGGGGGGGGAGAGGGAGGGGATGTTCATGTTCCGTTCAGCAAACGACTAATTAGGACAACCGCTATGTATCTTTACAAATTCGTTCGTTTGGTTAAGCTAGGAACTTAATTAGAAATTTGGCTTAAACTATTATTCAGAAATAGTGGTAACCGCTACTCATAAATTTAGTTTAATGTTATAAAGGGTAACTATTAAGTTATAATGTTTGGAATCACTTGTATTGAAATCGGAAAGATAGTTGCTGAGATATGGAAACGGGAAATAGTTAGAGAAAACTTTGAAGGAGGGCCCCGGAGGGGGGTGGGTGGCGAATGTTCAAGTGACCTTCAGCAAATAACTAATCAATAACTAACTTAGGAGGATCACTATACATCTTTAAAGATTGATTCATTTGGTTAAGCTAGGGACTTATTTTGAAATTTGGCTTAGGCTATTATTCGGAAATACTGGTAATTGCTTTTTAGAAATACACCTTGAAGCAATGAATGCTGAGTTTTACGATAATTTAGTAAAAATGGAACTAAATGGAGAAGTTCGGAACATTATTACTGAGATTTTACTGAGAAACTGAGATTTAAAATAGCGGTATTCTGTATAAAAAACAACAATTAAACGCTACGGGTTAAAATTGTTAAATGTAATTAGACCCCTACCCCTCGCCATTCCCGCAAATATATAACAAATAATCTGTTAAATAGTTTTCTGTAATAGTAGTCTCTATCATAATAATATATGTCCTGTTTTTAAAAAACCTTAAACCCAGATAATTATAATGAAGAAAAACGTGCCTGTAAATGTCTTAAACAGGGGGCGTTTATGTAATTTGCCGTGAGTAGATGACGCTGTATTGGCTTAGCTATATGCAGGTAACTGCAATCAATGTTGGCACTGTTTCGTTATAAGTCTCTATCTATGCATCGTTACTTTGATTTATTTAATGTGTTCTGAGAAGAACACATTAAATCTGTTAATAATGTGTTCTACACAACCAACCAACCGATGAAAAAAAGCGTATTTTTAATGAGAGTTCTTTGTGCATTTTAATTAATATTTCAGAAAGTAATTAAAATATTAAAATTCTGACGCAATGTTGCACCATGAGAGGGTTTGGACTACCTAAATCTAAATTTCCAGCCTTCTAGGTGGCCTAGATTTTCCTAGCCATCGCCAACAGACACACAGACACACAGACACACAGACACACACAGAGAGCGAAACTTTCTTTTATTAGTATAGATTAGTAGGATATTAGAAGTTTTCTACAACTTGGTGAGTACATTTTGTAAAGACCGTCACGTGCATTATCACGGAGAAAAAATTTCTCGATCATATAGTATTGGGTTTATTTTAGCTCTTAACCTTCAAGCACGATCAATTGGTTGACAAAACAAAGGTTCAGAGGTTCGCATAATTTATTGCGCTTTGGAAATCAGTTTTTAGAGGAAGTTACTATGAAATTCCTTCAGACCTCTTTATGGTTTTCCCCAACAATCAAGCACACCCATGGTTACCGCGACATTTCTTTTTTTTATTTCGAAGAACCAAAAACCCTCTGTGTAAAAAAAAAGAAAAACTTTTGACACCTTATGTTACCGAATCTTGATTTTATTGGTCACTGACCAATTTGAAAAATGATCTTCCTTTGACGGTTTTTACACTTTCTGTTACGGTCGTTACATTTTCTGTGACGGCCTTTATTTTTCAAATGTTTTGACTAAAAATTGGTATATACCTGCGCTTTGAGAAGAGGTATTTATCAGTTAGTGATCTAAACATGGTTCAATAAAGTTCAATAATCAAAGTTATTAACCAAAAGTATTTTATTAAAAAGTAACTGAATATTGCGACTAAAGGGCGCCCATCCACTCCAGACCACATCTAGAGGTCCTAATGCTGTTTCAACCACTCAAACAAAAATTTAGTAACCTGAACAGAACAGTTTGAATTGTTTATCTTAGATTAACAGGTGTGACGGTCTTTACAAAAAGAATCTCAATATTTAGGACTTACTTGAAAGAAAAGCCTATAAAAGTAAATCTTCTGTCAGCAGAGCGACGGAAGATGGCTTAACTCGTTCGTATCACATTGCAGACTGAGCCCGTGTCACTGAACATTATATTCTCAAGGGTAGAGCGCTCTGTAGGTAGTTGAATGAACTCAAAGTGTTCTCTGTGACGCACAGTGGGGCGTTTTGATGATCAAGGTGGACAAAATTCATTTTTCTGATTATCTCGGAATTGAACAAGACCGCGTATACTGGTAGCTGAATGTCTCTTTGGTCGAGATCCGTACGACTTTTGTCGAAAAGATCCGATGTGTCGATTAACTACGACCGTAAAGAAGGCAGTTGATTTGAGGGAGTTTCAACAGTTGCATTTTTTTTTCTGTAAGTTCGAAAGCAAGACGTGATTTTTCTTTTTTATTTGAAAGCAGAAGTTTACTGGACATATGTCACATGTTTGTCACAAGATTTAAGCTATTGTTGTTTGAAAATAAGCGCCATCTTGTTTTCAAACTTCATCTTGACTTTTAATACAGTATTAAGCATTATTAAGCAATAAGCATTTTTTAAAATCAAAGTGCCATTCATAAAGTATTGGAAACTTAAGAAAGCTCCTGCGAAAGTTTGCGAATCATTAAGTTATATTAACTTGAAGTGTGTGTTTGAGTGTTTAATTCAAATCTTGCAAGTCAATTTTAAACCACTTTTAATTATCCGATTGAGCTGAAACTTTGAATACATGTGTAGTTTCAATGACAATACAATATTATATTTAAAAAAATAATAATAATATAAGTAATAATAATAATAATATACTACTAATAATAATAATATAAATAATTAAATAAGCCAAATATTTATCACTGTTTGATTATTTTATTACTGATAAATTCGAAAACCCAGCAAAACCTAATTAAACTTCAACGCAATAATTTTGTCCACCTAGAGGCTCAAAACGCCCCACTGTGTGACGGTGTAAACCAAGAGTGGTTACATGACTTTGATCAGCTACTACAGTACGTAAACCACTGAATACATTTAAAACGGCATCTTGTTTTATAAATGGTGATTATCTACGTAATGTTCGACGAACAGCTGTAACAAAATATGGTGAAACTGCATAGATGTCGCCGTGGAAAGTTAGTACAACACGCCAAGTACGCGTGACCAGGGCCTGATTATCGACGGGGCACACTTCCACCAGTAAAATTTAATAGAAATTTTCATCTTATTAAAACGCCCTATACATGCAAAATTACTGACATGAACAAAGAAAAAAATTATATTATTTTTTACTGGTGGAAGTGTGCCCCGTTAGTAATCAGGTCCTGCGCGTGACGGTCGTTACAGTTTCATGCTATCTTAATAAATTTGCATCAAAATCTATGAAGAAAACCTAAATATATTTAATGCGCATCAAAGTCGCTACTATGTGGAATATTTTAGGGAGAAACAATTTGGAGATTTCATAGTTTCGCGAGTAGTAGCGCGAGCAGTAGTGCAATCGGCCACTTTTTTAGAATTGCCCAAATATAGAATTGAAAAGTAGGTTGCAGTTACAGTTTATATGAGCTTTATTTTTTGCCTCTGAGGTTTACATTTACATGGAATAACCCCATATTATAAAGCCAAAACATGTCAAATGGATAATGGGAACACGTGATCAATAAATGTCTCCTTTACTGCAATTTTTTTTTTTTAACCTATATAAACATCGCTCAATTTCAATTTGTACACAGTCGAATAGGAAAAAAAATATGTTCTTTCAAACGCAATTTGTTTGAAAACTGTATCTCAATTTACTGAGTTTTATGATTTTAAAAATAATTTTCAAGCATGTTTTTTTTTAATCCACCCGATTAAATTAAATTAAACCAATTACAGAAGATTGACACGTTTGCACTTGAAATAACGTACATAGTTCAGCATTTGTTTTCGGCTAATATTCCATAACAAAATTTTAAATTCCTCACTAAAATTTAAATAAATAAATAAAACAGGAGTTTAAACGGATGTGTAATCGAACTACACGCTTAAACACAAATAATCAGAATAAAAAAAGTTGCTATAAATAGTGAAATCTTTGGCGATTTCACTATTACTAGGCTATTATAATCGCTGGCATGCTGCTAATACGAAAGTACGTTTTTAGTAAGTTTAAAAACTTTATCATTTAAATGCATAATTGATATTTTTCATATAATTTTTTTGATCTAATTGTTAGGCAATCTAAATAAATGTATTAAATAAAATAAATCTATTAGAGCCAGTAATTAAAAGTTATTTTCACCTAAGCTCTGTACACCAGGCAATATGTTCTGTAGAGTTGCAAAGACTAGAAAAAACCCGGTTTAAACCTGGAAATAAACCGGGTTTTTTAGGAATAAACTTAGTTTATTGGGAATAAATCAGGTCTTTTGGGAATAAACCTGGAAATAAACCGGTTCTTTGCAACTCTAATGTTCTGTAACCCGGAAAGGGTTCTTGTGTTTTTAATAAAAAATAAGTTTTTGGCCAGTTTTTTTTTTTTATCGTTTTAAAATCATTGTCTGTTAGATTAAAAAAATGTATGCGCGATTTTTTTAATAAAATAATTTTAAGTAATAAACTGATAAAAAAGGGGAAAAATATCTAAAAAATAGAACTCATGGAGCATTTAATTTTTCATAAACTAAATAATAGCTTTAAATTTTTTAAACAGCCAGTAAACTAAATTAATTATTTATTTATTGAATTCACGGTACAGAACACTTCTTTGTAGAATTTCTTGTTGCAATAATACAGACAGTACTTTTTAAAGTTGACCGTTCCCTTAAAAAGAAATAAATTATTATTACTTCATGAATGTTTCATAAGAAATTTAGTTTCGTTTAAAAAATTATCTTGGGAAAATTATAAATGTTGTGTAATATAATTATACTTTCCTTCTTAATAATAAATTATCCGAACTTTTAATCTTGTTTATGAAAAAGTGAGATGCATAATGAGTATTTTTATAAATGAAAAACGGTTTCTATTAAAACTTCAAAGGGAATTCTGCAGCTAGAAATAATTAAATTCATTTCAAAGTACTGTTGTTTTAATGAAGTAAATGGCTAATTTGAAGTTCACTAATTTCTTAGTCATATCACAAGTGTTGTGTTGTTTTATCCGGAAGTAATTTCTTTTTTCAACAGAAGGATAAAGAATGATTATGCTTAAAATGTAATTATTTTCTTTTCTGTTTTTTAAAGATGACAAGTGAAATAAAATGGCGCCTTAGTAAATTATCTAAAAGTTTTTGGTACACAATTTTTACAGTTTAAAGTTTGTTAATTGTAGCAAAAGAAACTTTGTTTTTTTTAAATGATTCGCTAAATCTCGAAAATATAATGGCTTCTGAAGTTTCTAAAGATAAACAACGGTTTTCGGAATTAATGAGTACTCAGAAGTGGTTATTGTATATTTCCATTCGTATATCATTTGTGTGTATTTATTGTACATTTTCATTATATTATATTTTCGTAGATTAAGAATCATTCTCCCTTTTTTACAATGTTGGGTAAGGTGGAGCAAGCGTGCGCGCTTTAGCTATTTCAATGAATAACAATAAATGGAGAAATTTAAGGTAAGTTGTTATACTTTATTTATACTCTTAGACGATTAGGGTAACAAAATAAATTGCATTAATCAACTTATAAGAAACACTTTAGGTATTATTTGAAAAAAGATTATGCTCTTAAATGTGCACTCATGTACAACCAATGAGGGCAAGACGGTGCAAATTAAAAAAAGGAAGCACTTCACTTACAACACATCTCAATTGTAGTGACCACGACATGCATAGTCTGTGCACTTTTCGTGCCACCAGTCTCTGCAAGAAATGCACTTGATCCAATCCTCTACGATTAGTTCTGATAGATTTCGGAGCAGCCTGGATATATCCATACTGTTTTCTTTCCTGCAGTTTTTGGCTTCTTGAGTTTAATTTTACTATTTTTTGGTAAAGGTTTTTTTTTTTTTTTTTTTTCCGTAGCGTCATCTTGAAGCTGTCTTTTGTGTGGTGAACTGCTTAAAATTCCAAACCTTTTGCTCCTCTTTCTATAAAATCAAGCACAGATGACTGTGGATACTGTGACAATTTGTTAATTTAACGTAAGCTGAAGTTGTTGAAGTCGAAACTATACCCTTGAAAACCGAATCTGGATTTATATCACAGTGAACATGCGTCTTTTCTTTACATAGCTTTTCTAAATTTCTGAAATATCATTTTTTTTCTATTGAAAGCAATTCTCTCACCCCCTCATTTTCAGTGTTCTGTGGTTTTATTAACATAAGTGGTTCATTAAATTCAGATTCTAATGGTCTTTCAGTGACGCTGCTTGCTAAAAAGTCAATATGAAAAAAGGTCCTTTTTGAAAGGTCATATACCCGTTACTTTAAATCCTTCAATGACGTTAGCAACGGCAGTTTTTTCAAAAGCAGGTGTAAATATCGATGCAACTTGAAAGATCGTTATTGTTCGACTTGGATGACTTTTCATCCAGTTTTCGCACTCAGTAGAGTATTATTTTTTTGTGTGGATATTGTCGCCATAAATAAACAGCTGCAAGTGTGCATGCAATGCGATGAATGATTGTCGAAAATCAAAAGCGCTGACTGCTCTTGAGTTGACATAGCGTGTCCCTTAAAATGTTGAAGACAGTCAAGAAACAGATCACTTGTTATAAACCTTCTGTCAGAAAGCATTCCAACGGCAGATGCAGGTGCATTATCTATAAGGTATGTAAGTATTTAAAACCCATTTTATAGTTATAAGTGACAAGTAAAATATATATTAGATATGTTGGACAAGAGTGCGTGCGCACTCTTGCACACTTTGGCACTGCGCACTGTTGCACTATCGTCACTAAATAACTTTGGAACGTCAGTAAAGGCCATTTATTAATAAGCAAATCCAAATAACTTAGGTAACACATAATCCAATAATAACCTAATCGCAATAAACAAAAAAAAGTAAATTACATTTTGTAATTTTTATTATGATCATGTTTTCAAATACCATAAATATTTTAACAAGAAGCCCAAAATCATTTTTCTCTTTTAAATCTTCAAAAATTTCACCAAAATGCATGTATCTTTTTCACTATAAACTTATCATGTCATTACATCGTTTAAAACTGTAACTAAACGCAAAACTCAGTTTTGGGATTAGATAATAGCTCTGCTTACCCTAGTACACCGCGCACTCTTGGACGACCCTACCCTATGATACGATGGCTATTTTTAAAAGGAATAATAATATTTTTGCGCATCTTAACAACATATCTAAATTTTATGCCAAACAGAATACTTAATAACAGAATAAAGATTAGAATATGGAAGAACAAGCAAATAGACAGGCGAACATTCCATTGACAGACTCTAATAATAATGAAAAGAAATAACCGGGAAAAGGAGATTTTCGAAACAAAAGAGAACTATCAAAATCAGAGCATGCAATCGAAAATTATACGCAACATACATAACATCGAAAATTATACTTAAACATACATAAAATATTTACAAATATAACACGTTGTCAAATTGAGAAATTCGCTTTTTTTAAAACTCTGTTAAAAATACTGTGTGTTTTTATTAAAATGTTTTATTAATAGGCTGCATCTGATGAAAGTTTTCTCATATATATATATATATATATATATATATATATATATATATAAATTCACTGTGAGATCCTTCATCTCGTTATGTTACATAACAGAAAAGATTTATTGAACTTTTAGAGTAAAGAAAATATTTCATTCTGCAAGAAGAGAAATATCGGTAAAAAAGAAAATTAATTGAATGCTGAAGACAGTTCAAAACATATGGGTCTCAAGGTCTTTTTACATTTACTAGTGTTAAAAGAAAAAATAGAAAAAAATATTTCCACAGCGTAAAGTGCATGTTCCAAACTTTCAGTCCAATATTTCCTTTAAAAGAGAAATTCTCTCAATGGAATCCAATATAAATGAGAATTAGTTTAACATTGCACTAATCTTTTGAAAATTCCGTCATATAACCATTTGAAATAGGGATATAGCTTATTTTTCACTTACTTAAATCACAGCATTTTCAAAATTGTCACTCTAATAAAGGTATCAGAATATGAAAAAGTAAAGTAGAAGAAATTTCTTTTGAGTAGAATGAAAATGACGTTTTTACAATACTAGAATTATATTAACATTCATTGATGATAACGATGATAAATCTAAAATATTTATTCCCCTCATAAAAGACATTTGATTATAACTTTTAATAAATTACTCAGTGTAAGCAAAGGTTGAATTTGACTGAAATATCTTAAAATTTAGTCAAACCTATTTAATGTCTGCTAGCGAGGAATTGTGATCGCCGTTGCGTACAGATACTGCTGAATCATTAAGTCATGGTTAAATAAGAAAATTGGATGAATGATTTGATTAATGATTATTTATGACGATCATTTAATTTAGATGTCATTTTGAAAATTAAGAAACCTAAGTTTTTGCACTATTCTAATTCAAAATTAAAACATTTTAGAGATGTGCGATGATAAGAGTGTAATAAAATGTTAAATTTTGGTTTACTTGAAAAATAGGTATGTTACAAATATACGAAATATACAAATAACACTATATTTAGCTCATGTAGATGATTTTTGAAAAGTAATTAGAAATCAAGATCACTATGAAAGACGCAAATCTAGAATTGACTTATAAGAATTTTTTATATTTATTAAAATACGATGACATTTAAAAAATTAAGGTAGTAACAAAAGTTGTCACGGATGTAATATCATCTTATTCAAATTTCTTTGCAGGGCAGTAGCAGAAGAGTATAGCTTTATCATGCAACCTTTTGATAGGGTATAAGTTACGTCAGGCCTCGCAATGTCAAAATGTAACACGAACTGAGCTAAAAACGTCTGAGCAAACGCGTTAACACCTCATGTTTTTGTATCTAAAAGGCAACCTCACCAGTAGACTTCACTTTCAACATGTTCGCATTTATTACAAAAATAGGTGCAAATGTGGCACACTGATGCACAATTTGATAAAGGCAAGACAGCTGCGCAGGACGAGCAATGGTCTGGTTAAGTAAACGCACCCACCTTGGATGAAAACGAGTGTTTAAATACATCGAAGGTCTGTCTCTCCTCCGATATTTTGGAATAGAATGCTTTTATAAATAAGAGTGTTATAAGATATGGACAATTTCTTAATTTATTGTGTGAAGTATCAATGTAAAGTATTTCGAATTATTTTTTAAATTTTATATTTTGTAATACTTATAAAGAAAATTTCTTTCAAGTATTGTATATATTGGCAATGAGGAAGTGATTAATCAGAGTTTAGTGTATTTAAATGTGACTGTCTGTTTGTATTGCACAACAACTCCTCCTAGAATATGGAACGTAAGGCGATGGAATTAATACCAGCTATACTCATGGATACGAGGATGTCATAATAACTCTCAATTTTTAAAATTTAAATTAGTTACAGAGTTATTGAATTTTTGAAATTTTTAATGAAATTTTTGTAATGATAGCAAAAAATTACTCCATTTTTTGAAAAAAAGGAAAGAAAAACAAAGATAAATAATGAGAAATAATGAGATATGTCTGTTTTACGAACTAATGGAACAAATATCTTTGTATTTGTTTTGTTTGTATAAATCGGTTTAATTATTTCTAGTTTACATTCTCCTTTAAAAAATGTAATGTAAAGAATATTCATGTGCTTTACTTCCACATTTACTAAAGTTATTACCGAAAAGCTGAAATATTGTAATAGATTCGTATGGAATAATATATTTCGAATTTATTTATAATTGCATCAAAATCCCGTAAGGAGCAAAATGTAATTTTACTAATTTTCAATTGATTTGCATCAAAAATATCAATTATTGAACATATTATGAAAAACAAAATTAAATGGTAAACTTTTTTAAAAATGTAGAATGAAATTGGATTTCTCTTTTTACCCCAAAAAATCGACTGATCTTATATAGTGCAAATACAGCCCACTGGGCTGCTACGCAGCTAGTAATTATATAAAATGTAGTTATTGGGAACAAATACCCTGTCATTTTTAAATGCTATCAAAATGCATTTTCAGATCAAAAACGGGTTATTCTATTCATTCCAAGTGATTGATTTAAAATATATGATCCTGAATATAAATGAAGTTAATTGGGTAGCAAAATACCAAACCATGCAATTTCTGAGGCTATAAAATGGAAGCTATTAAAACAGGCTCCTTATTTTATTGCTTAACATACTTATTTTATATTGCTTTATAGGTTTTTTTTTGTTTTTTTTTTCTGAAAAACCTCATAAAAATTTATCATTCGAATTAAATCAAAAGTGAGGAATAATATAAAAAAAGGGGATATAATATACAAAAGAAGAATATACAAAAGAAAACAAATTATTTAAATTAAACAATAACATAGAAATTTATCAAAATTAAATAATAACATAAAAAAATTATCAAAATTAAAATTAATGAAAAGTAGGCTTCGAAGCATATACATTTTATATAGTACGTTTCTGTATAAAATAATTTTTTATTGTTATTTTTCACTATTTTTCACAAATTGAAATTTTATACATTTTATGTAGCATAATACATTTTATATAGTAATTTTATGTCGAAAATCATTTTTTATTGCTATTTTTCACAATTTTTCACACATTGAAATTACATGCTCGCATTAAATAGACTAAGAATAGTTTTATAATCTATCACTTAACCAATCATTTACATTCGTGTAATTGGTTTATTTGACAATTAATTCATTTATTTGACGTTTAATTCCTTTGGCAATTACGTTAAATTTTATTGAGCCACATCAGTCAGGAACGGATGAAACATTTTTGTATCTTCTGCAATACTATATGAAATGGTACGAAAATAAGCCTTTTCAGTTGCATTAACAAATAAAACAGTACAACACTTTATAAATCAATTAAAATGCACTTGCTATTTATTTGATAATAAAATTTTATAGTTAGAATAAAATGGTTTGAAATGAATATGAGTAAAATGTGAGTATAATTTGTTAAATTATTATGCCAAAGTTTAACCAAAGCTATCTTAAAAGAATTTTTCGAAATATATATAGTGCATTATTTTAAATGGAAAATTTATTTCCTTTATTTTGCTTTAATTAGATTATTAATTTATATTGATAATCTAGAAGGGTCTAAGATTACATAAAATGCAATTACTGAAAAGAAATTTCCTGTCAATGGTTTTAAAAGGTTATAAAATGCTTGTAAAGCATGTTCAAGTCAGAAGGCTTTATTCATTCCAAGTGGTTGATTTAAACTAAAATCTATAAATTATAAAATAGATGACCGTGAATAAAAATGAAGTCAATTCGTTAGGAAAATAGCGAGACGTTCGATTTATGAGGCTATAAAATAAACGCGATTAAAATGGGGTCTTTATTTTATTGCCTAACATAATTTATATTACTTCAGTTTTTTTTCTCGGAAACTACTTAAAAAATTACCGCTTGAATGACAAAACGAAACTGACAAATGATACAAAGGAATAAAATACATATTTTTCTTTTTAAGTGAAAGAATGTTTTCATAAAAGTATATAAAAAGTAAAAATAAAAGAAGATGGTGTCGGGCAAAAACTATTACAGTTTCAAGGATAATTTTCAGTAAAGAACTTCCTATAATACGCATGAATAACAAAGTGAAATTTTGTAATAGTTAAAAAATACAACATATTAATAAACAATAAAAACTAATAAGTATTTCCATTTTTAACGTACTCCTGTGTAAAGCCCACTTCAGATACAATTTCTATTTTCAATAAAGAACATTTTAGAGACCATCTCTGTAATGTATTATGATTCCATCTCAAACCGAGTGAACAGTTTTTTTCACAGTATAGTATGTTGGCTGAACATAAACACTGAATGAAATGCTCAATGCTATTAAAGGTACCAGAAAGGTTTGAAAGGACGAGAAAATGTATTATCATTATTATTATTATTATTGTTATTATTTATAATATTCGAACCTTTATGAATGTCGTACAGTTGGCCCGATATGAAAATTCCTAAAATTACGGTCGTACCAAAGGTGATTAAGGTAAATGACGTTTAACTATGAATAATGTCTTGAAGTTTAAACTGAATTACCTCAAAACGCTATTTTTCAGTGGTTTTGCCATGATAACGTTTGAACAAGTTAATATATATATATATATATATATATATATATATATATATATATATATATATATATATATATATATATATATAAAGAAAATTAAATTCTTAACATAGAATTCTTGAAAAGCAGGCCAGAAAATAGCCAGTTTGGTTTTGAAAACAGCTTTAACGATTATTTGAAAAACACAAGTTTTTTAATGTTGTATTGCTCGATAATTCACGAAATTCATTTTGAGCGTTTAATGCTAAATGACTGACATTAATTATTCCATTTGAATACAGTGGTGATAAATTCCTTGGTATCTATTTTTAAGGATACATCCAGGTAAATACCAGATTTGGATATTTACGTGGATGTTTATTCTTAAATTAAATGTATTTCTGAAAAATGCTTATAATGATATTAGTTATGATAGTTTGTATAAAAGAAATAAAAACTTAGAACTTCGGACTTCTTACTAAAGTTGAAAATAACTACTCAACAGTTGGCAGTAGGCGATTAAACTTTGAAATATGGCAACTACAATTTTTGACGAATTGAAAAAATAATTTTTCTTCCGATTTTTTTTCCAAATAATAATTTTTTGTATAGTTAGATTTAAATAAAAGCAATTTTAAATAACTTATCTATACCACTGTTTCAGTTTTTAAAGGGCACTTTTGTATGTTTGGCCTATCAATGTAAGCATTCACTCTGGTCAGTAGGTTTCTCGCTGCCGAGCGCCATTACACCATATATTTGTGTGATGATATTTTTCAGAACTCGTTCACATTATTAAAAATATTTATATATTTATTTGGTTTAATTTAACCTACTAACAGGCTTTCTAGAATACAGAGTTAACTCAGGTTTTCTGTTATCCGGAATTCAGAATTGACTCATGTTTTCGGCTATCCAGAACTCAGAGTTAACTTGGGTTTCCTTACATAAAACTATATAGAAATAAATCGGACTAGAATTTTTTTTCTCGAATTTGCAAAATCTCTATAATACATTTGTTTCATTAGTTTCTCTAACCGGTAGTTGAATTTATATCAATAATTATACTAAAAACAATTACAAAAAAATTGGAATACATATTGAAAAAGAAAAAAGATGGTACACGGGGGGTAATTTAAAGAGTGATTTTAGAATAAGTGTTTCCCGAGGAACCTATTATTTGAATTTGGCTTTTAGTTTTTCTTTAATAATTAGCCAAATTGCTAAGGTTAGTCAAAAGCAGTCAGTATCCTTCTGGCCAGTAAATGGCTACTAAATAAAAAAATAACTATCATATAGAAACTGGCAACTAAAATAATTTCATCTACTGGCCAGTAGCTACTAACTAAAGTTTGTTATTTTTAACTTTACTTCTTACAACGCTTTTATTTTTAAGGAAACTCAGCGCTTTACATTCCAATATTGAATTTAATGTAAAAATAAATGTATTTAATGAGAAGCTTTTTTTCGAAAAAGTTAAATTCTTATTAAATTTGAGAGAAAATATTGGATCATAACAAATATATTTCTATTCTATGATTTTAGACTCTAAAAATAGTTTAGTTTCAAAGTTAAGTTTTTTTTAGTCATTTAAACCAAGAATGCATTTTAGGTAGCTTTCATTACAAAATGATACCTATTGCAGCCGTTCGGAGGAAAGCAATTCCAAAAAAATTTGGTATATTTTCACCGATCATGACTCCCAGACCCCCAAACCACCCCGGTTCATAAATAACAGAGTTACATGTCAGATATATATATAGGGTAGATGTGTCAGCAATGGACCGCCTTCTAGTAATAGGCCACCTTCAACGTTTTTGGTTTATAAAAAAATAACCAATAAAAATTCAGCTTTTTTTTATTTCATTAATATGCTTTCTTTAAATTCTAGTTTTAAATACAATCATAATATCAATTATCTATTACTTTTTGTGGGGTGTCCATTACTGTAATTTAGGGTGTTTTGATTTATTTCTGTTATTTACAATTAAATTTCGATTCACATTGGGAAATGTGACTATGAGCATGATTAAATATTGTTGGTAGAATAATATAATATTAAAAATGTAGAATATAACAATTATAACTATTAATTAAAAAATATTTTTTAAAGAAATTCTTTAAGGGTGTCCATTACTGGCCCATCTATACACTATATATATATATATATATATATATATATATATATATATATATATATATATATCTGACATATGTCATGCTGTAACTCTCTCATTTATGAACCGATTCGGATGTGACTGAGTATGTGTATAGAAAATACCAAGGTCCCGATCGAGTTCGTTGGCCAGCTTCATACGCCGTCTGGTTTCAAAGTAGAGGCAAGTTAAAAAAAAATAAAAAAAAATGTAAATATATATATATATATATATATATATTGAAAAAATTGTTTTTGTTAAGTGTTACAACGTGGTACAAGGATTCTGGAACATTTTTTGCTTTGGCTATATCTTAAGAAATGGCTGAGATATGGCAGTTTGAAATTCTTGGGTGGCTGAGCTTTTGAAAGAATCTCATATTTGCTATGATGTAACTCTCGTATTTATGAACCGATATGAATGTGACTGATCACATGTACAGAACATACCAAGGTCTCGACCGAGTTCGTTGGCCAGCTTCATGCGCCACCTTGTTTCAAAATGGCGGCAAGTTAATTTTTTTATTTTTTTTAATTCAAAAATATGTATACAAAATTATAAATTGAAAAAGTCGATTCCATTAAGTGTTAGATCGTTATGCAAGGTTTCCAGGACATTTTTTGTTTTGGCTTTATCTTAAAAAATGGCTGAGATATGGCAGTTTTAAATTCTAGGGTGGCTGACATTTTGAAAAAATTTGATTTTTGTTATGCTGTAACTCTCGTTCTGAAATTCGCATTCAAATTCAGTATTAACAAAAACCGGGATTGAATCTTCTATAATCGGGTTCCAAACATTTTAAGTTTGAGTAAAATGAGTTGAATTTTTAAAAACTGGGACAATGAAAACTCCCTTTTCCTCTCGGTACTGGTAGGAAGGACTTTTTAAAGTTAAATATGCAATAACCTCAGCTTTTAGGTATTTACTCAGGCTGGCTAAATACCTAAGTACATAAAAAAACGACACTTTCAAATCTGAGTTTCATTTTGTTATGAAACTTTGTTTCAAATATGACGACCCAATGCTTTCAATTCTGAAATACCAGAAATACTCAGAATATTGAAACATGGACATTCTCAAAACTAAGCACATAAATGTTCATACTCATTTTTGAAACATGGAAATACTCAAACATGATTAGAACCAGTTCAAACTCATTTTTGAAACATGGAAATACTCAAAAATGAGCACATAGAAGTTAATTCATACTCATTTTTGAAACATGGATATACTCAAATAGGAGCACATTATGTTTTATTATTGAATGTGTGCATGTTTTCAGAAATGAGTATATATACATGTTTCAAACTTGAGTAATTTTGATTCGAAGCCATTTTGACTATGCGACATACTCAGATTTGAGTATTTTTTCTCAGTTTTGAAAATGTCGTTTTTAGAGGGAAGGCACTCACAAGCTAATGTTAAAATAATGGCAGCGTCCTATTCAAATTTCTCGTTTGAATTTCAATATTTTTGAAGGATTTTTTATATAGAATATCTGAGGTTAATATTTAACCGGGTACTTATGTACTTTTTCGATTTTGGTTGCAGTTATTTTTGGTGAGGGCACTTTCACTTTCAGAACCAGTTTCGAAAACGAAAATGTCCTCAGGAAAAAAAAAAAAAAAAAAAAAAAAAAAAAAAAAGCATACAAAATTGAAAAATTACGAAAATATTCGGTTAGACATAAACCTCAGATATCCTATAAAAAATCATTTAAATATATTAAAATACTAACAAGAAATTTGAAAAAAAAAAAAAAAGCTGCTATTGGTTTAACATTAGCTTGCGAACGTCTTCGTGTTAGTAGCGTAGGCTCTTAAGACTAGTAATAAGCTGCCCTAATTTCAGAATTTCATCTTGAAAGACCATTATTCGATAAACGAATTTTATGAATTTCCGACATTGTTATTGAGACAGGCATGACGAAATTATCTTTCGGGGAAAAAAAAATAGTTTTGCTACAACTTCTACGACCCCCCTACACTTTGAAAAGTCCTACCTTAGAACACTCGACCATTTTGACTTAATTCAACTCGCGCATACGTAGATATCTCGATTTCGATCTTAAAAATTATAAGCTTTTCATTTTTTCACGATAAGCTTTTCATTTTAATAATACATTTTTTTTTATAACTCTATGAAGATTTAAGAAAAAGTATCTATAATCTATACCTTTTTCAAGCGACCTTGATTCAAAGAGCTGAAATATGGCGTCATCAGTGGATGTTACTATTTGAAAAATCAAAGAGTATACCATTTTTAATATGTGGATGACCCCTATTTCAAACAATCTCTTCATATTTGAAAAGTGAACACAATTCTCAGTAGAGCGGTACCACTCTCATCTCTCTGCGACAATATGGTGATGAAATAGGATAAGGTGATGCGATTTCTCTCATATCATTCTGCGATTTCAGTCTTAAAAATAAGCTTTTCATTTTAATAATACTGTTTTTTTATAACTCTATGAAGATTTAAGAAAAATTATCTATAATCTATACCTTTTTCCAAGTGATCTTGATTCAAAGAGCTGAAATATGGTGCCATAAGTGGATGTTACTATTTGTAAAATCAAAGAGTTTTCAAGAGATAAGGTGATGCGATTTCACTCATATCATTCTGTGATTTCAGTCTTAAAAATAAGCTTTTCATTTTAATAATACATTTTTTTTTATAACTCTATGAAGATTTAAGAAAAAGTATCTATAATCTGTACCTTTTTCCAAGCGACCTTGATTCAAAGAGCTGAAATATGGTGTCATAAGTGGATGTTACTATTTGAAAAATCAAAGAGTATACCATTTTAAATATGTAGATGACCCCTATTTCAAACAATCTCTTCATATTTGAAAAGTGAACACAATTCTCAGTAGAGCGGTACCACTCTCATCTCTCTGCGACAATATGGTGATGAAATTGGATAAGGTGATGCGATTTCACCCCCCCCCTTTTTTCACAGGACTGTAGACACATATTAATTTCTGTTTTAGATGCCAATTTTTGTCAACTTAAAAAATAAATAATGCTCCAAATTCAATTTTTCATAATTGAAATGTATTTGAATCAGAGATTTCAAAAACTACATGTCCCCTTTTTTAGATTTTTTTTTTGTTTAAACGTATCATTGGAGGTAGGTCTACATGGGTAGGAAAAAATTACATAGGTTTATCTGTCCATTGCACTTAATTTTTTTTAAATTAAAAAAACAACAACAACACAAGTCAATGATGATACCAAGATATACTCCAATGGCCAACAACAAAACAAGAAGAAAATGTGATATGACTGTCTGCGTTAATGAATACATGCGAAGGATTACATATTTTAAATATAATATAGAACCACTATTTTTGAATAGTAATCTTTGCATTATTTAATCGCCGAACTCTGCGCTTTAATAAAGTGAATATTACTATTCGACAGTGTTCTCGCTAACTTTTGACCAACCTTAGCAATTTGGCTAATCAGAAATAAAAAATAGTAGCCAAACGAAAGGAATGCTAGCAAAATAGATTCGTCATGAAACACTGAAAAATCGATCTTTAACCCCTTAATATACTATTATTTTTTCAATATGTTCTAGAATAACCTAATTTTTTTGTAACTGCTTATAAACCAATTATTCATACAAATTCAACTATCCTCTAAAGAAAATGTAAAAAATAAGTGTATTTTAAATGTCCTGTGCAAAGAAGAAAAAAATCCAAACTCAATTTAACTGATTAAAAATGAATGAAATAAAACATTTCAACCCAAGTTAAATCAGGATTTTAGGTTATTTCATGCAATGATTTCTGAGAAATTCAAAATATAAGCAACAAAACATATGTCATAAAAAAAAAACCACTTTATTTTTCTAGAATTTTTCGGCTTTTTATCACTACTTCAAAGGAAGTTGTTTCAAAATTGCACTGTTACCAATTGGACTGTTAACACATACTCAATTGACATTATTGACATTTCATTTTTGAGTTTGATTTCTAAATTTAGTTTTTGATGCGTTCATCATACTGATTGTTTATATTTCTTGCTGTCCGTCGCGATGCCGTCCAGTGTTTAGATAGTGATTAACTGAGAATAGACAAATACGTTTTAGCTTGGCACTTGGAGCTTTCACGTCGTTCGCATAAGCCATTGTGTGGGTTTGGTTGATGCTAAATTGAATTATTATTGAGTCCGTATATCTAAAAATAAAATAAAGTAATGTAAATGGCACTGGGCGATTAAACATGATAAGCGACACCAACCGTTCAGTAATGCGGATAAGAGTGTCGCCTGTACTGACACACATACAAAGATAATGAGAAAAATTGGAAGCTCGCAATTCGGCGAGTCAAATCGTTCGTTTACTCGCCAAATGAAGCATTTTGTCGCGACTTGTTGCAATGGCGAGCGGCAGCAAGAACCCTGCTATTCGGAAGTAGTGGTATTCAAAACACTTAACATTTGGCACCTATGCACTTAAAGTCAATCCTTAACCCTTAATTACTCGCGCTGGTGCACTTTAAAAATGACATTTTTAAAACTGAGCAAAAAATACTCAAATCTGAGTATGTCGCATAGTCAAAATGGCTCCGAATCAAAATTACTCAAGTTGGAAACATGTATTTACTCATTTCTGGAAACATGCACACACTCAAGAATAAAACATCATGTGCTAATATTTGAATATATCCACGTTTAAAAAATGAGTATGAACAGACTTCTATGTGATCATTTTTGAGTATTTCCATGTTTCAAAAATGAGTTTGAACTGACCTCTATGTGCTCAGTTTTGAGTATGTCCATGTTTCAATATTCTGAGTATTTCTGGTATTTCAGAACTGAAAGCATTGGGTCGTCTTATTTGAAAAAAAAAGTTTCATAACAAAATGAAAACATCGATTTACTCAGATTTGAAAGTGTCATTTTTCTCAGTGTGTATTTTTTACACCATTGTATATTATAAATTTGTATATGAATCTTACAAATGCGCATTTTTCAGAAATATAAATCACATACTATGCCTAGTTTAAGTTTTTTTTAAAAATAATGTTGTGCTATACATGATAATTGTATTTGACTTAAAATTAATCTTATAAAACATTAATTTATTTCCCTGGGTATTTAGGAATATATGACGCACAAAATACACAGCACGGGGAATTTTGCGTGAACCTAGTGTTTAAGAGTTATTACGCAGGCATAAATGATTTATGTCTATTTTTTCAATACCTAATGAAAATTTGATTAAAAATCTTTTCTTTTTTGTACCATTTCCAGACAATAAATATCACTGTCTTAAAAAAAAAAAGCGTTTTTTTTAAAATTTTAATTCTAATAAAAGATAACTCACAACTGACAAACATTTTTAAATGTTTAAGAAACATAATAGACACAGAAAAGTTTATAAAACATCTTAGCTTTTATGTGTAGCGCAGTTTTTTATTGATTTCTGAAAAATCTTAAATCTTGGACTTAAGTATTTTTTGAAATTACTGATTCATTTTTAAGTTTAAAATCAGCTATTTTATTTTAATAGCTTTGAAATTTTCCGTTCGTTCTTCGACATTACATATTTTATGCTTTAGGAAATACTTTGAGAAGAAAATCTCTCTCACAAATGATCTTTTAAAGTGATCAAATAAACGTGACTTAATACTCTTGATCTTTTCCCATAGCTCTGACATCATAAATATCATTTAGAAGATCTGCAGTATCAGCATGATTTTAGAGATGCTTAGGGCAGTAACATACATGTACTCTAAAATATATAAGGAATTATTTTATAAAGTAAGAGAGAATTATTTAAGCATTGCGGGCTATGAATATGTCAACATAACGAATTATGCTATTATAATGAAATTTCTAGAAAAAAAATGACCTTGCTATACGAAAGTTATTGATTAAAATTTGCATGGGAAATTTTCTATAGGTTATTAAAAATTATTCAAATTATAATTTGCTGCAAATTATTAAAAAGCGTTCGAACTGCTCTTTATTCTGCAGTGTGTTTTTTTACATTTTTTAACAAAAAATATATTTACAACTTGTTTTACTATAGCATTTAAATAATATGGTGGGTCAAATTCAATATTCTAAATCTAGTATAAATATTTCAACATTATCCAATAAAAAATATGATTTTCTTTTTTAAAAATTTTATGTCAGTTAGAAATAACTTTGTAACAAATTGTATGTATGCTACGGAAATTGATTGAGGGATACATACAGAGTGTCTCACTTATTTTGCAACCCGCGTAAACGCGAAGCAAATGAGCAACACGAGTGCACGCGCACCGTTAGTGCAGGTAGCGGTGTGGAGGGGCGTGTGAGCAACACTACCAACACGCTAGAAAACCGCAGGAGACACTTCAGTGTTAAAGAGAACGAAGTGAAAGGTAGTTTTGCGACATGGTGCTATGTGCAGAAAAACGCGCGTTTATTATTGAACATTACTTTCGAACGTCTTCGTACAAAACAGTCAAGGAACGATACGAAAACAAGTTTCCAGACTCTGTGGTGCCGAATAAAAGCTCAATTAAGCGAATCGTGGACCATTTTCAAACAGAATGGACTGTGGAACCGAAAAGAAAGAACCGTCTGTCGTTTGTCCTAACTGACCACAAAATGAAGGAAATCTAGAGGAAAATCGAGGAGAAACCGGCCACGTCAGTATGAAAATTAGCAGATGAACGTTTCGTTTGGTTTCAACACGATGGCGCTCCTGCGCATACGGCCAACGACACTCTGTCATTTCTCCTAGAATTTTTTTGGTGATCGGCTAATTACAAAAGGACTATGGCCTCCACGCAGTCCAGACCTGTCACCGCCCGATTTATTCTTGTGGTGCTATTTGAAAAATCGCGTGTTCCGTGAACTGGTAGCCTCGATTACTGAACTAAAAACTCACATTACGGAAAAGATAAACGCTATCACACCAAACACATTACAGAATGTGTCTCGAAACCTCCTCAAACGGGCCCAGATATGTAAAGATGAAGACGGCGGTCACTTCTAACGCCTTTTGTAGTCATTTAAGCACTTCTGTAAATTAAAAATTAATGTTTGTACAATTTCTTTTTTGTAGGGTTGCAAAATAAATGAGACACTTTGTATTAGTGATGAGACGGGCTCAGTCCTACCCGACACCGGGCCCAAAACATGCTCGGTCTTATATCGGGCTTTGGGGTCGGGAGGGCTCCGGATTAAAGATAAAATTTTATTTATTCACAAAATTAAAAAAAAGGAAAATAAAAAAAAACTTGTTATTTGAGAAACATGAATGTAATCTAAGATTCTTAAAGGGTTTTTTAATCCATTTTTAATCACTATTTTTTAATCCATTATAGTCTGAAGAGGAACTGAATTGTTTTTGATGGGATTGGGATTCTGTCTGATGGGATTATAATAATTCCAGAATAATATGAATAGTTCTTGATTGACACCTATTGAAAGAGGATTATCCTGGAGAAAGAAAATTCTTAAAAATAAAAAGCTTTCATACCTTGAATAGTCTTGCTAAATGTGTGTAAATTTTATCTATAACAAGATCATCTGAAGGAGTTTAAAATGTGTCAGGAAGTTATTTGTATGAATAGCGAGGTCAAAGAAATGAATTTCGATGTACTCTGAAATTGGAATTGCGAAAAAGAAGGGAACGTCAATCAAAGAAGATCAAGAGATTAGGCAGTGGAGGGGAGAGTGTTTCTTTGCCATTGAAGGGACAGTCTAGATTTTGAGTCCGAGTGAGTTGGACCTCGTCTTATGCTATTCCGGGATTGTCAAACATATCTTGTATATATTCATCTAAAATTTCACCATCATATGTCATCTTTTTACAATTGTTGTTTTGGAATACATTTTTTTTCGTTTAATACGATATGATACGTTTAATTACATATATGCAACCACGATACCACAGGTTATAAGGAGACATAATCAATATGGTTCTGAAGCATTTGTAAACTGTAAAAAGTCCTTCCGGCCTGTATAGGGAGGAAAAGGTAGCTTCCATGTTCCATGTTTTTTAAAATTCAGCTCATTTTATTCAAACACCCGAAGCTAAAATGCTTGAAACCTGATTATAGAAGATTCAATCCCGGTTTTAGTTAATAAGGAATTTGAATGCGAATTTCAGTATGAGAGTTTCAGCATAACAAACAATCAGATTGCTTCAAAATATCAGCCAACCTAGAATTTCAAACTGCCATATCTCAGCCATTTTTTAAGATAAAGCCAAAACAAAAAATGCTCCGGAATCCTTGTATCACGATCTAAGATTTAAATTCGCCTCTATTTAATCGCGGGATTGAATACGGAAATACTGGTATTTTCCCTGAGAAATTCCCTTACCCTGGCGACCCTGTATAGCAGTAAAATTGAACATATTTTGCTTCCAAATGTGTTTTAAAAAGCTTAAAAAATATAGGAAAAACAAGATATAATAAGTTTAACAATTTGTTTTAAATAGAAAAACATATTTTAAACAAACTTTATAAACACATTTAAAAAACATATTTTTACCAAATGTTTTTGTATAAAATATCTTAAAAGAGGAATAAAATATTCATGTTAAATGCACTTTAATGTAAAATGAAATTAAAATTTTCTTTTTGTAAATTTTATTTTTTTCTACTTTATTGCAAAATTTCTGCAAGGAAAAAAAATCAATAAATAAATTAATAACAACTTTCATCTGAATATAGAAATATCACGTGAATTTTTTAACTTGGAAACCATGCTCGTTGAAATCGTATGAACCTTATATGCATTTGGACCCCCCCCCCTCCTCTTAAACAACAACAACAACAAAAAAAAAACCAACAAAAAAACTATTAAGGTTTTTTTTTATATTGCATTAAAATTGTTGATAGAGATTTGAGTAGAAATACGTGTAATGTAGATAGAGAAAATATTACAAAATATTTTCGGGTTCAATTTCAGTTCAGTTTCAATCAATTTCAGGTCCTGAAAGTTTCAAAATCGAGCCTTGCGTGGAGGATTAAGAATTTATTTATAAGAATTCTTATAAATAAATGTGAATATATACAGTTTATTAAATGTATATAACTGTATGCAGTTTATAAAATGTTTATAAATATACACAGTAACTGTATTAATATATGCAGTTTATTTAAATTTTGAGAGACACTACATATATTCAAGCAACATTTTAAAATGAAACAAATACCTGAGACATTTTGCACAATAACAGCTAGGATTTTCCGGGTTTTGTACATACAAATTTTTATGTTTTAAAAACCATTATACAAAAGTTTATGCCATAAACTTTATATGATAAAAGCTCATTATATTTATGCGAGGCTTGAAAAAATATAGTAACAAGAATTTTTATTACGGCAAATGTTAGTAAAAAGTACAAATGTTCTTTAAAACGATATTTTTTTCCCTACCAAACTATTTCTAGATGAGGGTGTGCAGCGATTTTCTCTTTTCTCCATACACATTTTGCTCTGCACTATTATATAAAGAGAATGTACTTTAAAAGATCCCATTTTAACTATAGTAATAAAACGAAGATAACATAAAATTTAACAGTGCTAAAAAAATTATGCAACTTATACGAGCGCATCAAGAAGCTACACGAGTGTGGAAAAATAATATTTCAATGAAAAAAAAAGAAAAAGATTTTCCTTTTAATTAACAGAAGTAATTAAAAAAATAAAACAGACTTCAAGTGATTATTTATTACGATATTGAACTGATATTACTTATTGCATGCCAGCTGACGTACTTTATCAACAATGGTTTGGTGCAATATAGTGTCTTTTTTGTAACCTTTCATTTTTAGCCACATTCACTTTAAATACAATTGTTCCCAATGTCACTTATTTTGATGTGCATATGGTCATATATCACAATTTTTGACGTGTCTCTGTTAAAAAATGAATATGTTGACGACAATTTGAAAAACATAAAGTAGTACTGTTTACATTTATGATGTAATCAAATTTCATGACGATCGGCCACACACTTGAGAGTTTTGTATCACTGGATTTATGACAGAGGCCCAACATACCAAAACAACAGGACAAAAGCTTCGGCCAGTGGAGGAGTAAAGAAGCGGGAAGTCCACAATCCAGCTTCGAAAGGGCTTGTGAAGATGTTTCAGCGCTCTTGTGAAGATTTTAAATAGAGGTGAGAAGCAATACAATGATATACATAATGCGATTTCTTAAACGATTTTGATTTGATCTGGATATACATGACGGCAATTTTTTGAAAGAGTTACATGGCGATTTGACCAGATAGAGATGAATTGACGGACTCGAGATAGAATACCCGTTTGTTTTGACTGAATAGTCTCATCCTCGAATAGCGATATTAATAATCGCCTCTTCCCTTCAGTGGCAAAATTATAATTTTCATGAAGTTATTCAAGAAGAAAGTGCGTGACGGGAGATCCCATTTTTTCTTGATGACTGGAGGAACTTGGTCACTTTGTCCCACAACTGTATCGTGATTACAGCTGGACGCTATAAAAAAATTAATATTGTGATATATCAGCAAGTTAATATTGATATTGTTGATATATCGTGATATTAATTTAAAGGAGGTGGGTGGGGGGGGGGGTAAAGCCATTTGCTATTTTCATAAGAGAAGTGATTTAGTATAAAAAATTAACACAAAACATAGTAGAACGCAATGAATCAAAGTTTTTATATCTATTTGCTCATACAACATAATTTCTATTTTCCTTTATTTGAACAAAATATAGGAAAAATGAACCAATTGTTCAATAGCTATTTGAATTCACACCATTACTTTCATAAGACTTTTCTTTAAATATAGTATTTTCCTTATTCTTCTCATTTTATTGTATTAATTTTTTTTTAAAAGTCTCATTTTCATCATCATAATATGATTAAATATATGATTATATACATATAAAAAATCATTTGATAAAATAAAATTCAAACTGTCCACATAAAAACGTATATATATATATATATTTCATATAGTTTTAATTGTAAGTTAATGTTGGTTAAAAATAGCAAACTTTTTTTTATTTGGTTTGAATTGAGACTGATTTTATTTAGTTTGTACACGGGTTGGTCCCAGGACAAACCACGGGTGCATCTCGTTCTCGATCCCTTTGGCATATGCCCTTCGTTTAAGCTTAGCATAAACAAACCACTTCGACCTGAAAGACTGTTTTATCAATGATAATTAACATTTCTTATTTTTACTTTAACAAAGGGTTGCCTTGGATGGCTGAAAATATGAATATAAGAAATTTGAAAAATATCGCATACGTCGAAAAGCTTACGATTTACTAAAAAAATTAGTCACGGCAACCATGTAATTTAAAATTTTCTTAAATTTTTTGAGTTAACTATTATTTAACGTTGCTTAAATTCTTTAATGTATCTCTTATTGAAAAAAATAAAATTCTCATTCGCTGAATAACTGATCGACATTTCCCCGTACATAAATTTTATTGCGTAATAAAATCCAATAGAATAAGCAGCAAGTTAATTACGATAATCCATTGAAATGCATCATAAAAATATTCAATATATTTAAAATACCCTTTTTATGAACGGGACAACGAAAAAATATCGAACCTAACTGATTCCGGTCACTCATTTGCAGATATAAATTCATTCGTTGAAACCACGTTCTAGCAAGCAATATCATTACTATCGGCCATAACAACACATATTCAAGCGCATCTTATGGAACATGGTTTGTCAAGATCATATCTTGATATATCACAATATATATGGACCAATAATAACAGCGGAACAAGAAACGGGCGACAAGTGT
The DNA here is from genome assembly GCA_963931845.1 of Maratus michaelseni. NCBI lineage: Eukaryota > Metazoa > Arthropoda > Arachnida > Araneae > Salticidae > Maratus > Maratus michaelseni. The sequence goes on from OZ007591.1 coordinate 251,297,608, forward strand.
TATTGTGTATTCTTCTTTAATTAACAATGGAATTTGCCGTTTGCAGAGATAGGAATGAACGTAGTATTTGAATGTATTGGGTCTCAGAGGAATAATCTATTGTAATGTATATTGTAAGGTCTATGATTGGGGTACATTGGAATATTCCTTACTTGGAGATTTTAACAAAAGGGGGATTATTAGTGGAGGTAGATTTTCTGTTTTGGATGAAGCAGGCCAGTGAATAAATACATGGATCGGGCGAAAGAAGGGATTGGAGAAAATATTGGTACGGGTATTCGGCGCTGTTTTTCGGGCTCGAAATCGTGGTGAGTGCAAAACAATATTATTGTTATTGGGATATATCAGCAGAATCAGAGATTAGATATCGTTACTGTGATACTTAAAAAATATCAAAATTTGGTTGAAATATTGATAAATAATCCAGCCCTAATCGTTATATCTGCTATTGCGTGTTCTAAGCAATCCGGAAGGTAGAGATTTTCATTTTACTTCAAGTATATTATTGAAACATACTTATTATACGAATTATTCGAAAGGTTTATGAATTTGTGTTGCGTGTCAAGGTCCTTACAGTTTTATTTTTCTAATTTTCTTATTTAATCGATCTAGATCACACTGAACTTAATATTATAATATTATAATTATGATAAGAATAAATCATGTGGAGTTAAGAATTACTATAAGGAAAACATTCAGTTTAATTAGCTATTAGCATCGGTGCATAGCATATTCATTCCACATTCCATTCCACGGCACCATATAGCATAGCTATTCGAAAGGCTAAATTTCTTTTTAAGTATAACTTTTAAAAATAATTTTTCTGCTAAATAATATTTATGTTAAAATAAGTTAAAATTAATTTGAATGAGTCTTCAAATTATGATATTTGTTTTTATTTCACTGAACTACGACAGAAAATATTAAAATTATATTCGGAATTCATTTCATAAATAAATTTAATTTATATTGTAATTATCATTAGCAAGCTATTAGCACAAAGCTATTTAGCATTGTCTTATGCAGACAAAACGAATTTTCTTTGTTAATTATGATTTTGTATCCTTGTAAATATTTTTGTAAATAAATTTTATTAAAACGAAAATTAAAATTTGATTTCTGTATTTTCTGCATCATGTGTTAATTATTTCATCTAATATTAGGCTAATTTATTGCTGGATTTATTGTAGTTTTGTTATTCCTTAAAGAGATTAATTTTTAATACTTATAAGTCAAGGCTTTTCTCAAAATTACGCAACGCTTTGTCTTTGTCTTTTAATTACTAATTAAATGGCTTTGATAAGGGAAATTACGATCACATAAAAAAAAAATGCAGTAATAAAGTATACGCTAGATGCTTGTGGATAGTAGTATATTTATGTAGCCAATTTTGTAGAGGTGTCTACTCTCCTCTTCCCAACAATAATGTATGTGATTTGTACAAGCAACAAAATTATAATATGAGTTAAATTTCTTTTTAAGTATAATTTTAAAAAATATTTTTTCTGCTAAAATAATATTTATGTCAAAATAAATTTAAATTAGTTTCAACGAGTCTTCAAATTATGATTATTGTTTTTATTTCATTGAACTACTACAGAAAATATTAAAATTATATTCGGAATTCATTTCATTAATAAACTGAATTAATTCACTTAAAAATGAAGAAGCTTATTTTTATTTAGTTTAAGAGTTGTTATAAAACATAAATCCCATTTAATTCTTTCATTTTAAAATGCGGAGAACATATATAAAATCATATGAAACAACTCACGGTAAGAAAAAAAAATTAATTACAATATAAATTTTTACTTCCAAACTATCCATTCTATTCAAATAGCTGGAGAAGTACGTTAATATTAATTTTCTAAAAAAAGTGCATAATTCAAAAATGTAAACATAACAAAATTTTACTTAGTTACTGAGATATTAAAATATGGCTCTTTTTGTATCCGAACATAGATATATATTAAATTTTTCGTTCTTTAATTCGGAGTACACAAAAAGAAAAAAAAACAAATTTAAATAAAGTTGTCTTTTATTAAATTCTGGAATGTGATTAAGTATGATTTAATAAAACTTAAAAAAAAAAATCTTTTATTTATTGCATCGAAATACTTTAGAAATAGGAAAATTTAGATGTTTAGCGATACAAAAGATACGATGAATAAACTTAATGTTATAAAGGAATTGAATCATGACTTTTTATTTAACCCTCTCATTCCCGAATTATTATAAAATTGAACAAAAAAGTATTTCTACTTCTTTTTGTACATAAAATGCTGCTATAAATTACATAATTATGATTTTATTTTGTTACTACGACTTTTCTATTCAATTTGGAAGAACCTCATATGAGGCTTAAGGAACTAAAGAAAGGGTTATATAGAGGTGTAGAATGGGAAAAATTAAAGAATAAATATTATATATTTTAAAGCAAAATTTAACATTTATTTTAATACTTTATATAACAATTGAGTTAAATTTGCAAATAAATGCAGTTATTATCAATAATATTGTATTGATAAACATATAGACTGTATTTTTTGCTCAAACACATTTATCTTAAATGAAAAGTCTGCAAATTGATTTTATTTTCGAAAAATTTTGTGATTTTTTTTAATTAAAAAAAGCAATTAGAAAGGAAAATGTTTTTTTTATATATAAAATTATTTGAGCAATATAATGACTGTAAAAAGAAAAATATTTTTAAATAAAATTAAATAACTTTTATAATGATTGTAAATATTGGGTTGAGGAAAAAGTTATTTCGTTTTTTCCCAATAGATGGCTTTAAAGTCGTATATCTCTAGTAATGCTTATTCAATGAAGCTATACTATAAACCGTTTTAAAGATAAAAGTCCATAGAACATTCTAGATATAAAGGTAGCGGTATCTGTTTACTCAGTCAAAAGTTATTGCGCTTTGAAAATGGAGATTCCAGAATGTCATTTTCGTCATATTTTGCTTTTCTATTTCGGAAAAAGGAAAAAATGCAGTGCAGGCTCATCGAAAATTGTGTGGTGTTTATGGTGATGAGTGCTTAAGTCAACACCACTGTCAGAATTAGTTTGCTCATTTTCGTTCCGGAAATTTCGATGTTAAAGATGAACCTCAACCTGGCCGGGCAATCGTTGAAAAAGTCGATGAAATTCTTAACAAAATTGAGTTAGACCGACATATTTCATCTCGCGTCATTTCTATGGAACTAAATATCGATCAAAAACAGTTTTTAACCATTTACATAAGATTGGATACCAAAAGAAATTCGATACTTGGGTTCCGCATGAATTAACAACGAAAAATTTAATGGACCGAGTTTCCATTTGGGAATCGTTGCAGAAACGAAACGAAATCGAGCCATTTTTGAAACGAATGATTACACTGCGATGAAAAGTGAATCACGTACGAGAAGAATGTGCGAAAAAGATCGTGGGCGAAGCCCGGAGAAGCTTTACAAACGGTGGCAAAGCCCGGATTGACGCCAAGGAAGGTAATGCTGAGTGTTTGGTGGGATTGGAAAGGCATTGTTCATCATGAGCTGCTAGAACCTGGCCAAACCATTAATTCGACTCTCTATTGTCAACAACTAATGCGATTGAAGTAGGCGATTAAAAAATACGACCAGAATTGGAAAGGCGTTGTCTTCCATCACGACAACGCCAGACCACACACATCTTTAGTGACTCGGAAAAAATTGCGAGAGCTTGGCTATGATGTTTTAATACATCCATCCTATAGCCTGGACCTTGCCCAGTCCGACTACCATTTGTTTCGATCTCTGCAGAACTCTCTTAATGGCGTAAAGCTGGCTTCAAAAGAGGCTTGTGAAAATCACTTCGTTCAGTTTTTCGCCAAGAAATCTCAGAAGTTCTACAGTGACGGAATTATGGTTTTACCGGAAATGTGGCGAAAGGTCATCGATCGAAACAGTACATATATCATTGATTAGTATTTGAAATGTATATTAATAAATTCTCTTTGAAAAACATGAAAAAAAAAACGAAATTACTTTTTCTTCAACCCAATAATTCATATATAATATTCGGGACATAGAGCCTCTTTTCATCGATCACATATATGTATATATCTTATTTTTTTGGGGCATTTAAATAAATGGCATTTAGATGCATATTTACCATCAGCTTTGCAGCCTGCATCTCTTCGAAACTCAGTTGCTGCTTGAACTTCCACGCGTTTCTTTCTTGGTGGGTCTTTAAAAGACTGTGATGGTCCACCTTTCTATCTTTCTTCTCTTGAAAAGCCTTTATAAATAAAGGATTTATCAATCGAAGATTTAAATTCAAGAAAATCTAAGCATTCATTGTTCGAATCTATTTTCCAAAGCAGAAAGCAATTTATAACAGTAACATTTAACATGTGGTGAAAAATTCTAGAATACCTCTTGTGTCTCAAAGTATGTCTGTATAGGTATAATAGAGAGTCCATTAAATAGAGAGTCCCATAGTTTTGTTATGCATCACTATTAAAGAAGGATATATTTATTTAACTGCAATGGTCTACAAAATCAATAGGATTTATTCCTAGAAGCAATGATACCAGGTGCACAGCAGTATTGTCAAACCATTTTGTAATTGTAATGTTCTTATCACTTGTTGTGATGCAAAATATACCCTTTGGTTATTTTTTCATCTCTTTTATAGGCTTTAGGTTTGTTGAAGCTTCTTTTATTCGATTATTGCATATTGTTCCTGTTGCAAATATTTTCCACTCAACCAGTTCAATAAGGCGTGGTATGGTTGTGAAAACGTTAAAAAAAAAAAAAAAAAAAAAAAAAAAAAAAAAAAAAAAAAAAAAAAACTTGTGGTTTTTATGCTTAATCTGTTCAGAAAGTCTCAACACAACACTTCCTAAAGATCCAAATTCAGCAAACTCATCTTCCGTAACACCAGTTGCTCCTTAATAAATTTCAATGGCATACACATACTCACATACTCCTGCTAGTACCCAAGCTTTTATCTCCCAATGATGAGTTTTGTTCCTTATAATCTTGCTTTGTCTTCGATCGTTCCTTGAAGGGAATCGCCATTTGTAAAAACTATTTATAACTTTACTAAACAGTAAATTTAAAACTACAACATTTACTAACATTACTAATAATAAATTTAATTAATTAAATATTTATTTTTTGCTAATTTTCTATCATTAATTTATTGCTTTTAGATATATTTCGTTATTTCATTTTACTTTTAAACAATAAGAAAATGTACTCTTTGAGAATGTTACTCTGTAGTGAAATTTATATCATTATTGAACAGAATGTGTACCATTACCATGTGTTCGCATTAGAAACACTAAGCCTCATATGAGGCTTCTTGTTCTATCCCAGTTATAACAGCTATTTTTTTTTTATTTAGAAACATATTATAAACACATTATTATCATAAGTACATGTCTTAGAATGATAGAAATAATTTTCTTAGCTTTGCAAAACGAAGATTTTTTTAGAAGTTGGGGAGTCTAAAAAATTAAGTCAGCGTGAAGCCAAAATAACTTTAAAGCAATCATAAACTGCAGTGTTGCCAACTCATAGCAGAATCTAGAACAATCTAAAGCCTCATATGAGATTTAAATGAGTATTAAGAGTAAAAAGAAAATTTTTGTTTTTTTATTTGAGCATTTTACATCTGTAGCGGACAAAACCCGCTATTATACTCTGTCATGTGGACTAAATGTAATATTTAAAAAAATAAATAAATAAATAAATAAATTTCAAAATTAAACATGTTGTATAGATACCTTCAAAATGTTAAATATGCCAATATTTCCATAATTATTTTTATCATGATTTTTATCATCATCGGGTTTTTATCATGATTCAATACGTTCCCCAAACTCATATGACGTAATATTCACTTGATGACGTCATATCTACTCATATCTACTCATATCTACTCATACCTACTCATACTTCTCTATTACTCATATTGATATTCTCTTTGTATTATTCTCAAACATTTGGAAAAGTCCGTTAAACTTCGAATATGACGTCAGATTAATTTTCTTTTTAATTCTCTAATTACGTCATATTAACCAGCTTTCTGTACTTACACATACTCATATACTACTCTCTATACTCATATGCTACTTGTATTATTGAGAAATGTTGGAAAATTTATTACCAATATGACGTCATATTAATCTTTTTTTTTCAACTGGTGAAACATTTTGTTTCATTTTCATTTTTCACGTGGAAATCTTTCAATAGAAAATTGATTATTGTAGGAAGACTTTTATTGTGGATTTTTAATTGTTGGCAGCTGCTATAACTAAAAATTTTTAAATTTAATAGGAAAAGGCTGTTAGATTTTTGGAATTTTTATCTCTCTATATTAAAGTAATACGATATTTTTCAAACTTTTATGATTTTCAGCGTGACAGTAGATATTCAGCTGTAAGTACACAAAATTTCAAGTCTGTAAGTTATACAATTTCTGAGAACCGACTCTGTGAGTGACAGACAGAAAAGCGGGACGAATAGGGTTTCGTGAATTGGACGAAACCCTAAGAATGAGATTTCTGTTGTTGCATATTAACCCATTTGCGTCATTAATGCATTATATGGTACATTTCCGGAATTTATTTTTTATTCAGGAATTCCGAATCCATACCGGAAATTTCGAAAGAAGAATTTTTACTTTATATAATCACGAAACGCCTGTCATTAAATAATAATACCAAAAAATACTATTCAGAATTTCTAACTTGAACTCGGAAATTTTGAATTAAAAAGAAAATTATGAAATGCACGCTTCGGATGCAAATGTGTTAAATGACAAATAATTGATATCAGGTTCATTTTTACGTTCTTTTTTAGAATATTTCAGCTGAACTAGAATAATTATCTGACAAAAGGTTTCTAACTTGAGTTTTTCTTATTATCCATTTCCGAAAATATTGACTTCAAAGGAAAATATTTAAAATACCACGCACCATAGCTACTTTAAACAACTCTTCGGATCTAGAATTGTATTCCGTGTTGTCATAATTTTGTTATCGACAATTTTGCTTAAAATGTCTGATGATCTTCCTTTCCCCCGATCAAATCCTCCCTTAATTTGAAAAAAATCTTTGAGCCAATATTGAATTAGATTGGTATATTAATTAAATCGCATTTCAGTTTCACCAATTTATAACAAATGGAATTTAGACAAACTCAGCTAGTTTAAATTCATGTAATTTGTGCAATTTCTCTGTGATTTAGAATCTTAATCAAATGCCGCGCCGAAAACATTCTGCCACGTGCCACCTTTGTCATGCGTGCTATAGGTCCCTGCTCTAAAGGCTGTTCTCAAATCCAAACTGGTTATTTTCTGAAACAGTCCTAAATTCCTTTTTATTCGTAAGGGCGTAAGATTGGGAGGTGATTTTATTCAGAAACTATGAAATCGAATACTTTTCCAATTTTTAATAAAGCCCGAGGATCTTTCAGAAATCGCTGTCAAAGTTGACGTTTTAAACCAAATTTTCGGGCACGACAACCCGATAAAGGACGTTCTGAGACAAACATTTCTTACAACTCATTACAACATTTCTTACAACTCAAAATGTAATTCATTTATCAAAAAATGAAAAAAAAAAACCGTTTGATTTCAAATCCCTTCAATAGTCATGTCTGCAAGTGTCATGCTTTTACGTTTAAAAATGAGTTCGTAAATGTGTCAGAAAGTTTCGCGGAGTAATACATTTTTTAGAACGGCTTTAAATAATGAAATTTGACCTCTTTGGCTTGAGAAAATTCCCCTATTTGTTAAAAAGAATTTAGCTCCTTGACATCCATGACGTAGGCAGTGTATGCCATAGATTATTGAGGTTATTAAAAAACTATAATACAACGAAATATATAATGTATATAAAAAATATATGAGGTTATTAAAAGTTTGTTGCCTATATGTGCTACTCTCTTAAATCTAGGCAATACCTGCAATTATGGTAATACCTGAGTACTTGTACAAGCCTGTGTATTTGTACCTGGTAGTTTGTATAAGCTGTCTGTTGTAAAGCCCTTTCCCCCCCCCCCCCAATAAAGAATAAATAAATAAATAAATTGAAAGATGGTCATTATTCCAATTCTAAAACTTGTAGACAAACACGAAAATAGCAGTTCTATTGGATATTATGTCTTATTTCACTTTATGTTTAGAAAATAAGCATAAGACATTATACCAAATTTTGAATTTTTCAATAGAAACATCGAATTTTTTAAACATATTTAGCTTTTTTGGTAAATTTTTGGTAAATAGGATACCAAACAGGAAGTCATTCGGCCAAATAGTTTAGGAATTATGCGGTTTTAAAATTAGGAACTCCTAATGTTAAATTTATTTTCAATCGCTGCAAAAAAAGATTGCACTGCGGGTACTTTTTTAAGCATTACTCAAAAACATCTCAGCAGAATGAACTGTCATTTTGCATTTACCTATTTAAAGTTTTAGAAATTGATTTCTGTTAAAAAGTTATTGTTTACAATTCATATATTTATTTGAAAATTAATTTCAAAATATATATGTTTTTAAAAATTAAATTTCGAATAAAACATGAATTGTAATCTATGATTTTTTTAACAGAAATTGATTTCTAGAAGTTTCAAAAATGAGAATACAAAATTACAGCTAATTCCGCCAAGTAGTTTTTGAGTTATGCTTAGAAAACTGCTCGCCATTTCTTTTAGGTGTGTTCGTGTGTTCATTTGTTTTATGTGATGTCTTTTCAGAAACATCATGTAAAGCAATGTTCTGCTCTAACCTCTTAGCATAAGCTGAGAAACTTTCCATAGAATCATTAAAGTTAGAAAACATTATTAAATTGTAAAGAAAAATAATATTAGAATATCAACAATTTCATTGCATTTTTTCGTTTCATGAACAGTATGAAAACATAAATTGCATAATAAATTATACAATTTCGGCTTCATAAATGAAATAATTGCACTTACCTTCTTTTCTTCAGAAATATAATGTAAAATAAAGTTATTTTCTCACCTCTTAACACAGATTGAGAAATTTCTATAGAATCATTTAGTTCTTTGAAGTTAGAAAACTTTATGAGCGTGTAAAGAAAAATAGCGTAAAAAAACAATGTAATACATAATAAAGTTTAAAAAAAATGACGAAACAACGAACGAAGTAATAATATAATAATGTAAAAAATAACGAAAAATAACGTCACGTGAGGCATACACTTTGAATTATTGTGATTTTTTATTTTAACCCAACTACTTAAATTCAAATTTTCAGTATCGTTGTTCACTATGCAATAAGAACCGATTTGGCATTCTTCCAACTTGAATTTAATTACGGCAGTAGCAAAACTTACTGGGAGAGTTCATTCTGTTTCCAGAAAAAAAGGTAAAAAAATCGCCGAAACAGCGGAAAATGCTAAAAATCGCATAAAAGATTCACGAAAAATTGAAAAATCGCAAAGGACAAAATTTACTATATTAAGCTACCAGTTACACATTACTGCTTTTTTTTAAAAAAAAGTTCTTTTAATATAAAGGAACATTGTTACTCTTACAATAATTTTGCTATTATTTTAATTGAAGACTGTAGGGTACTATATGCGGTGTATATATGACACATTTACCACATTTACCACGTGGAGCACTACTTTAAACAATTTTAGTGCTAAATTCAATAAATAATTATTAAGTAATAACTTACTTTTTTTCAGAAGACAAATTAAGAACTAAGTTAAGTTGTGTTTTCAAAATTGGCATTCTCAGTTTTTTTTCTTTAACAAAAAAAAAAAAAAATAAATAAATAAATAGAAATTTAAAATATATTTTTCTTTCAGTGTTAGTCCTTGATACAAGAATTTCAGAGTACTTTACATTTTCGTCTCTATCATAAAAATATAGTTGAGATATATAGTAGTTTAAAGTTTTGGGGTGGCTGACATTTTGAAACGCAAGGCAGCTGATTAAAAATAAGGGATTCTCCCGTAATCGTGTTTACTGCTAATTTGTGTTTTAGCAAACGTGGTTTCTCGCAAATTTAATTTCATTGGCGTAACTATTATTTTAACTCTCATACGCTTAAAACTACATAATCATATCCTAAAATGACGTGATTTTTAAAAGAAAAATTATATTGGTATTCATATATTTGAACGTACGCAAGCACAGCACACACACACACACACACATACATACGCACGTAACGGTGTCCGTCAGCGTCAAATGCTCGCCAAGGTGCGACAAAAATATGTCGCTATAAAAGAACCCAACCTGGCGATAGCCAACTTTGTTAATTTCTTGTAATTTTCATTCAAATTCTGTATTGACGAAAATTGTGAATACATTATAATCGGGTTCCACGAATTTTATATTTCGTGTATTCCAAAAAAAAAAAAAAAAAAAAAAAAAAAAGCAGAATTCTTAAAACTAAGGAATATGGAGTTATGTTTTCTTCCCGGTACATGCCAGAAGGATTTTTTGCATTTATAACAGGTATTTTTCTTTAAAATTTCAACGATTTGCTATAACGACTGAAATGATTCTAAATTACTTTAATGAATTTAAATTATTCGATAATTTAGAATCTGCTCATTTTTGAGTGTACTCACTTTTGTGACGAAGTGTTTACGCTTAAAAAATCTAGCTTTCATTGTTTGTTGCTATATACTTCATATAATATATTTAGAATGATACATGGATACTAAAACTTGTATATGTAGCTAAATTTGTTTTTTAAATATTTGTAACCCAAACTAAAAAAAATAGAAATTTAAAAAAAGATGAAATAAATCAATTGCCGTATATTGATTACGATCATTGAACAACAGAATCATTCAGATAGTCAAGTAAAATATTAGTTCAAAAATAACTTATCAAGTCATTATGAGCAGAGAACAAAAGAACTTAAAAAAAATCCCTATAAAATTAAATTATAATGATTATACACCTTTCACTCAAGGCAAAACTAAAAGCCGTAATTATTATTAAAAAATTGAAATTTGAACCAATTATGATAAATACACCGAAAATAAATGTTAAAGAAACAATTGCGGAAAATTATACCGTATTTTCAGTCTATCTTACATCGTATATTTTAACAAAAAATCATTACCATTTTCTCGCGATGTTTGCCAAGCTGCATGGTGCTCATGTTAAATTTCAACTGATTTAAAATGGGAATAACATTTACGATAAATTAACTGCTTCCCAATATGTAGCATGTTTCTAATTATATACAATAAATTATACCATTTGCCGCAAGAAATTCATTTTGTTGAAAATTGTCGCTTATGATAATTTGGCGGGAAAGGCAAAACATTTTTAAAGCACAAAATCGAACAAAGTGAAAATGAAGTTCCAGAAATCTTACAAGATGGAATGTTGCAGATTGGTAAAAGAATACCTTGATTTATTTAGAATCAAGAAAATCTAGTAATATCATTACTGACAACGTATGTTTTATGAATGTCTTTTGCATATTTTTCTGCAATGAACAAAATACTTATTTCTGACGCAATAAAATTTTAAATGCATTTTAAAAACGTAGAATTAGTATTCGAATTGTTAGATTACTAATATAATGATTTTTTAAAAACATTTTCTGACATTTTAATAGGCTATTAGTTTATTTGATTTATCGTAGGGTATTACATCGTACGATATTGTATTAATAGACTTTGATTTTTAATGTAACATTCTATTAAAATCAAATTCGAGATGGAAGATAATGTTTCTGAGGATTTTGTTGCATGTTATATTCTCTTAAAAAAATTGCAAATTTTACGGCATTCTGATGATGTGTACAAAAATGTTTAAGCATTTTACACTCTTTGTCGAATTTTTTTTTATATAGGTTAATTTTTTTAACACTTTCTAAAATATTTGAAAAGTGTTTATGGATTTTGTTTTTCTGTCTGTCTGCTGGTTGTCTGTCCGTGCTCTAATTCGAGTAAATATACTCGGATTTTCATGAAATCGATCAATGTTAATGATGTTTACTGTGGCATGTTCGGTATTGAAAATAAAATATGTTGCGTTTATAGTTCATTTACAGGGACACTCAAAATAATTCCGTTACATTACGGTCTAAGGGGAAAAATCGTTTGTAGTGTATTTTAATAATGTTACATTAATTTAAACATATTTAAATTGATATATATCACTGAGGTGCACTACAAGAGGCTTACTATACTATAGAATATGGTGTGCACAGCATTAATCGTTCATTTACAGGGACGCACAAAATATTTCGGTTACAGTACTCTCTAAGAACAACAATTGCTGGACGTGCGTTTTAAGTTCAGGTACGTGTTTTTTAATTAAACTAATTTTTTGGCTATTATTTGGTGTTTATAAATTCTATGTACAGTGCAGCACAAAAAATCTCGAGTACATTTCCGTTTATTGAGGGAAATTGCTGAAAGGGAATTTACAACTGTGCTATATGTTTCCCAACTGAACTAAATATTACTATACTATGTATTATATATACAAATCTATAGATCACACACAGGGATGAAAAAAGAATTTGGATATTTTTCCGACTATTTCTGGCAATTCCTAAAATTGAGTTTTTAAATGTGTTATGAGTTTTTCAAATTGTTTACTTAGACATCATCTTTCAGTTTATTAAACCGTGAAGTTTTGTTAAAGTATTCTGCACGTGTTGGAAAGTGTTTCATAATCTATGCTTGATGCAAGGTTTTTCTTTCTTGTTTATTTAATAACAGTTTTCCTTTTATTAAAATTATAGCAATTTTAAAACAAATCCCCTTTAGAGGGGTAATAAATAAAGTCTGTACGACCAATTGCAGTTTGAAAATATTTATAAAATATAATAAATAGGCTTTAGTTCTTGAAGTAAAAAACAAAAATGTATCGGATGAAAGTCAACACTTAAAAAAAATTGTAATTTTTATAGTGTTTCAGATTTAGAAGAATTTCAAATAAAGTATATATTTAATTCTCAAATGCAGAAACAGGTTTAAATTTCCAAAGAAAAAGTACTGACTAATATCTATTAAAAAAGTTTTATTTAAAAAAACTCAAAAGTATAACCAATTCATTTTCTAAATATTAAAATAATTCACCTGAAGCGAAATCATTATATTAGAAAAAATTGTTCCTGGACGTAAATCAAGTTAATCTGATGACCGTGGGCTAAATGCTTCACTGTATAAGGTCATAAAATACAAGCAATTAAAAAATTACTCTTTATTATCATCGTAAAATATTTTATCAGTATAATTTCAAATCTTCTTTACTCGAATTAGTACTGTAAAATAATGACAATATAATACAATAGATGCTGCTTAAAATGATCACCTCAGTACCACGAGTTTTTGATAGCAATATCCTATTGATAACAATAAGCAATTTAGGAAAATAATGATAACATCGACTAAGAAAATAATAGCTTACTTACCCTTGAAGAAATGCTGATTTTAAAAATAATAGAAAATATTAATTGAAAGAATTCGGTAATATTTGTTTATTTACAATTCTCCCTTAAAAGATCATTAATCAATTGTTCATATTCATACTGTTTTTTGAAAATTATTCGAGCGATATGATACATCTCGTTTAAAATTTTTTAACACGTTCCTGATTTCCAGATTTTTGGGATGTTTTTCAATAAGTTTGCTCTCGCAGTTTTCCTCATCATCATCCTTCTTATTTTGTATTTCTTTGCAAAGATTTTGGCAAAATTTAGTTTCCGCGAGCTTTGCAGATATGAATTCCTGAAACTTGTTATTTCTAATACTGTGCGCTACTTGCTTACATTTATTGATTAATTACAAATTCCCTTGCGTCTGCGAAGTAAACAGAAACATAGTGAAAGTGCTACATTCTGTTTTTCTTCAAAGTCATGCCTTGACTTTGATAATATTGGGATTGATGATAATGACCATGATCACATTAAGAGAAATCTTCTGTATAATAGAAAAAGTCTAAAAGATGGATAATAATAAAGAAAAATATACATAAATGTGTCTTTTCACATGAAAATAACCAAATTCAGCGATATGTAGTTGTGCATAGAATAATAATCTCGGTTTAATTTCACACGATTCCATATCCACAGTAGAATTTTTGTCTAATTGCCAAATTAGCAGAAAATTCGCCTTGCTTTTATCACTAAATTTAGTGATATTTAGAAAAGTATTTCCAAGTTTGGTGACAATTATCTTGTGAGTGCATGCATGTGTATGTTTGTGGGTCCCATGTAGTTTTTGAAAAGGGATCAGACACAGGCAGCACTCATCGCTAGAGTGATGTTCTGCCTGGGTTCTTTCAACTTCTGTAATTAGAGATGACGCCACTCCCGCTACAATAAACCACTTTACTCCACAATCAATATATAAGAAGACGGCATTCTTTTTCAATTATTTCATATACCTTCGATAACCATATATTTGCAAAACTGCTTTTGATTGTAAAAGAACTTTATAATTAATATAATTTACAATGTTATTAAAATGCCTGATAAAAATTTATATTTAATTAAAAAGTTATTTTTTTAATTTAAATTCGGAGATGAATAAAAGCTTTATTTGGCTAATCTTTGCCTTTTCCAGAAGTGTAATGAAATAGTAAATGAAATCTCTGAAAGTTTTTGCATTTAACGCAGAAAAAATATAATCGACAAGCCAAAAAATATATTTAATAATAGATATTCTCTGACAGATATTCGATGTTCTTGTCTCTTTTGCTAAAAATAAAAAAAAGAAAAGAAAAGAAAAATGTAATATAATCTGTTTGAGTGATTTTTTATGTTATTGTATCTGATGTTGAAATGAGTATGAAATATATCTTTGTAGATTCATCGGAAAGGCATCATAGATTATTAGTCCATATACTGTCACTCGACTCACATTATTGGAAAAAATAAACATATAAATAAATAAGAAGCAAGTAAAACGACAAATAAGATGACAAATAAGAAGCAACGGAATCGACCAAGAAGTAAAAGATAAAATCTATGCTTAGTTTTGCTAAAAATAGGAACAAATAATCAATATTTCTTAGTAATTTTACATTTTATAATTTAAATATTTTATTTTAGTTTTATTTGAGAAAAAAACATTTAATTTTAAATGCATTTCGAATTGTTTTCGCAATTTTTATTTTATGATCAATAATAATAATAATAATAATAATAATAATAATAATAATAATAAATCTTTAAAATTATAATACGATTTCTTTTTTCAAATTGTTTCTTTCTTAAGTAGTATTTAATAAAATATGAAATGAAAGAAAAAATTATTATTATTTTTTAAAATATATGTCAATTATAAAATAATACTTCATTTCTATGTGACGTTGCAATCAAAATTTATTCCGTTAATTTTAATGAATAACACTGCTTAACGCTAGTTCCGTTGCCGTAGAGATAACAGTTTTGCAGGAAGTTTATTTGCCTGATTATGTAATTAAAACAATTTTAGAAGATTCGGTTTTAAACTAAGATAGATCTTAAAATAAGATACATTAAAAAAATTATAATTATTAACCAAAATTTAATATTTTATACATAAGTCAAATGTATGTACATTGCTGTGTACCGAATCTTAATGTTTACAAGCGAACAAAGTCCATGATTCAGATGAAAGATTTTTCAAAGTTTAGTTTTGAGCGTTCCCGAAGGGGGGGGGGGGGGAATCTCTCGGCTCCGTACCTTTCTCTCACATATCAATCTCTATGATATATTTGGGAAAGTTCTGTATTCCTGAACAGAATGTACTGACTAATGTAATTTATTGAAAAAAATGAAGCCATTTTTATAAAAAAGAATATCTATATTTCTTAGATACTTCTTTAGACGACTACCTCTGATCCCTTTCACCAAATGTCTTTACCTATTTGTCATGTGAAATCACGTATTGTTTTTAAATGATCCCTTTTCTATTATTAAAAATCTCATACTTATAATTTATTGATTCATTCATTCAAAATTAATTTTAAACTTTATGTTTTTCCATTCTAAATAAATGAAAGCAATAATTAAGCTATTTCTATCGTTAAACGTTCCCACGCAAATTCTTTACGCGAAGAAACAAGTGCATTCATCTAAAAATAATAAAATAAATATTCTGGCTACAGAAATATATCTGAGCATGGAATTACTCCATGCTCAAAGATATGAAAATAAACAATCAAGTAAAAAATAATAGATAACGTGCGTAATTTTTTAAAAAGTACATGTAAATAATAACTTCAAAGCCCGTGCAGCTTTAGAATATTTTCATTTTGTTTTTGAAAATGACTCAGAAGAGTCGAAACATGTAAAACAACTAATAAAAGTTATTTTAATTTATATTATAGTTGTTAATTTTACACCTTTAGCATTTAAAAGTAATAAAGAGTTCTATTACAAAATTTGAAGACATTGCTACATTACGTGGCATTGAAACATGAAGAATAAATGAGTTAATTTGAAGAATATATAAACTAAACTTTGTCTAAATTTTTCAAACATGAATGAATCGAATCCAGATAATTATCTAGAATCTAGATATTGTTTGATTATTTCGGCCAACGAAGATCTATTTGATTATCTATACTGTCATCAGATGAAATTATATATCAAAATTACTGAATGGATGTTTTATGTACACAAAAGCATTTACAATAGTGTTCTGCGCTACGAACGCAACACGGATCACTGTTCGACCACGTAAATCTTCACATATAGGGCCACGGCTTGGATGTCTTTGTCTCTTTGCGTACATGGCATATACTCAGCAGTGAAACTAATCCAAATGAATTGTAAAATTAAAAATATGAAACCATTAAAATGGATCACAGTTTGTGTAATTATAAAAATAGGTGTAAAAAAATAAAAGGTTCTTGAACATTAAAACCATTTCAAGATGTTAAAAACATCCATCGGAGTCCCGAGCGCTTTCAACCAGAAAACCTGGCCATCATCAGAGGGTGGAAATGAGAAAAAATTCTGTAACGTCCGGAATGTAAGCTGTTTAAATAAGGCGAAACCACATATGGAGAAGTGGGGGGAAGGGGGATGGACTACTCTACTGAGCGAGGTGGTTTATCCAACCCAAATTTACCATTCACATCAAGTAGATTATACCAGATTTTTGGCACGTTGTATGACAACATATCATTACACGATCTTCCACCACTTGTCAGGATTTCCACTGACTCCCTTACAACACGTGTATTATAGTCGTTCATTTGCGCGATAATCTTAACTTTACTAAAGTAGATATCAATTTCTGTTTTTAAATTTAACCGTGAAAGTGCAGTAGATGGCTTTCCCTTTTCTATGTCTGACTTATGTTTCCTTATGCGGTCTTGTAATTTCCTAGTTGTCATACCTATGTATGTAAACACTTCATTTTTATTTTTACATTTAAATGGGATGATATAGATTCCTGCTTTTTCATGCATATTTATGGGGTCAATTTTTCTGTGTACTAGATTTTGAATACTTAGTTGTACTAGATGATGTTACTATGTTGCCTTTTGAAGCCAAAGCTTCATTTGTGTACTCAGCTGGCAACATGTGATAATCTCCGAAATAAGAACTTTATGTTTAGATGAATTGAACAATTGGACAATATCCAGAAATAGATTTATCGCATAGATAAATGAAAATTTTATGTATAAATGTAGTTTTGTGCTGGAAATACCAATATAACTTGTAGAAAGTATTTGCAAAACGGCTAAACAATGCTGAAAAACGCCGGTTATCGTTCGATCACTGAAGTGAAGCAGCATGGAGGGTGGTTAAAGCTTGGAAGAATGTTCATCTGCGGATACTGTGTGTTTTTGGTATCTGCAGATACTCAGTGAACGGATGGTTTTCAATAAATGAATTTTCGGGTGCTTGAGTTTGAATTAAACACATCAATTGCGTATATGTTTCATGTGTGCACCATGGTAATATTAAAGGGATTCATTAAATAAAAGCTAGAGTCAATTTAGAAAACTTGTACGTATATATTTTTAAATTGTTTGTTTTAAGTAATCCAAATCAGCAAAAATAATGAAAAACTTGTTTTGTAAATTAAAAAAAAAAAAAAAAAATAAAGACAGAAAGAAAGAAAGAAAAAAAAACGACTGATCATACACACGGAAAAAGACAATTTAGGTGGACGAAAATCAAAGTTTAAATGTGTTTTAATATCTAAGATAACTTGTCTAAATGTTCTTTAATATCAATCGATTTTTGAGGAAAAAGAATGGTTTACGGATTACAGGGAACCTCACTTGTGCATGCCGAATCGGTCTGTTTGGAAAGCTGTATAGTTGTTGACCTGCATTTCAATTTATTTTTAATGTTATAGACTTCTTTTTAATTTTTCATAATTTTGTTTAGAATTTTGTTAGTTTTCTAATTATTTAAAGAAGTTCTAATAAAAAGTAATTATCCGACAATAACTCCGAAAACAACTGCAAACTGTTCACAGCACTGCCTTCTGTTTTTACTAGAAAGTTGTTTATGTCTTTTAAAAGGTTCTCACAAAAATTAAAGTATCACCATCTATCACTTTTTGACTGTACTTCATTTTCTGAATTGGTAAGGAATAAGCTATTGAAGTTTTTAATTAAAATAAATAAAAAACCACAACATCCAAAAAAAAAAAAGTTATAAAATATTTTAAAATAACAAAAAATAAACAACAAATTTACAGATAAAAAAAGACTTTCTAATAAAAAAAAAGAAAAAAAAAAGAAACAGTGTGCGTTAACATATATTATGAAACACTTTCCAACTCATTCAGAATACTGTAACAAAACTTCACAGTTTAGAAACTAAACAATTCAGAAACCACGTAACACATTTGAAATTCCAATTTCAGCAATTACTACCAAAAGTCAAACAAAATATCAGGATTCTTTTATGCAGCGTTGTATGTGATTTATAGATCTGTATGTATACACACAGTATGCTAAAATTTACTTCAGTTGGGAAAATACATAGCACAATTAAAAATTCTCCTTCAGTATTTTTCGCCAATACATGGAAATGTACGTGAGATTTTTTTGAGCTGCCATGTTTATGATCTATAGAATTTATATGCACCAATTAATATGGAAAAAATTAGTTACATTTAAAAACGCGTGCCACAACTAAAGATGTGATATCAGCAATTATTGTTCATAGACAATACTGTAACAAAATTCTTTTGAGTGTCCCTGTAAATGAACGATACATTCTATGCACCTTGTAGTGCACCTCAGCGATATATATCAATTTGAATATGTTTAATATTGTGTAACATCATTAAAATTCGCCGCAAACAATTTTCCCCCATAGACCGTAATGTAACGGAATTCTTTTGAGTGTCCCTGTAAAAGAACCATAAATGTAGATATATTTTGGTCGGTTGTCTAAAGGATATGAATAAATAAAGTCCAGGGCAGATTTTTGGTGAAATCTTACTCAATTTAATGTTCTTGGTTATATGTAAAGTAATTACAAGTATTTACAAGTTAAAAGATAATTAGAACAATCATGACAAATTTGCAGCTCGTAAATTACATTTTCCGATCAAACATTGGTCAGCTCAGCTCGCAAAGGCTGGCCGCGGAGATTTTAGAGCATCTCCCGGTACGTCTGACTAAGTCTGCATCTCGACTCCTTCTCTTCGTTCTCACACTGTAAAAATTACTGCACTCATCAAAACCTATTGTTCGGCAGTTTATGCTTTCATCGAGAGCCTCATTAAGGAATCTGCTGGCTTTGCGGTACAGAGTCCACAGAGTCCGTTTCCAGTTACTACATAAATGCTATACACTTCATTTTCAATACCAATTATGCCATAGTCAATCCTATAACATATATCAAATTCAAAGCAATCCGAGTACATTTACGTGAGTTAGAGCGTGGACAGGCGTCACGGACAGGCGAACAATTAGAGATTATTATTATCTTTTTAGGTAATAATAATCTCTAATTGTTATTGGCTGCGGTATCTTCTAGACCTAGACGATGTTTTCAATAACTTTAAGTTGCCTCAGTTTACTCAAGCAGCTAGATACGCTCACTCCATAAAGCTTCGCAATATTTACCTTGAAAAAACAATCTCTTAGAGCTCATTCAGACTGGCACTCAGAAATCGAAAAATCTCCGCAACCTCTATTGATGATAGATGGGAAAGTTTTGAGGGTGAACGGAAGTTACGGCAATTTTTCTGTTTCTGAGAAACAGTCTGAATGTAACACTACAAAGTACTCATGGAAAACTTTAGTAATTTCGTAATTTATCAGCCGTTATGGTGTAGTTCAAATTCAAAAGTGTATTATTATTATTATTTTTTATACAGAAACATAGGTTTATCTAAAAAACAAAACAAAACAAAACAAAACAAACAAAAAAAAAAAAACAGCGTAAAATGTAACAAATAAAAAATAATATTTTCTTTTTTACACTTGTCACCTTATTTCGGTTGCCATGTTTTGTACTTCGAAGCAAATATTGACCGCAATGCTTGAGCTAAAACTATCCATTAATGTCAGTAATTCTAAATCTTACAGGAGATTTTTTCTTTTCATAAGGTTTTCCGGAATGGAATTATAAGGAAAGAAATTCATATGCGATATTTAGAGCGTTTTCAAACCAGCCGTAGAAATATAGGAAAGTTTACAGAATTTGCCTTCAGTCTTTCAGGATCATATTGGTACCCATTTGCACATGTTCAGGAACGGGTTCAATACTTGTTAAGAAAATGAATAAACATAAAGAAAAAATATTTTCAGAGCTTTGTTTGGAGCAGCGGGTCTTAAATTTAGGTCCGCGGGGCCCAAGGAGTCCACAAGATACCTTCAGAGGCTCCACGAAGACCTCATGTTCAACGAGAATATTTTACGTATCTATCGTATTATCGTATATTACGTATAATCCGATTCAAACTCTACTCATCAAAGTTATCCAATAGGATATCTTCGTGTATTTATTCTTACACAGCAAAGCAATCTATGTTTATACATTTGCAATTTCAGGTTTCAGCAGAGTAGTATATGCCCCTTTAAACTTTTGAAAAAAATAATTTTATAAAAGATGCCGGTATTTAAAGTAGTATTTTAAGTATTTAACTGTCTCATTACAATTAAATAATGAGATGTGTGGATTTACCTGTTTTTAGACTATTTTTACACAAAAGATTTTATATATTTCTATATTTGAAATTTCAGGTTTCAAAAAAATATTCATACACATGTTTTGAATACCTTAATCATTTGATGACAATTATAGTTTTCTCTACACATTTTAACAGACTGTAAATGCTTTGAAGAGATTTATTCCCACAGGTGATCATGCAAATTTCATACTTCCGTCATCTAACATCAAACAGATACAACTAATTAAAAATACAAATGTTTTCAAAGTAGAAATTTAAATTATGACGTATTTTATTCGGTAGAATATTCGGAAATGTTATGAATAATTTATGACGGTTATTTGAAGATGAATTAATTAATAGTCTGGCTGAGATGAACTAATTAAGCATGCAATTTGAAAGAGCTTATCTCTAGCCTTCAATAACATGCAGGCTTCTTCAAATGTTTCATATTTTAGAAATATCAAAAAATTATATATTTAACGTGATAACTATGTCTCAGCATCTATGAGGTGGTATTTCATGAAACTTCATCTTTAATTAGACCTTGGCATAAGTTGGCGCTGTTTCAGTTTTATTGCATATAGTTGGCGTTGAAGTACTGCATTTTTCGTGCTTTCCGTGATAGCTATGGCTTGGCATGTATTAGATGGAATTATACCAATTTTAATATTTAAGATACTTAAGAAAAATTATGCTAATTCGGTATGGCGTTGAACTCTCAACAAGATGCGTTGATAAGCTAAGATTTTTGACAACAGGTAGATAAACATTATAGCTGTATTTCAGTTTCCATTGTGTAGAAAAACATCAAATTTTATATTTGAGGTTGATAATTAAAAATATATATGATGATATAATTTTAAATTTTAATACCTACCAGGAAGCTATTATGTTGTCCTGTGCTTTTTATTAGGGTTTCGCTCATCTCACGAAATTCTATTACTCCCGCTTTGTTGTCTGTTTGATACAGAGCCGGTTCTCAGAAACTATTTAACTTACAGGCATGACATTTTGTGTACTTATAGCTGAATACCTGCTATGAAGCTCAAAATCATAAAATTTGAAAAAATCGTATTATTTTAATATATAGAGATACAAAACCAAAAATCTAACAGCCTTTTCTTATTAAATTTAAACATTTTTCGTTATAGCAGTTGTCAACAATTAAACATCCACAATAAATTCTTTCTACAATAATTAATTTTCTATTGAAAGATTTCCACGTGAAAAATGAAAATGAAATAAAAAGTTTCACCAATTGAAAAAAAAAAGATTAATATGACGTCATATCGGTAATAAAATGGAAAATTTCAAACATTACTCAATAATACAAGGAGTATGAGTATGTGTAAAGACAGAAAGTAGCTTAATATGACGTCATTAGAGATTTAAAAAGAAAATTAATCTGACGTCATAACGGATTTTTCAAATGTTTGAGAATAATACAAAGAGAGTATAAATATGAGTAATAGAGAATGGTAAATATATGAGTTTGAGGAACGAATTGTATCATGATAAAAACCAGATTATGGAAATATTGGCATATTTTAACATTTTGCAGGTGTCTATACAATATGTTTAATTTTGAAATTGATTTTTTTTAATATCGCATTTAGTCCACATGAAAGACATTATTATGACAGAATGTAATAGCGGGCTTCGCCCGTTATCGTGCCGGTTCAGATATTCGATAAAACGAGAAAAATAGATCGGTAAATTTTTACTTTATAAAAACATGACTTTTTTGAAAATGAAATTTATTTGGATTTACTAATTAAAGGATAAGGTGTTTTGAAAGGAATATTAAACGAAACCCTTTGTGCGATCTTCGATCACACTTACCCACTTGTTCCGTAATTCACTGATGACTGTAAATTCAAAGAAATGCACTATAGTTCATAATTGTTGGTATGTGACTGCTCTATTTAAACTAATGCATTAGGATGATAAAGAATAAAATTTTATGATGGCCACAGTATGCAAGTTATTTTTTGCATACATATGTGTTCCTCTATGATTCATGCTAAATATCCAACATATTTTATTTGGCTTTTTTTTATTCAATTTGATCGTGACAGACTTTTGAGATTTTAGAGTGACACGAAAGAAGTAAAAGTTTTCTTGAATGAATATTTTAGAATACATGGAATGGTAAATGTCAGTCAAACTGAGCATTTCATTTTATTTTTCTTTAGAATAATTAATTAAAGCAATGTTTATAGAAAAGGATTTCTGCGTAAGCTAGTAACTTATTAGTTATAAGATAAGTTTTAAAAATACTGTTTTATCATAAAATTTTTAGATTTACAAAAAATATATAAATAGATACTTTAAATATCTTTAGAGGAAACATAAATAAATTTTTAATACAGTTATAAATGCGAGAGAAAAACTAAATTAGGAGATCTCATAGCTTATTCCCAAGATTTTAACTTTAATTTGAAAAGACAATTTTTATTATCAAGATAATTTTACAACCAATTGGTCAAAATTAAAGTTGTGACAGAAAACACCGAAATAAATATTTTTCGCATAGAAATCGTCATTGAAATGTGATTGGGTGCCGGATATTTTTAAAACACTTTCCAATATAGTTGAAAGTGTTTAGGGATTCGGTTTGTCCGGACGTCTCCCTGGCCATCTGTCTGAGCTCTAACTCGACTTGCGTAAAAATAATCTGATTAACACGTAATTGACATATATTATTGGTGTTCGCTATGTAATGGTCTGTATTGAAAATGAAGTGTGTAACATTTATAGTTCTTTTACAGGGGTACTCAAAAGAATTTGGACACATTATGTCTATGGGGAAAAATCGTTTGCAGTATAGTTTAATGATATTACACTACTTCAAACATACTGAAATTCATATACATCACTGAGGTGCACTACAAGATGCTTACTATAAATATGGTATGTATAACATTTATGGGACATTTACAGGGACATAAGAAAGAATTCGGTTACAGTACTCTCTATGAGCCATAATTGTTTGAAGTGTGTTTTCAACTTTTGTTGCGTTTTTAAGTTTAGATAAATTTTTGCAAAGTACGTGGTGAGTATAAAATAATGTCCCTGTAAATGGACGATGAAGTAAATGTATGTCTTTGTAAATGAACGATTCATGCAATGCACAACATACTTTTTAGTAATAATCTTACAGCGCACCTCAGTAATGCATATTAATTTAATTAAGTTTGAAATAGTGTAATGAAAATGTACTGCAAACGTTTTTTTTCCCGTATACCATTATGTAACATAATTCCTTTGCGTGACTCTGTAAATGAATAATAAATGCATTGGACTCCATATTCTACAGAAATTATGTTTTAGTACATTTCATAAATTCATAGTAATTTCATTATGTTTGAAATCGTTTAACAACATTAAATTTCACAGTGAATGATTTTTTTTCCTATAGACCGTAATGCAACGGAATACTTTTGTATGTCTCTGTAAAAGAACTATAAATGCTACACACTTCATTTTCAAGAGCGATCGTGCTATAGATTAATGTTGAAAATTTGACAGTAAATTATTTTAAATATAAGACCATTGACATCTGAAACAAGAAAGAAAAGTCTTGCGTCAAGCATAGATTATGAAATTCTTTCCAACATTTCCACAATACTTTAACAAAGCTTCACTGTTTAATAAGGTAATCTAAATACCTAACTAAATGTTTTAGAAAACACATAACACATTTGAAAACCAGATTTCTGTAATTACCGTCCATACAAAGAAAAGTACTCCAATTCTTTAGTGAAACCCTGTATTTAATCTATAGGTTGTATATTCTGCAATCTACATAGTATGTTAATACTTAGTTTAGTAATAAAAGACATATAAAATTGAGAATTCCCCTTCAGCATTTTCTACCAATAGACGGAAACATACTTAAATTCTTTTGTACAGCTCTATACATTACCTAGTCCTATATTTTACCAGTTTTATACACGCCACATATTAAGCTAAAATTTAAATAAGGCTCAAACATGCTTAAAACTACTAAAATCACATTTCCAGAAGTTATCACCCGTAAGCGGCCATGTATACATTTCTTTGCGTGACCCTGTATATGATTTTATTTATATTCTGAAAAAAATATGTTAGTATATACTAAATATAGTCCAGTTTGAATTTGCGTGACTAAATTAAAAACCACATTTAAGAAATTAACACTCATACTCAGTAATGCTTACGAATTCTTTTGAGTAGCCCTGAATATGATCTATAGAATTTATACACTCCAAGTAGTATGTAAAAATTTAGTTAAATTAAAAACGCATACTATTACTGAAAACATACTTGCAGCAATGATCGCTAATAGACAGTATTTTGGATACAGTACTGTATCCAAAATCTTTTGTATGTCCCTGTAAATGGAAAAAAAATACTATGCAACTCATATTCTACAGCAAGCATCTAGTAGTAAATAAACCTTAGAAATGTGTATAGATTTCATTATATTTGAAATAGTGTAACATAATTAAAATACGCTGGAAACATTTTCCCCCGTAGACCACTATGTAAGGGGATTTTTTGCGTGGCCCTGTAAATGAATAATAAATGCTTTGCATCCGATGAAAAAAACATGTTTTAGTGCGCTTCATAAATGCATGTCAATTTCATTATATTTGAAATGATGTAACATCATTAAAAAGCATTTGAAGTGATTTTTTCCCCTTGATCTTAATGAACAGATAACTCTTGACTGTACGTGTAAAAGAACTATAAGTGCTACACACTACATTTTCAATAGCGATCGTGCTATAGTAAAGGATAATAACATATAAAACTTACAGGGAAATCTGAGTATACTTACGAGAGTTAGAGCTCTGACAGACTACTAGGCGGCCAGACAACACCAAAGTCATCAGCACTTTTTAACTATGTTGAAAAATGTACAAAAAAATATTTTCACTATGGACCTGAAGATTTATTTCCACACATCTATGCGTCATGACATATTAGTTTTCTCGAGTATATCAAGTTAAGGTAAAGCCAGTAGAGATGGCGTGGTCGGAGAGATTGCGCACAAACAGGATGGGGGGAGGAGGAGTAGAGTGAGCGCGCAGTGACTCCATGTAGTTGTACAACAGCAGTAGTGGAGGGTCTACTTCAATGTGCATGTTGATTTTTTCGAGCGTCTAGTATAAAGCATTGCTATTTTGTTTTGTTTTTCCAAAGTCAGTGCTTGAATTTTCATAAGTATTTGTCAGAATTTATATAGGATATCAGTATTACAAATGTTTGAAACTTAAGCAATTTCTCATAAGTTATTAACCTAGACTAACTGTGCGAACACCACCGGTTTGTTTTAGAAGCGGTTATGTTTAAATAAAAGGCCGCGCAATATCTCCTACCGAAATTGGAGAGTTTGTGCATCTGCTACACAGGAGAGATGGCGCATTGTTCCCATTAGTTTCCATGATGGGAGAAATTACGCAGCTTATTGGTAAAATTGTATAAATTGCAAATTACATGTAAAACATATGAATGATTCAATTTTCAAATATTTTTTGAAAAACACGTAATCATCGAAACTAAATTGGGTAATAAATTAATTTGCTAAAAAAATACTGGGCAATTAGGATGAGTGCACTGAATTTCTGGAACTGCACCAGGAGACAACATCGAGCACTGACTGGATTCAATGTATTACTTGTGGCAGGTGGTTGTATGAAAGCTGCACCATTTACAACAATAAGTGCATCGATTGTGGACGACGACAACTTCGAGACAAGAAAACTTTCAAACTCTGGAAATGAAAATGGACTAATTTTAAGTTAAACGTGTTATCAAGTAACTTCATGTTATTTTATAATCTGATCTGGGCTTGCTTTTTCTGATTCTTTAATCGTTAGGTTGAAATATTCATTCAAATACAATAATATTTATTCACAAAAGCCTTACATCAATGTCAATTAAGTGTAAATAATATTGTTAACAATTTAATTGTAGTTATTATTAATAACAATCTCGCCTACCCATGTGTGCAATCACACCAATCCCGTATGGACAGATTGCGCAAAATAGTTTTTATTGGTTTTATTACAGCTATTCTATTAAATTACAGCAGAACAACAAAATAGCAATGGAAATGCATAAAAAACAAATGAAGTGAAAATTATTCATGCATAGTTTAGCAAAAAATTAATATTTATATATATTTTTATTAATCTGTTGAATTGTGCACAGCTTTACCTTATATGAAGTCTTCACTATATGCTTCACTATACGCCAATTCACCTAAAGTTAAGAGAAAAACCCTACTTTTCTTTGATTAACATTCAGCAAGCAGCTGATTTTTTTTATCATTGAAAAATGTAGCAAGATAACAAACATGAAAAATCACAAAATAAAGAATGTGAAGAAAACTGCAATACGCATAAGTATTATATCTAGAAATCCGATTCCACAGGAAACAAAAAAAAAAAATCATGCTTTCATTAAAATAAATTTCAAGTCTTACGTTGAGTTTTCTTTTAAGGTGTTTTTTAGAATTTCTTTAGAAAAATTCTCAAATAGAACGAATTTTCAAAAGAGAAATCCCAGTTTCGCAAAATAACAGGGACTTGAAATTGATAGGTATGTTTCTTTTTCATCATCTTTTCTACGATAAGTATTTGTAAAGTATCTTGCGACTGTGGCTTTTGGAAATGAAAAGAAAAATAATAATGATTAGAAATAGTAGTATTATTTAACTTTTTTGAAATTCTGAGCGAACGTTGGTTTTTTCTCCTATTTAATCTAACATTACTAAAAGTATTTTTTTAATAAGGTATAATGGTACGATGCCAAGAATTAAAAAATGACATGGAATTTAAAGTGGGACGAACTAAAGTAAAAAGTGAGATAGAAAGAAGAATGAGGTTTCGTGGCTTAGAGCCTACGCTAGTCACGCGAACAAACGCTCAAGCTAATGTTAAGCCTATGGGAAGGTTCTTGGCAGATTTCTCGCTCGCATTTTAATATTTTTAAATGATTTTTTTTGCATAGGATAGCTGAGGTCGATATCTAACGTTGTTAGTTTTTAGTTTTTTGATTTTAGTTACAGTTTTTTTTTATAAGCGGACATTTTCAATTTTGGAACCGGTTGGAACCGGTTCTGAAAGTGAAAGTACCCTTATATAGAAAAACTGGAACCAAAATCGAAAAAGTAAAAACTAACAACGTTAGAGATCGACCTCAGCTATCCTATGCAAAAAAAAAAAAAAAAAAAAAAAAAAAAACATTTAAAAATATTAAAATGCGAGCGAGAAATCTGCCAAGAACCTTCACATAGACTTAACATTTGCTTGAGCGTTTCTTCGCGTGACTAGCGTAAGCTCATAAGTGTTACATTCGACGCACAGCAGAGCAGTTTTGCAGATCTAGGTGGACAAAATTATTGCGTTGAAGTTTAATTAGGTTTTGCTGGTTATTCGAATGTTTTACTAATAAAATACTAAAGCAGTGATAAATATTTGCTTTATTTAATTATTTATAGTATTACTTATATTGTTATTATTTATATTATTATTTAGTTATATTATAATATTGTATTGTCATAGAAACTACACACGTATTCAAGGTTTCAGCTCAATCAGATAATTAAATGTGGTTAAAATTACTTGCAAGATTTGAACTAAATATTCATACATACACTGCAAGTTAATATAACTTAATGATTTGCAAACCTTTGCAGCAGTTTTCTTAAGTTTCCAATACTTTAGGAATGGCACTTTGATTTAAAAAAATGCTTATTGCTTAATAATGCTTAATATTGTGTTAAAAGTCAAGATAAAGTTTGTAAACAAGATGGCGCTTATTTTCCAACAACAATAGGTTAAATCTTGTGGCGAACATCTGACATATGTCCAGTAAACTCGTGCTTTCAAATAAAACAAAATAGTCATGACCTGCTTTCGAACTTACAGGAAACTAGTGCAACCGTTGAAACCCCCGCAAACCAACTGCCTTCTTTACCGTCGTAGTTAATCGACACTACGGATTTTTTCGACAAAACTCGTAAGAATCTCGACAAAAGAGACATTCAGCTACCAGTATACGCGGTTTTGTTAAATTACAAGATAATGGGAAAGATTCATTTTGTCCACCTAGATCAGCCATACTCAATCTTTTTTTCGCGATGGCCGCAAACTTAAGTTTGCTTCGTTAGGTGGGCCACAACACATTAAGTTATATAATAATGTAAAACTAAAAGTTAAAATAGTAAGATGACGAAATTAGTTTCACAAAGCCGTATAAAATATTAATATAATTAACATTAGCTTAATAATCAGTATAAAATGTAATTAATGCATATTTCCAAGTTTGACAGATAAAAAAAAAAAAAAAAAAAAAAAAAAAAAAAAAAAAAAAAAATCGATTTTTTTCATAAATCAGTGTTTTACTCAATGCAAAAACCTTTTAGCTTTTTAAAATGGGGAAATGTATAGTAAAAATTGAATTAGCTTTAAATTATGTTTGATTAGTAGTGAAAATTAAAATATATATTTGCTAATTCTGTAATGCTATTAGAAGTATATGTAAAAAGAATTTTTAACTAAGCAAATGGCATACTTTTAAATTATGAATAACTGGGCAGATTTTGTCTTACCACAAAAAATATATAAAACATTAATGAGGTCTTAAATACATTTTTTTACGCATCTCAATTTTTTTTTTTATAAATATGGGTTTTTTAAAAACTATGTGTCTGGGGTCGCCGGGCCGCAGGTTGAGTATGGCTGACCTAGATAATCAAAACGCACCACTGTGTGACGTTTCAATTGCGAACATCCGAATCTCAAAGATGAACACGCTACAGGTAAAAAAAAAACTGCGTTAAATATATATATATATATATATATATTAACAGTTTATCATAGTTTCTTTCTGGTGTATACAATAGAACAGAATTGTCTTAGGAGATTTTAGGCAAACTGTTTCAGCCCCAGATATATGTCCCACGGAAATGTTTGAGAAATAACTAAAAAAAAAAAAAAATTAAAAAAATCACCGATTTATGAATAACTTCAGTTTATAAATCTGCCTTGAGTTACTACCTCCTACCACTTCTTTTTTTTCTTTGTTAATTTTTTTTTTTAAATGTCCAATAAATTAAATTGATTAAATAAAGTTTCTTGGGACACATGTATGTGTACTGACACACTGGTTGAAAAAATATTGTTCTATATGCCAACAAACAGAAAAGCCTAACTTTGCTTTGAATAAAATTTAACATATTATTTTTTACTTTCTTCTATCTGTAATAGAAGAAAGTATTGTAATCGAATTTTTTTTCGACTGCCAGTGTTCGACGGATTTACACGTTTTAGGGGTCAGAGATTCCAAAAAACTCGTTTTTACAAAATGTCTGTCGGTCCGTGTGTCTGTCCTCATTGTATCATCGAAAAGTATACGAACTTATGTTTCCAATTGAACCATATTTTTTTCTGTGTTTTTGGCTATGACCAGCCTGACCCACTTGAATTTGGGAATATTTCGACGAAAGAGGGCGCTGCGACAGCGATTTTTGTTCTATTTTCACTATTGTGTCATTGAAAAGTATATGGAGTTATTCGGATAATTGAACCACATTTTTTGTATATGTTTTTGACTATGGCCTGCAGGTCCCAGTTGAATTTGGGGATATTGCGCCTGGAGGGGGAGCTGTGATAGCCATTTAAAGATTTCAAATTCAAAAAGATGTACAAAAAAATTAAATCCTATTTTTTTACATTAAATGTTTGGCCTTGATCCAAGGATTTCAGAGCATTTTTTGTTTCCTCTCTATCTTAAAAAATGGCTGAGATATAGCAGTTTGAAATTTTAGGGCGGCTGACATTTCGAAACAAGACGGCACGGTTCCTTCATAAATAGGTTTAATTTATAAGTTTTAGTGAACATGGTTTCGGCAAAATTTCTTTCATTGTTGTAACGATCGTTTCAACTGTTACATGCTTAACACTATATATTTATATTAGCCAACGTCAAATTCTCACCAAGCTGAATTTCAAGCTGAAGCTCACAATTGACGAAATATCGCCAAATTTTCTGATAAAAATACGTTGCCATATATGAAGCCAACTTGGCTATGTCTGTCTAATTTGGCGATATTCTCATTCAAATTCAATATTGACGAGAACTGGTAATGACTCTCCTGTAATGGGGTTCCACGCATTTTAGCTTCGTGTTTTTCAGTAAAATTAGCTAAAATCTTAAGACAAAGCAATAGGGAGGCTATCTTTTTCTGCCAGTACAGGCCAGAAGGACTTTTCGTAGTTTAGTAGAATACATCGGCTGATTGCATCCAGGTAACCCGACGATTTGCAAGCAGCTGACGTACAACAGAATAACGAAAAATATTGATTTTTTTTGTCGGTGTGATAATGAATTTTGAAGTATTAACATGTATGAGAGAGGAGAAAGATTTGGGATTGGCATATCCGACTAGTTTAGAGTTAAGAAAGTTAGCAAGATAGTATGCCGAAAAATCACAAAATACAAAATGTAAAGAAAATTGCGATGAACAAAAGTGCGATATCTGAAAATCTGATTGCACAGACATCACAGAAATTCATGCTTTCATTAAAATAAATTTCAAATATGACATTGCGTTTCTTTCTAAGAATTTTCTTTAGAAAGATTCTCGAAGAGTATGCCTTTTTTGAAAGAAAAATCTCAGTTTCGAAAATTAATAGGAAGAAATGGACATGAAATTGATAGGTAATATGCTTCGTTTTCGTTATATTTTCTACGAATCGTTATCTTTTCTTTCGTTATCGTTTCTGTTGCGTCCGTGTCTTTTGGAATATGAAAAATAAAATAATAATAATAATGATAGATTAATAATGAATAATTAGAAAGAGTATAATTCAAACATTTTTGAAATTCTGACCGAACTTTAGTGTTTTTGGTTCAGTTAACATTACTAATTAGAATAGCGTATGACATAACGGGTCAAAGGAAATTTGTTAACTTCAGGACAACAAGAACGAAAAATCATGGCATTATATGCATCAACCATGTAATATGTGCATCAGGCACATATTATGAAATACTTTCCAATTCTAACAGAATATAAAAAAAAATTCATTTTTTCATACAATGAAATGAGATATAAGGAATATTAAGAAATAAATAAGCAATTTAAATAAAAAGCACCACAAATGATTTTTTCCCATTGTCCATAATGTAACGGAATTCTTTTGTATGTCCATGTAAATGAAATATAAATGGTATACGCTTTATTTTCAATAGCAAACATTATTATTTTAGACAGCCAGATTGACACAAAAACCGAATTCTTAAACAATTTTCAACCCTGGTGTAAAGCGTTGAAAACGCAAACGACACAGAATTATAAGTGAAACGTTAAGAAAAGAAAAACAAGTTGGAAATTGTACGTCAAACGTGACAAATGAGGTGCGTTCGTGCTATAGCTAGCTATATAAATATTCAGATCTTGATGATTTTTAATTCTGTGAAATGAATTATATCGTCTGCAGATTAATTTCTGCAATAAAATAGGTATCTCGGTCGCTTGACGGTTAAACCTCGGAAGCTCCTGTAACAAGAAAGCTCCAATTTGTTTTTAAAATTTAAATTTCTTAATAAATATTTTTATTAATATCTTCTAAAGTCTTGATTCGATTTTCATAAAATTTGAAATGTCCCGACAAAATTCTGCAAAGATAATATATCTTAAATTTCAAACCATTCGTTTGGGTAGTTTTTGCGTTGTTATATGCGGACAGACGGACGAACCAGACGACGACAATAGGTGCTACGTCATTTATATAATTACGAACGCACCTAAAAAAGGAAGAATAAGATATAAAGAAGAATTGTAGTTCTTTTATTCATACGTAATATTCAGCATTTAAAGTTAAAAGTCATCGGATCGAATCTGGAAGATGAAAACTCTACAAAGAGAATTGCATTAAATGGAATTTTCATTTATTAAAAGCTGTTATAGGACCCGATTCCTCAACCGGGTGATGTTTGATTCGTGAGAAATCCTATAATGTAATGCAGTTATACTCCAACAAAAGAACGAGTGATTCATGTGTGAAAGTTTAATATAAAAAGTTATAAAAATAAAATACATTTCCAAACATACAATCCAACCTAAATTTTAAGCAATTGAACTTAACTTGATGTTGATTTTATGTTCAACATAAAAGAAAAATCTTTTCACCTATGTTCTGTCATCTGGCCGCATGTTCTGTAACATGAGAAGCAAGGGTTGGATCTTTTGATTCTGTTAACGCTAAATCGTGAAAAAATGAATATTGACAAATCGTAAAATACTCACCTTTTACAAGTCGTGGTAAACACAAAATTTGGGCAACATCCAAGTGTCGCGAGTCAGAAAAGCACTAGGAAATTTGGAAAATTTATAAAAAGCATCAGATTATAACAGCAAGCTATAATTAGATGCCAGCAACTTCATTACTTGCTCATAAAGCCAAGAAATGACTCTGAACTTGCAAGTTTTTTCCCTTTTCTTTTCCCAGGAATTATAGCGTAGAAATAAAGTGCACTCTGGAAGTGTGCATTGGGAATTGAAGGGTTAAATGTAGTGTAATTTCTTAAAGAAATTTTTCATGCGGTAAGTTTTATTTGCATGCAAATCATTTTGCTCATATATAAAGAATAATTTTAACTTATTGAGTCACGAGTCAAAAAAGCACAAAGAAATTTGGAGAATTTGCACAAAGCATCAGGTTATAACAGCAAGGTATAATTAGATACCAGTAGCTTCATTAATTCCTCACGAAGTTAAAAAAATGACCCTGAAATTGCATGTTTTTTTTCTTTTTTCCAGCAAGTATAGCGTAGAAAAAAAGTGCGTTTTGGAGGTGGACATTGGGAACTGGAGGGTTAAAGGTAGTGTAGTTCTTTAAAGAAATTTCCCATGTGGTAAATTTCATCTGAATGCAACTCATTTAGCACAGATTTAAGGAATATTTTTAACTTATTGTGTGGCGAGTGAAAACAACACGAGAAAACTTAGAACATTTGCAAAAAGCACCAGGTTATAGCAGCAAGCGATGATTAGATACTAGCAACTTAATTTGTTCCTCACAAAGCCATGAAATGACCCTGAACCTCTATGTTTTTTTTCTTTTCTTTTCCCAGGAATTCTAGCGTAGAAAAAAATACGCTCTGGAGGTGTGCATTGGGAATTGGAGTGTTAGAAGTAGTGTATTTCCTTAAAGAAATTTCTCATGTGGTAAATTTCATTTGAATGCAACATCATATAACACAGATTTAAAGAATAGTTTAAACTTATTCTTTAACAAATTAAATATTAGGGCTTGATTCATTCATTGTTGAAAGAGCCATTATGCATATC
Source organism: Maratus michaelseni (assembly GCA_963931845.1). Taxonomy (NCBI): domain Eukaryota; kingdom Metazoa; phylum Arthropoda; class Arachnida; order Araneae; family Salticidae; genus Maratus; species Maratus michaelseni. The sequence continues at coordinate 251,332,035 of OZ007591.1, forward strand.
AATCTTAATAAAACTTTTGAAGAAAATTAAGCAGTTAATTATTGAAACATTTTATAAAACATTCATTAAAATATTAAAAAATCGTTCATAAAAATGAGTTCATTTTAAAGAAAGAGAAGACACAACATCAAATATTGGTCAAGGTTAAAATAGTCAAAGAAAATTAATTTTCCGTGGAAAGTTCTTTGTGCAAACTCCGGGAAATATATATGGTTGTTTTTAAAGTTTGGAATTGAAAACCTTTTATCCTGACTGAAACAATGAAAGCTTAAAAGAAAAGTTTTTCTATTTTTGCGTTCTATTTGCTTTGAAAATGCAGAGTTTGTCCAGAATCCATCATAATTTTTATCTAAGAAAGTTAGCAAATGTTTAAAATTTCTGTTTTAGAAATGAGGCAAAAAAAAAAAAAAAAAGATGAAAAAAGCAATATTTTAGCTTCACATTCGATAAATATCATAACTGTGAAGTTGCTCTGTTTTTCAATACCACAATCCTAATAGAAATATTCTCTTTTCATTTAATCGCAGATTTCTACTATTATATAAAGCAAATATTTCTTTTTGGAATTAGTGATTAATAAATTTCGAACTTTGTAAATATGAACGACTTTCAATCTTAAAAATAAAAATAAAACTGTATGCATGGTTTAGATTTAAAAAAAGTTTCTACTGTGAAATACTCAGTTTAAAAAGTTGTATGTTATTTATAAGGTGGGTGAACTAAAGGTGGCCAGTGTCCTTAAGGTAGCCCACCCTCAAAATTAGAATGAATTTAATTTTTTAATCACAAAATAGTGCTACTGCATTGTCAATCATGTATCTGCAGTACACGGGGCTGAATTTGAGATCATCTTGATCCTTCGACATTTTATGCAGTGATTTCACTTTTGAGGAGTAGTTCTAATTTCCAGGTAAGAAGATATTTTAATTTACACGTGTTTAAATTCTTAGAACTTTGAGGTATGATACGTTTTCTGAAAGCTTATTTTCTTCTCTTTAACCACATTTACTTCAATTCTAAGAAATACACCAGATTAATACTTTTACGTCGTGCAAATGGCGAACAAACGCATGTTCCCAAGGTGTTCACCTTAGAAAACAAATGTGGAAATCAGTGTAGTAAGGGTGTTTTTTAAAATTTCTACATAAATATCTGAAAAACTTATTACCATTTATTGTTAACACCAGAGATCACTCAAAAGAAGTCAGTAACTCACAGAAGAAAATCCCTGAACTACCGTGCACAAAAAGTGTTTCAAGATCTTTTCGTGTCATAAGATAAGAAGATTAAGAAGAAAAACTCGAAATATATCAAAAGAATGAAAGTATCATCGGAGCATAATAGCAAGCAAACTAATTTGCCGAGTATTTTTTTCACATTTTAAAAGTGATTTCAACACATGGGCCACCTTTGGAACACTATGCGCAAAAGTGGCCCACAAGCTATTTGAAATTGTATTATAAAAGTAATTAAATTTTATTTTACAAAGAAATGTATACTTGATATGTATTAGAGATAAGTGTAAAATTTTACAAACAAAAATCCAGCCACACACATACAACAAGAAAATTATAAAAAATCCTCAAAGCTTGACTATGGCCACCTTTGAGTCACCTACCTTATATTTAAATAGGTTTTCATGCATATTTTTATAAAATCCTATGTTTTACTTACCCATCATACGTAGTATAGGGTAAGTATTGTAATCGTTTTGAAAATCAAAAAAATTTTTGACGGATTTACACGTTTCCGACACTAGAGATTCTGAATAACATATTTTTAGAAAAAAAAAATTACCGTCTGTGTGTCTGTAAACGCTCTATCTGCCGAAAAAATTGAGATAAAAACTTGAAATTTGGTATGTACTTAGTATGTAATAATGGGAAGAAGCTTATTGAATTTCAGTAACCTCGATTATCCGGAACTATTTTTTTCGGACTCTCGAAATATTCGTTCTGATAAAAGGTATATAAAAATTTCCGAAATTGGATTTTAAGGAGTGAATATAAAAGATAATAAAAAAACATAAATTCTGCATAACGAATGAAGTCGATCGGATAATTAGTTGTCGAGATATTTGTAATTATATTTTTCACACGTTTCGATTTTTCATGATCCTATATTTCATTCAAATTTCATTTCAAAGATATATTTTAATTGGAAATGAGACGCTTAATCCGACGCAATAAATCTTTAGAGAGCATTTAAAGTTTAGGACGTCATCAAGCCACGATTTTATTCGAATTTTATTAATAGCTTACACATGTTTTATTTTCTTATTTTATATTATATATATATACATGATGGATAAGTATTACGGTGGCCTCCAACGACTAGTTTATTATGGAAATATTCTTTAAAATTATTCTACTGCATAGAATTTAATGGTATATTTTTTCAAATATAAATGAGGCATGGTTTGAAACATGCATTATCTTTTATAAGAAATGGTGCTTCGATAGAAAATGTCCTCAGGATATAGTTTATTTATATATTATTATGTCCATTACATGAATTATTCGAATTTCCATATTTATGTTCCTGCAGTAGAAGCTGTAACTATCGAGACAGAGTAAACATAATATTTCATATTATCCTGATACTTATCAAAGTACCGAACACGGAAATATTGTGCTTACTTCCACTTCGTCTGATTTAGGCTAATTTTTTCTAAGCGACAAAGACAGAGCTTTTAAGTATAAACTTTTAGTAGAGACTTTTAAATTTTTTTCATATCTCGTATTTCTAAAGAAACCAGTTTATATTTTTCTTTAATAAAACTGGTGTGATGAAAATATGTAAGCTCATAGAATCCAATAAAAGTATTATGTACAAAATAAATAAATAAATGAATCTAAGCATTAGAAACTTTTAAAATAGGTGGATTTAACTTTGTGCCGTTATATTAAAAATAAATGAACAACGTAAAATAGTACAAATAAAAAAATATATAAAATGGCAAACAGCTGTTCAAAAGATTAAAACCGAATTAAATATGGCTTAAACATTTGATTCGGTTTTAATCTTTTGAATTTGGCACTGATGATGGAGCTTTAGGGGCGTTTGCCATTTTATATATATATTTAGTTGGGCTATTTTACGTTGCTCATTTATTTTTAACATTAGAAACTTTACCAATGATTTCAAAAGAACTTCGAATCTAAAAAAATTCGATATTTGACAAGAAGAACAACTTTGATATACATGTGGTGTTTTTACGAAGATGAGATACCACGAGACGTAATATTCCACGAGAAAATGGCAGTTTGTTAAAGATATAGAATGTTGCAGTCGATATCAATAATCATGGCGAAGAGGTGAGGCAATGATGAGACACCAGAAGAGTTTCGTCAATAAAGACCAGACAATTTCCAGACAAATCGTTTATTTATGAATAAGAGCGATGCAGTAACAGTTCCCACAGGTATAAACTTATAGCCCTCAGGCTTCACGATGGCTCACTACATCGTTTTAGAAGATCTTAAAGAGCTGATATGAAAATTCTACGTGACTACAACACCAGATACTCATTTGGTTACACTTCCAAACATGTCAAAAATCTGCGCTCCAAAGCGTGCAAGCAAGTTTTGTTCACTGAGCGTAGTGATACAGAATACGACGTCACGAGCTCACAAACCAATGAGTGAGAGGCGAGCTCCAACCCAGCGAATGAGGCGCGAGGGAGAAGCTTTAACACGAAAGAATTCCTCTCGTAGCCGCGCATTAATTTTGAAGTGAAAAACCCCCACCGCGCCGAAAAGTTACGAATGAACTTAAAATTTTAGATTAAGATTTGGAATAAGATAATTATTAATATACGGGTTAATACTTTTAAAAGGACATTAAATAAGAATAAATATTATTAAGAATTAAGGAAATACTGACTATATCAGAAGTTAGATTAATTTAAAGGACTAATGCGAAATAAATGTGAAGGATTTCCGAAGGAAATAAATTTTTTATATAACATATATATACGTTTTTATCCTAAAACAGCAATTTTACTTTAAAGTATACCTTATCAAAATTTCAAATTCTTCCCTCATTAGAATACGATTTATAACCATTTTTGAAAACATTCTCAAATTATTAGAAATAACAACCAACATTTTTTGAATGATTTGTCGCAATTTATGATTTTAAGAAAATTTAGTACCTAAAAATCAGAGTTGGACACTGGGATGCTAAACTTGGACTCAAAACAAACAAAAGAGTGTTCTAAATCAGTTATAGATCTATTGTGTAGCGTATTGATGTATTCACCAATATTCTTCAGGAATAGCACGAACTAATAGCACAGTACATACAGACATGTTCTAAAATATTTTTTTATTTAGGTCCAAGTAGCCCTCTCCTGGATCCAAGTAACCATAAGTACCGATACTTACCAATTGCTAAGACATTGTCCGATATTTATAGAGTTGTTTGAAAATTTCTTAGTTTATCATAATGTCACACGTAATAGATAAGTATTGAATTTGAAATTGTTTGACAACTGTTTTTTTAAATAGAAATGTGTGATTATTCTTGATTTTTCTCTAGTGTTTGATAGTTTAAATTTATTTTGTAAGCTATAACTTCATTGAAGAAAATCCTAAACTTAAATTTGATGACTATATTACTACTGAAAACGTAGGGGAAAAACAGAATAAGAAAAAAAAAGTAAATAAAATAAAATAAACTGGGAGTAACAGCGTTTGTGCTAGATTCAAAATTCTGCGAATCAAATTGATTCATTATTAATAAAGCTAAAAGTTAAAAGTTTAAAGAAACGAGTCAATTCTGAAAGTCAAAAATAGCTTAAGCATGAATTAAAGATGAATTTAAATAATATACATAATATATAATACATGATGCATAAACAGAACATATATGCAGAATATTTCTAAGACATAAAAAAAGTATATAATTACTTGTGACAATTTTGAACAACAACATATTCATATACTAACATTTACTGACTACTAACAACATACTAACAACATATTAACAACATAATTTCTATTGACAACATACACAAACTAGTCGTTGGGGGCCACCGTAATACTTACCCATCAAGGATATGCATAATATAAAATATGAAAATAAAACATGTGTAAACTATTTATAAAATGCATTGCAATTCGATAAAAATCGTGGCTTGATGACGTCATAAAACTTTAAATGCTCTATAACTGAATTGCGTAAGAGAAACATCCTTATAACTCCAAAACTAATAATCATATTAACTAACGGTTTACTGCGTCGGATTAACCGTCTCATTTCCAATTAAAATATACTCATTTATACTCATTCCTTAAAATAAACAATTTCGAAAAATTTTATGTACCTTTTATCAGAACGAATATTTCGAAAGTCCGAAAAAGATAGTTCCGGCTAATCGAGGTTACTGAAATTCAATAAGCTTCTTTCCATTATTCCATACTAAGTACATACCAAATGTCAAGTCTCTATCTCAAATTTTTCGGGAGATAGAGCATTTACAGACACACAGACACATAGACGGCAATTTATTTTTTCTAAAAATATGTTTTTCGGAATCTCCAATGTCTGAAATGTGTAAATCCGTCAATTTTTTTTCGATTTTCAAAACGATTACAAGACCTACCTTATGCTACGTATAATGGGTAAGTAAAAATGAAAAAAAAAACCCTTTAAATCTTAAAAATTAAAATGCAGCCGTGTTTGCGCTAGACTCAAAATTCTGCGAATCGTACTCAGTAAAACTAAACGGCAAATTAAGAAAAAAACAAGATCGAAAAATTATGCATCAGATATGATGCATCAGATTATGAAACATTTTTCAACTCTAGCAGAAAATTATTAAGAAATTTCATTTTTTCCTACGATGAAATTAGATAAGCAATTTGATAAAACACATAACTGAGTAAAAATTCATTTTCAGCAATTGCTGTCCATAATTGGTGATGTGTGCGAAAACTTTCGTGGAGCCCTGTATATTATCTATAGGATTTACACACAGAAGGTGATCCACTAAAAATTACAAAAGTTTAAAAATGCATTCCATAGCGGAAAACGCACTTCCAGCAATTATCGATCATAGTCAGTCCTCTAACCGAATTATTTTGTGCGTCTCTGTAAATAAACGATAAATGCTATGCACTCCACCATCTATAACACATGTTGTAGTACACCTCAGTGATACTTTTTAATTTCATTACGTTTGCGTATTATATTATCATTGAAATACGCTGCAAATGATTTTCTCCCGTACACAATTATTTATTTGCATACTTTCATGCGTCCCTCTAAACGAACTATAAATCATTCATATATACAGTAGAACCTCCATAAGTTGACCACCCAAGGGACTGTAACTAAGTGGTCAACATACAGAGGTGGTCAACTTAGGGAATTTTTAGAAAATATTTAGCACAATATTAGAAAAAAATTAGTAAACTTTTTTAGTATTTTTTTAAGGAAAAATTTAGAAAAAATTAGCACTTAATCATTTTTATTTTTACTGAAGGTACAGCACATTTTTTACAATTTTTGAAAGAATAATTCAAATTTTTTAGTCCTCTTTTTGTTCAGTAGGTAACTGCAAAAAGCACTTTCACAGTTTACAAGTCCTTTAAGCATGCTTGGGCATTTTTCTGCAGCGAAATCTTTAAGTTGGTCCATCATACGCTGTACATCGTCTTCTTTCAGATTTGGATACTTTTCAGTTTCGTCGTCACTTGGATCATCATCCTCTTTGCCGTCCATTTCTTGTACCATAGAGTCCTCGCTGTGCTTACTTGCAGAGAGTATCTCATTGAAGATTGCATCTGGGTCTGGTTCAACACATGTTACTAACTCATCGTTCATGGTAACATAATCTTCAAAATCAACTCCATCCAAAACTTGCAAGGGAGATAGAGGAAGCTCATCCTCTTGCACTGATGTTGCAGCTGTAAAAAATCCAGCTTTCTTGAAGCAGTTCTTAAACGTGGTTCGCGTAACTTTATTCCAAGCAGAATTAATCTAATGAACAGCATTCAAAGCATTTACTGTTACTGTTGCAGCTGTTGACGATGCCAATGCAGAAGGACCAAAGGTTTGTGCTTTCATGATCACCTATTCTAGAAGTTGAGCTCTGTAGTGCACTTTGAAGGACTGAATAATGCCTTGACCTACAAGTTGGGTTTTCGAAGTTGTATTTGGATGCAAAAAGTTTAGCTTCACATTTGTGAGATTATTCACTTTCGGGTGGCTGGGGCAGTTGTCCACGGTAAGTGGAATAGACCGCTTCTTTTTCCTCATTTCTGTGTAAATTCCTCTAATCCACTCTTCGAACAGAGCACTGGTCATCCAAGCGGATCTATTCGCTCTCCAAAAAACAGGAAGGTCTTTTGGTTTTATATTTTTAAATGCACGAGGTTTTGCGGATTTGCTGATCACCGTAGCCTTTAATTTTTTCCCAGTCATACTAACACATAGGAGAACAGTAAAACGCTGTTTTGACAGCTTTCTTCTTTTGCAAGTGTCACCCTTCATTACTAGACTTCTATCAGGCATTGCTTTAAAGAAGAGACCGCACTCGACAGCATTTAAGATGTCCTCATCTTTAAAACCTTTAGCAAACTCTGGGAATTTTTCAATAAACTTTTCCACCACTTCAGATGAAACCTCATTCGATTCCCCACACAAAACTTTTTGAGAAATCTCGTATCGTAGTTTGAATTTTTCAAGCCAACCTGCTGACGCTTGGAAGTCCACTATTTCGAATTCTTTTGCAAATTTTTTTGCTACTTCCTGAAGCATAGGTCCTGATATTCTTGCATTGATTGATCTCATCTCTTTAAACCAACGAAACGTGGCTTCGTTCACAGCGTCGAGATACGTTTTTCTGCGTTTTCTTTGGAGTTCTCAGTTTTCAGATGAATATCTATCCAGGTATTCTTCCTTGCGTTTTAAAATGTTGCTCACAGTTGTTTTGCTCACACCAAATTTTTTCGCTGTCTTTCTTTGGCAGCTGCTTTCCAGAAAATTAAGAAGATCTACTTTCTCCTTTAATTTAAGTTCTTTTAGAGCTTTTCTTTGTGCCATTTTTAATGAAAATTCGCAAATAAACGACTGGTCCCGTCACGACGCGACATCCAGAGAAAAAGAACGGAATGTGTTTCACATGTGAGCGATACACGTTTTCCAATTCTGCGTATAGCTACACCGCTACGCACATCCCCCATTCCCTTACATTTTTCAACATATTCCAAGAATTCTGGCATTTCCCTTCCATTGTATTATACCGGAAGTGAACAATGAATGGAGCACCACAAGGGGGAGCGAGTGTTGCTCAGATAAGCCGAATGACTGATAAAGAAATTCCTGGAAACCAGATGGAGAACAAGTGGATGAGAAAAAGCAAGTTTAAGAAAACATCAGTGGTCAAGTTACAGAGAGTAATACCTACTAAAAAGTGGTCAACATACAACTTACAGAGGTGGTCAACATAGAGTGGTAAATATCCATTGAAAATGCATTGTGACAATCAAACTAATAAATTTCGGTCAACATAGAGAGGTGGTCAACATACAGAGGTGGTCAACATACAGAGGTGGTCAACTTTGGAGGTTTTACTGTATATTCTAAAACGAGCAAATCTTGTGTGTGTGTGTGTGGCTATGCAAATTTTATCTTAAAAACGGCTCTAACGATTTTGACGAAATTTTGTATCCTACCATTTTGGGGCATCAGAAAACCATTGGGCTAGGTCACATATTCGAGAAAATTCAATTAGTGGGTCATTTTAGGTCACCATGGGTCAAGTTCAAGCTAATTGTGTCTAAAAAACGGTTCAAACGATTTTGACTAAATTTTGTATCCTGCCATTTTCGGGCACTAGAAGACTATTGGTCTCGGTCACATGTTATAGAGCTTTCGATTAGTGGGTCATTTTTTGGGTCAACGCGGGTCAAGTTAATTTTATCTAAAAAACGGCTCTAACAATTTTGATTAAATTTTATATCACACGAGTTTCGGGCACGAGAAAATAATTGAGCTAGGTCATATGTCCGAGAAAATTCGATTAGTGGGTCATTTTTGGGTCACTGTGGGTCAAGCCAATTTTATGTAAAACAGGCTCAGACTATTTAGACTAAATTTTGCATCCTATGGTTTTCGGGCACGAGAAGAATGTTGGGCTAGGTCACATGTTCGAGAAAATTCGATTATTGGGTCATTTTGGTCATGGGTCATTATGGGTCAAGCTATTTTTATCTTAAAAACGGCTCAGATTATTTGAAATTAATTTTGTATTCTACTGTTTTGGACACGAGAAAATCATTGGGCTAGGTCACATGCTCGAGAAAATCCGATTACTGGGTCATTTTTGGGTCACTGTGGGCCAAGCTAATTTTATCTAAAAAACGGCTCCGACTTTTTTGACTAAATTTTATATTCTATGGGTTTTGTGCACAAGAAGACAATTGGGCTTGGTCACATGTTCGAGAAAATTTGATAAGTGGGTCATTTTGGTCATTGGTCATGATATTTGAACTCAAAGCTAATTTTGACCGAGCATAGCTTGTGCTACTTATTCTATACTCCTGAGAAAGCATGGTGTGCTCCACCTCAGTGACGCATATCAATCTTATTATGTTTGGAAAATCGTAAAATCAATAACATTCAACGCAAATGATTTTTCCCCATAGACCATAATGTAACGGAATTCTTTTGCGTGTACCTATAAACAATCTATAAATGCTACACATTTCATTTTCAATAGTGAACTTTAATAACATATACAAGTTACATGACAATCCGAGTATATTTACGAGAGTTAGAGTAGGGAGAGACGGCCAGCCAGAGAGACAAACGGAATTCATAAATACTTTTCAACTATGTCGGAAAGTGCTAAAAAACAGTGAATTCTTTAAGTAAAAAATTGCTTAAGAGCCTACGCTAGTCATCCGAAGAAACTCGAACGGTAATGTTAAGTCTATGGGAAGGTTCTTGATAGATTTCTCACTCGCATTTTAATATTTTTAAATGATTTTTTTTGCATAGGATAGCTGGAGGCCGATCCCGAACGTTGTTAGTTTTTACTTTTTCGATTTTGGTTCCAGTTTTTTTATATCAGGGTATTTTTACTTTCAGAACCGGTTCCAACCGGTTCTGAAATTGAAAATGTCCGCTTATAAAAAAACTGTCACTAAAATCAAAAAAGTAAAAACTAACAACGTTAGGGATCGGCCTCCAGCTATACTATGCAAAAAAAATCATTTAAAAATATTAAAATGCGAGTAAGAAATCTATGAAGAACCTTCCCATAGACTTAACATTAGCTTGAGTTTTCTTCGGATGACTAGCGTAGGCTCTTAAACATGAATCCCAAATGAATTTCAATCCATTTGTTGATAAAAATATTGCAGAATTATTGTGCGCTTCAGTAAAAATACAGTCGAACACGGTTAAGTTGCGTTTCAAGGGAATGGACAAAAGTCGCATGTTAACCGTGATGGATCGCCTGTTAACCATGATTTGCATAATGTTGCAGGTACTGGGATTATTTACACATCTAGTCCTCTAAACGAACTTTAGAGTTTTCGTTTATATGTTTACTGTCGAAAATTGTATCTTTTACGCATATTTAGATTAAAATTTAACTGCATTCAGTTGCATGTAACTCACCAGCCATGAATAAAACAGGAGGAAAACAGACATCTGAAGAAAGTAATGAAGAAATAGAATTGAAAGAGAAAAAAAAAACGTTTCCCCTTTCCTTCACATTAATTAAAAAATCCCACTAAATTGGCAACACTGAAGGAGAAAGAAGAAAGTCGAATCTTTTTTTATGAATTCGCGTATTAAGCGAGATTTTTTTGACTCAAGAGACCGAAACTTTATCGCGAATTATACGGGATTGTATAATAAAAGTTCGCGTATTAAATGAGATATTTTTGTATTAGTCTTATGGGAAATGTTCAAGGGACCGGAAAAAATCCGCGTATTAACCGTAAACGTCTTAACCGGGTCCGACGGTATAGTATAAGAATTATATAGAGACCAGAAACCTACTATAACTGAACAACATGTTTAAATTTCGGAGCGATTCTATTTTTTTTATATCAGTCTGAAAGCAGGTGGGTTGAAATAGAGAGACTGACAAAATAAAAAACTCAGAAAATATATTTTAAATAACAAAAAGCTAAAGTTGCTCCTTTAGGTATATGAAATGGCATAACGTCATTAAAATATTTCGAAACGTGCTTGCCCATGGGAAAAACATCAAAGAAAAGCTATTTTCAGTTCGCAATACTGTATTAAGTAACTAAATTGCGTATACATTAAGTTGCGTACATTAAGTTCTTCCTTCAATTCCAAATGTCATATTCGAGTTCTTCAAATTCATCCCTTTAAAAGTAAGATCCATGCTTTATAAATGTTACAAAAACGCTTTTAAATATGAAATAATCGCATGTTAAAATTTCTAGGTTATTCTAGTCTTTTTATGGAACTATTGTATTAGTAGAAATATGTTAGACAGACAAAAAAGTAGACATACCAAAGTCATAAGTACTTTTCAAATGCAATGGAAAATGACTTTAAGCTCAAGAAAACCAAAAATTTGCCGAAATGCGCAGTTCATATGAAAAACGAGACTGTATAATCAATTAAATTCACTAATGCAAAATGTACGAGTCAAACATTTTCAAAAAGCATTTATTAACAGGAGCGTCAAGCGCGAAATCTAACTAGTAGTATTTTAATTTAGAACACTTTTTAAAAATTTCTTGGAAACATAATTCAAAAAATTATTTTTTCTTAAATAATTATATTTTGGCATTTATTTAATAAAAACAAAAAACTTAAAAGTTCATTTAAAAATTCTTTGAGGTATTGAATCCAGTTAAAAATTTACATGCTTTGATAAGATACTGAATAAATCGCAATTTTTTCTATCAGCCTGTGATTTCTGTAAAACCTTTACAGAGGTTCCCGCAGAATCAGAGCTGACAAGGTGAACGCAATAATGAAATATTGTTTCTATCAATTCTATAAAGAGTAACCTAATACTGCTGCTACCGTAATTGAATTTATTGTGACCTTTTCACTTTCTCGGCTTATACTGCAAAAACTATTGCAAATAAAAACATGAAAATTGGTAGTTTTATAATGAAATCTATGATAAACATGTTTAAACAGAGATTTTTTAACTCGAAGAATTATTTTAAATGTTATTTAATTTTGAAATCGGACAAGATAGTTCAGTTAGATAAGTTGTATTAGATGAAAAACTATGCATAACAATTTAACTATCTTTTGTAGGCATATACATGAGTAGATTGTGGAGTGCAATGTCCAATCATTTAAAAAAAATTCTAAGTTTTCAAGTTTTTCTCCAATTTTTTTAATAAAAATGTCATTATTTGAATAGAGATACAATTCATATTTTGAAAATTATTCGTTTTCTATATACTGTTGCTTTAAAAAGGCCCAAATAATAATATTTCCAAACACTTTTCATTGAAAAATAATTTACACATAAATAATAAAAAATAAAGAAAACTTTAAAATAATTAAATTATTACGTACGAAAAGCATTTAATGGTGGAAATTACGTCATATTTAAAACGATTTTCTTATAGTATCTAAAAGAGATCTTTTCTTCTGGACATTGTAAACGTCCAGGAGGCAGCGACATTTATTAATTAACCATTTTATACGAGCTGATTTTCAAATGATTAATTAATTTTTCTTAATCACGAAAACAGTCGTCAGTTGTCGTGACAGCGGTGGATGCAGCCTTTGGACCTAAATTTCAACGGGCACGTAGAAATCCCTATTTAAAGGGAAATGAATGACAATCCAATTATAGAAGATCACCACTGGTCGTGATAATATCATTCAATATTTCGTAAACGGGTAATCTTTTCAAAACAGAGCAAATTAGCATGTTTTTAGAGACTGCAAGGTTTTGACCGGGGGTGACGAGCGTAGTTGGTAGGGTGTAGAGCCCCCTAGTGTAAACAAAACTCTAACAACACAGTTAGTAGATGTGACGTCACTGCGATATAACATGGAATATCGACAAATAATGGAAAACTGTTAGTATACCTTTTAAAAGTAGTGTTAAGCACAACACTTAAGTACCATCGAAATGTTGCGAGTCAAAAGGTTACGAGGAGGTTTGAAAAGTTATAAAAAGTGTCTGGTAACAGTAAATGTTGATAAGATATCATCACCTGCATTAGTTCAAAAGTTTTATGTGCCCTGTACAAAAATACAAATGCTTCCAAAAATATTATCAAATTTAATGCGGTCTACGAAAATATAGTATAATTTCTTTCTAGTTACCCACGAATCCAAAAAGCGTTCTTTTATCTTCCAAAACCTTAGAAACCAATCAGTCTTCGAGATTTAAAGGAGTATTTATGAAACAAAAGTTTCTTTTGCTGCCCGCAATTTTCAGAAACGTTTCCCAGTAAGTTTGTACAGTGTATTAATCAGTTTTCTCAACACGAAATGTCAATTTTTCGAATGCTGCGAATCTAAGAGTAGCAAAAAAGTTTTAATGTTGTTAATTTAGCATGTTTTTCTGATGAACATTTTTTATTGAACATGAAACTGTTGACTTGAGGATCGACAGCACTCGAAAAATATTGCATCCGGATTCAGAAAACAGATTACTACACTGTTAAAAACTACTCGAAAATGTTTTTGAATATTTCGGACAGCAAAAGAAATTTTTGTTTTAGAAATGCTTATTTTAAATCTGAGAAATTGATTCGTTTCTGAGGATAAAGAATGCTTTTCGAGAATTTTGGTAATAAAATTTCTATGTACTCGTCAAAATTTATTTTTGAATTGAATTAAACCTAACATATATATATATATAAACCAAGAATTTTTGCAAGCTTTTTTTCGCTACATAACTGACATAACGAATTGAAAAATTTACATTAGGTCAAAGGTCAATACAATCGCCAAGTCTTTGCACATTTTTAAGTAATTAATTTTAATGAGTGCATGTACAGGGTTTTAAACGAAAACATCATTATTTAAAAAGCAAAAAATAAATCTTAGAAGTTTAATTTTTTACAACTTAATTTTTTACAACTTAATTTTTTATAAAACACGAATTAAATATGATTCTTTTTAAATTTCACATTTAATTTTGCACTAAATTTCAACTCAGTCGCATGTTTTATCATAATGGGCAAGTCTTTGCACATTTTTATGTAATTAATTTTAATGCGTGCATGTAGAGGGTTTTAATTGAAAACATCATTATTTAAAAAGCAAAAAATAAGTCTTAGAAGTTTAATTTTTTACAACTTAATTTTTTATAAAACACGAATTAAAAATAATCCTTTTCAAATTTCACATTTAATTTTACGCTAAATTTCAACTCAGCCGCATGTTTTATCATAGATACTAAATATTAAAATATTGTTAAAAAATATTATATACCTGTAATATCAACCTTTATTGAATTTCAAGTAAAATATACATTCCATCTTTAAAAGTTTAAAATCCAGATATTTAATGTTTTTGCGAGTAATAAATAACTTTAAAATATCCAAAAGTGAAGTCTAAAATCAAATAAAAATACTATGCAGAATATTTGATTTAAAAGTAATCGCTTAGAAAATGATTGTATTTTTCGATTTATTCCAGAATATAATAAAGTGAAACTGGCTTGAAAGCCTCCTTATAGTACGCTCTTTATTTTCTTTTTATACAAATCTAATTTTTCGGTATGCCACTGAAATATAAATATATTTTCTTTATGATAGAATACACTTGATATATGCAGCCGAAATCCGAATTGCATCCGGTAAATGAAAGGGAAATAATAGAAATATTCCGGCTTTTCAAAGGGAGTTGAAAGCAAATCATAGGTATTTTTTTTACACTCTTTTATTAAACTCCATCTGGTTTTTGTATGTAAAGATGGAATTTTGTAATCGATTTATAATCCACTTCCTGATATGCTAGAATCTATATATATATATATATATATACAGGGTGTATCTGAAATGCTTCAACAAACTTAGGGGGATGATAGTACTCATCAAGATGGGGTCGCAAATGACGTTTAAAGGGTGAAAATCGCAAAACTAATAAAAATATCAAAATCTCGCATGCTGCTTTTCTGCAGAACTGGCTAGTAGCACGAAGCTGGTTTTCCTTTCATTTTGTGCTTATCCGGTTAGAAAGAGATAACAAAAACGTGGAAGAAAGCCAAACAAATCTGTGAGCAGGAATCCACGTATGCAAATTTTCCATCTTCTTAGAAACAGACCAATAAATATTTTACCAGGTTTGCTTTCTGCTACACAAGCCGGCGTGCAGCAACAAATTTGGTACATGCACGATGGTGCTCCACCTTATTTTTCTGTGGAGGTCTTAACAATCTTTTAATATTTAGTATCTATGATAAAACATTCCACCTTGATTAAGTTTATCCGGCAAGATGGATTGGAAGTGGTGGCCCTGTTGTTTGACCTCCACGCTCGCCGGACCTTAACACTTTGGATTTCTTCTTCTGGGGACAGATGAAATCCTTCATTTATGAGACGCCAGTAGAAACGCCAGAAGAAATAGTAGCACGTGTTGTGACCGCTGCAGGAGAAATCCAGGAAACACCCGGAATCTTCGAGCCTGTCTGCTAGTCGTTCCTCTGTAGATGTACTCTGTGTAATAATGACACTTTGAACAATTGTTGTAAAGTATTTGTTTTCTCTGGACATCACGAGCTGTGTTGTATCTATTCTGTGCAATAAATAATTTTCTGGGGTGTTTCTTTCTTGTCTCAATTTGTCCATTTCCAGACGCATTTTCTCGATTTTCATCCATTAAACGTCATTTGCGACCCCATGCTCAATTGCATTCTTTGTTTGTCTTCATGAGTACTATCCTCCCTCTAAGTTTGTTGAAGCATTTCAGATACACCCTGTATATTACGCTATCGTACGTGGCACAGAAATCTCGATTACTTGTTAATTGTTTAATGGCAACGCCCGAATAAAACGCATCTCATTAGTTATTGTGGAAAAGTCCTTTGGCAAGATTTAGGCCGAGGTAAATCGGGTTTATTTACATTTCGCTCATTCGCTGCAATTATGGAGCTTCAAAATATCATTAGAAATGCCCGTAAAATATATCGGCGAATGCTTGAAAGTGAAGAAGAAGCCGAATTAAGAAGAGAATATCGAAATAGATTGGATCGAGAACGCCGTCAAACACAGAGCATAAGCGATCTCAAAATAGGCTTAATAACCTTCGCATGCACGAACGCGTTGCTTCTGAAATCCAAATTACTGATTAAAAAGTTCCGGAACATAACTGTGAGACTCGATCTTAAACCAATATGCCATTTAGGTTCAACCGTAAGAACTTCCCTGACCTTTTCATTCTTTAAAAGTAAGTGTAATAATTTTCCCTGACCGTTTCATTGTTTAAACGTAGCTGTTATACTTTTGGAATTTTAGCTCTTATTTAATTTTTGTACAAGTTTTTAGTATAAATAAATATTATTCAGTCTTTTCTTATGAAGTCCACTCCACTGTTATATTTTTCGAGGTTTGAGTATATAAGCTTCGGAATACGTTCGGAAGTCGGAATTTGGGTCGATTTCTTCCTCTACGAGAGTACATTTAGATCCTGCTATTGAGTCATCAATCCGAAGCTGAAAAGAGTATAAGCAGTTGCATTAGTCTAGGCGGACATATTGTGATCAGTGTTCGACTAGTTTGCAGCGTGTAGTTGGATTTTTTGCTGAAGGCATCCTGACTTGTTGTTATCTTCAAAGTTGTAAGTTCGTTTTCAATCTTTATATTTAATACATTGAAGTTTTATTTTGCTGAGTACAGTTCCGGGAGGAAAGCTGAATTATTTTGGAGTAAGGAAAATTTAGTGGTGTCCTTTCTCGAATCCCCGCCCGATTAAGTTTTAATAAACTTGACTTTTTAAATTTTACCTCTTGTGCTCTCTTTTACGACTGAACAGCTTGGTTCACTCTCACTAACAGCAATGGCTGTTACAAACCAATTTAAAAATCTTAGATGATAGTTTAAATAATGATTAATTTTCCTTTCATTTCAGGCCTATTTCAAAAAAGAAACAAAGAAAAAAAAATTAAAATAAGTTTACTTGCTTGCGCTTCTTACCAAGCGTAAAAAAACCAGTGAATTTTCATAATCGCGTTCGGTGCCCATGTTAAATTAATGTATTGTAACAGAAATTTTTGGGAGAAAATATGAATTGCAATAAAAAAACAATAAGACTTATTTTATAGATAAACAATGAATGTTTATAAAAGAGTGTTTTTTTATAAGAAAATATTTTTACTTTTATACTTATTTAATAATTTTTTTTCAATCCTATAGAAATAAAACAGGGTTTTTTAACCGGTGTCCCGTGAAAAAAAATCTCAAGTGTGCCGTAAAAACATTCAAACACATTCTATTAATAATTTGCGAAGTAGTATTATTGCTTTAACGCAGCATATTTAAATTATGCAGCTAAATTTGTGATGAGATGAGAGTGTAAAAAAGTTGAATTTCATGTAGGTTTATTTCAATATTTGAAAACTCTTAATACGAAAAAAACCTCTTTACACTGGAAAAAAAAATATTGATTTTACAGTATGATACTGCCATTCCAGCTGCCAATATTATACGTAAAATTGACAGTAATAAACAGTAAAACAAGCAGTAACACGGTGCCGCGCGGTAGTGTATTACTGCTTATTTTACTGTTTATTACTGTTAATTTTACGTATAACACTGGCAGCTGGGATGCTAGTATTATACTGTAGAATCAACATTTTTTTTGCAGTGATAGTTAAAGCTCATTGAAATTGTTGCTCTTGAAAGGACCGAATTAGATATACAGTTGAAACATCTGGAGCACATTTTACAAACTTTAAATCTGTCACACACAAGTTTTGAAAACAGTTCAAACTACACGCTTTAGTATAAAATTAACGATTGTCCATATATAAAAGTTCAATCTTTCAAAACAGATATACTAAACACGTAAGTTCAGATACCTCATTGCAGGTATACGAATAGTATAAAGAAGTAACGTTTGTGTGTTTGTAAACGCTAGATCTACCGAACCGATATAAAAAATAATGGTATTAGCTAAATGCTGTTGACCATTTCTGCTCCAACATAAGCTAGATTTTATGTCTGTACAACAACCCCAAGGGGTACAAGAGGGGTGCAAATACGTTGTAAAATTGCGAATTCTGTGATATTGTAAGGTTAGAAATTTTTAAACTTTGTGTGGTGGTTAATTTTAACACGTAAATATTTGCTATGAGCGGTTTCTGAAAAGTTTGTTATTTAAAAGGGGGAAATGAGTAGTAAATGTTTTAAATTACGATTTAGTTGGAACAGTTAGGGGTAGAAACTTGAAATTTGACATGGTTGTTACTTTAGATACGTAACGGCTCACCCGGAACAGTTTAAAAAAATCGAAATTTAAAAAGGTGCAAAAGTAAAAAAAAAAAAAAGAAAAAGTTCCAAAATTGTGATTTATGTGATACAGTTTGTATAAACATTTGAAATTCGACATGATGGTTACTTTTGAGATGTAAATTCTCACTAAGAACGGTTTCTAAAAAAATGGAACTTTAAAGGCAGAATGAGCGGAAACGTTCTAAATTACGATTTAGTCAGAATTGTTAAGGTTAGATATTTGAAATTCAATACAGTGGTTACTTTTAAGATGCACATGCTCGGAATAAACTTTTTATTAAAATTTTGAAATATAAAGGTGTGAAATGAGCGGAAATTTTTCTAAATTACGGTTTCTTTAGAATTGTTAGGGATAGAAACTTAAAATTTGAAATGGCTGTTATTTTTAAGATGTAAGTGGTCGCTAAGTATGATTTCTAAAAAATCGAAATTTAAAGGAGTGACATGAGTGACAAACGTTCTAAAACATTTTAAAACTGTTCTAAAAACTTTTTATGAGAAATTTTTAGGGATAGAAACTTGAAATTTGATATGGCTTTAATTACTTTAATTACTTCTGTTACTTTAGAAGAGCAAATGCGCCTGCAGAACAGTTTAAAAAAAAAATCGAAAATTGAAAGTGTGCAGGAGCAAAAAATGTTCTAAAATTGCAAGTTCTATGATATAGTTGATATAAAAACTTGGATAACTAGAAGCTTGGAATTTGGCATGATTTTATTTAAAATGTTAATTCTCGCAAAAAACGGTTTCTAAAAATTACCAAGTTTCTAATGAAACATGAAATGAGCGTAAAACCTTCGAAATATGTTCTAAATTACTATTTATTTGGAATTAATTTAGTTTTTCACATTCATTTAAATGTCATGTTCACCTAATGCAGTATAAAAAGGAAATTTACTCAAACTGTGGCTGAATTAGTAATTTTTTAATTATTCGCAGCAGTGCAATTTTCTCTAATAAAAATAGGAATAAAAATACCACTTGCCAATCACATTTCCACAACTACGCGTGCAAAGCCGCCAACTTTGCTAATAAATTATAGAAAAAAAGTTTTTGAGAATTGAATTGTTACTTTTAAACTAGAGTTTACAATAAAATACTATGTATTTATTGGCTGTGATGATGCATTTATTTTGTGTTTATAAACTGAAGCAGATATACATATTTCATACATTTTTCTCATCATCATAAATTAGGTGTACCATAGAAATATAGTTATGCAGTAAAAATATAGTTATAGTTATGATAAATGTGTCGTGAAAGTACAACTATGCATTAAAGTTTACCCTGAGAGAAACAAAATTGAAAAACATTGAAATTAAATGTCTGAAGATTTAAAAGATTCTAGAAACCATTCAAATAATCAGTAGTAGTCTTTAAAGAAGTTAATTTACATTTTTTGTAGCAATTAATTTAATTGGGTATTAATGTAAGAATGAAGATTTTATTTTCTAAAAAATAATACAGGGTGCGCGCGATTAATTCGCAAGATTGCATCTCCTTATTTCACATGTTTCTGATTAATTTTGAAAAAATGTTTTTTGAAGTTTTATGATTTAACATATGTTACATAGATTTTATTATTCTTTGTACGCTCTTTTATTTAACTTAACTTGTTTTTGTTTGTAACGATGGAATTTTCTAATCTGTTACAACATTTCAATATTTTCAGAACTTCATTATAAATTAATAAATAATTTTAAGGCATTTTTCCGTTAGCCCGCCACAGGTGATAAATCTCCAAATATTATTTATGGTTACAACAACAATGTATTTAATTAGGCGGCAAACCACTATTTCTTGATACTATTTTCCCCACCTAAACTTGACTACTACTTATTGTTTTAACGTTTCTAATAATATTTATAACGAGGAAGGTCTTCTTAAAGCGCATACTCAGAATATTTTGAAAAAATGCTAATGAAACTACTCATTAAACTACTCATGTACGCTATAAAGGATCCATTAAATTTGGCTGCGGAATTCCAGTAGAAAATTGGTAAAAATAACATAATTTCGTGTATTTGGTCCAAAGAAACGTGATTTGGCAAGCAGCATTTTCCCTCACCAAATGCAAGCAATTTTAATGCATTTGGAAATTGCTTGTTAAATGAGTGTTTAAATGGGCAGTACTTAATGAATTCAAATTTAAACGATGGAATAGTTTATTATTATTTCTAAAAGTTTATATAATATATATAAGTTGAGTGTTGCTGCATTTATTTTGTTTTACACGGCTTCACCGGCTGTATAAGTTTTAAGTGTATTTTAAAAGTGACTGTCTAATTAAGAATGCTTTCGTTATAAATTTCCATACTGAATAAGTCATTGTTTCCATAGTAACAATACTTTTCTCTCGTATCTTACACTAACATATTTAATTACGATACAACACCACCACCCCTCTATACTCTAACATCTATCCTGCCAACTGTACTATTGTATTTATTTTACTTATTTTTTAATTTTTAATTTAATTTAATTTAACTTTAAATTTAAAATTTTAAATTTTATTTTTGGTAATTTTTATTTTTGCAAATAGTTAATCAGTATATTTTGTTCAAACAAAACCTCTCTTCTCCATACTCTAACATCTGCTCACCCATCCTTCCCGTGGATTTGATCATGGACTAACAATTTTTTGAAAGAATATATGAATTATTTTGGAAAACCATGTTGCAATGCATCAAAAATAAGTTGTTTCATATTTTTATTGATAATATGAGAAGAGCATAGTCATTTTATTCTAAGCATATTATTAAGAAGAATAAATATTACGGTAAACAAATATATGAAGACGAGACTTAAAATTGGTAAATGACTTTGAATTTAAATTCTTTACGTTTGTCATAAATGTCTGTAATAGTTTTGTTATCGTGCAGTATAAGTTTTAGGTCTAAAAAGTGGGTATTATTGTTAGATAATAGGTTCTCCATTTATTCTAATTTAGTAGGCTAATTTATTGGAAATTGATAAACGTGTGAATATTCATACTGATTAATATGATGTCATAAATATAACGATATACACTATATGGCCATTAATGACCGGCAACTCTCAATTTTAGACATTTTGTCGAATATTTAAAAATATACTTTTCAGATTCTTCTGGAATTTTAGGATTAAAAAGAACAAGTTTGACATCATATTTATCAACGTCGATTTGATAAGGAGGACAATTAAGGGGCCAACAGAAAATTAAAGAAAAAAATAATACTTGGGATCACACCTTGTAAAATAAAATGCACCAAATGATCTATCGCTACAGAATATACATATATAGACATTGTACAATATGTGTATTCATTTGTGTAAGAATAGCATGTATATTAATAGAAATATAGCGATTTTTTAAAAAATATTAAAAAAAATTCTTGCATGTTTTTTGCTGATAACATACAGGGGTTTTAACCAAATTTAACGCCAGTTTCAGAAAAATTGACAAAATGTAGTAGAAACAATATAGTGCAATTGGAATATAAATATATTAAATATTTAAGGAAATATGGGCAGTTGTATAATTTTTTTTTATCTGCGCATGCGCGAACGATAACAAGGAACTTTTTGTATAATTTAATAGTCAACTCTATGGAGCAACCTATAAAAAAAAAATTAGTCAAATATCGGGAAAATTCAGAGAGATATCGGCATTAGTTTGAGCTGTTTTTTAGTTTCTCACTAAAACTCGCTGAATGATAAGGGATTGTCCACAAATTGTTATTTTTAAGTTATCTGACAGCGTTCGGAGCAAGTTTTTTGAAAAAGCTATTTAATTATAGTTCTTCACCACTGTCATACAAATTACGTGTATTCAGAAAATAGATATATGTGCGATAGAATTTACTGTAGAGTGTTTTGCGTATTGGGTTAAATTTCACAAAATTTTACCATAAACTCCTCAATTTAGCTAAATGTAATCAATGTATGGACTATTAATTTCCTTTTCATCGTAGTTTAGAGTCAAAATTTTCCTAAACATAACCCTAAACTATAATTAAATAGCTTTTTCAAAAAACTTGCTCCGAACGCTGTCAGATAACTTAAAAATAACAATTTGTGGACAATCCCTTATCATTCAGCGAGTTCTAGTGAGAAACTAAAAAAGAGCTCAAACTAATGCCGATATCGCTCTGAATTTTTGCGATATTTCACTGATTTAACAAGTAGCTCCACAGAGTTGACTATTAAATTAGGCAAAAAGTTCCTTGCTATCATTCGCGCATGCGCAGATAAAAATTATTTTATACAACTGCCCATATTTCCTTAAATATTTAATATATTTATATTCCAATTGCACTATATTGTTTCTACTACATTTTGTCAATTTTTCTGAAACTGGCGTTAAATTTGGTTAAAAACCCTGTATGTTATCAGCAAAAAACCTGCAAGAATTTAATTAAAAAAATCGCTAAATTTCTATTAATATACGTGCTATTCTTACACAAATGAATACACATATTGTACAATGTCTGCCTATGTATATTCTGTAGCGATAGATCATTTCGTGCATTTTATTTTACAGGGTAATCCCAAGTATTATTTTTTTCTTTAATTTTTTGTTGCCCTCCCCCCTAATTGTCCTCCTTATCAAATCGACGTTGATAAATATGAAGTTAAACTTGTTCTTTTTAATCCTAAAATTCCAGGAGAATCTAACAAGTATATTTTTAAATATTCGACAAAATGTCTAAAATTGAAAGTTTCCGGTCATTAATGGCCATATAGTGTAAATGAGTATTAGTGTTATAAAATGTGCGCTCATGGTGATATAAATATAAGACTGTAAATAAGCTTGATGTGCATCCACCTTGTGGAATGCCGACTTTCTGGAAATAAATGGTATTGTAAAAAGTAGTTATTATATACTATAATGAAATTTGTTAGTGTATGATTTCATAATATCTGGTCAATATCTTATGTTTCAATGGTTTAATTGTACAGAAAGTTTATATCTATATGTATATATTATATATATTATATATATATACATTTCATATTTTTGGATTTATTGTAAATCATAATAAACTGAAATTCGCTTGAAAGCTTGCTTATATTTTTCCTCTCTAGAAATCGAATTTCTAAGTATGATCACAAAAATATAGATATATTTTCTTCCTGACTGAATACACTCGATCTATGCAGCCGAAATTCCAATTGCATTCAGCAAATGAAAGGGAAAAATGGAGAAAGAAATCTTATGGGTTTTCAAAGGGATTCGAAAGTATAAGTGCACTTAAAAGTAGAAATGCGCCGAATTTAAAATTCATGTTTTATAAATGAAAATTTACGTTCTTTATATGATGTCGCATTGCTATGTAAACACAATACATTGATGTTTGAAAATTAATGAATTATTATATATATATAAAAAAAATTAATTTTTGCTCGTTTTTTTTTAAAATATGGCAACAGAAAGGAAGAATATTTTTATAACTCTGTAAACGTTACTTTACAATATTGTAAGAAACAAATATTTATTATTGAGATACGTGGTTATAGATTAAAAAAAAAAAACATGCGTAGGAAAAATCTATATTATCTAAGATTTCTAAATATTTTTCTAACAGTATGATCAACATTTTAATTAAAATCAATCTATTAATGAATTATTAAGTTCTAAAAATCTGAAGGTATCACAATGTCATCTGAAAGACACAATACACAATTTCTAGAGCTTTAGCATGTCAGGCGGAAATTGAAAAATCGATTACAAAATTCCATTTTTACATATATGAACCAAGTTAATTAAAAATTTAAAAAAAAAGTAATGATAAACCTGTAATTAATTACCTGATTAAACAACCTGTATAAATGCACTAAAAAACTGTATCAAAAAGGGCTTTTTTTAAAATTTTACATTAATTAAAGTACTTTTAAAGCACATAAAACAGTTGTTTAGAAATTAAGATCTATACAAAACGGAAATTTTCTTTGCCCCTTTTGGATTTTAATAGATTTCTATTGCATATAACTCGAACAATTAAAACATTTTATGTACTTTGAATTTTGCAAAATGCTAAAACAATTACATATATATATTTTTTAAATGCGATTTTTTTCCCTGAGGAATTATTTTTATTGAATATTAATTTTGGAATGAATTTCTTCTTTTTAAAACACACATGTAAAGAAGTATATTGTTGTAGTTATAAGTGCTGGCATTTAAGGAATCTATGTTATCTATAAATAAATTATATGTATTAAATTTATCACATAATAATGTTACCTTATGCACTTCTATAGTTTGAGATATTTTTGATTAAAAATTTCATCAATCAGAGTCCGAAAACCTCATTAATTAACCTTATTTTCAATCATTGTCAGAAAACATATATAAACATTCTTCGTGTATTTTTTGCGTAATATATTTTAATAAATGTATACAAAGAATTTCGAACAAAACATCAATATTTAAAAAGAAAGAACAATTCTTAAAAGTTTAATTTCCATTACAGAATTTTAATAAAACATTCATTTTAATAAAAATCTTTTTCGGATTCCATATTTAATTTGATATTGAATCATGCAGTTTCATCATAAATACTAAAATGTAAAAGTTAAAAAGGATTGTATTCCGATAAATCAAAAATACCAATCCTTACTGCACTTCGCATTAAAATAATTTTTACTAGAAAATACGTATTCTATCTTCTAAAAGTTTCAAAACAAGATATTTCATTTATTCCGAGTCTTAAATAGCTTAAAAAAATCTGAATATGCAGTATGAAACGAAATAAAAATATTGTGTAGAATATCTCATTTAAAAGTAATCGCTCAACAACGATTATATTTTTTGATTTATTCTAGAATATAATAAACTAAAATTTGCTTGAAAGTGTGCTCATAGCATTTTTTTTTCTTTCTCCACTATCCGCAATTCTTGGTATGTCACCGAAATATATTTTCTTCGTGATTGAATACACTTATGCTGCTATAAGCCGCAGAAAATCGAATTGCATCCGTTAAATGAAAGGGTAAAAATGCCGAAAGAATTCTCCCGGCATTTCAAATAGAGTTGAAAGTAAATTTTTGGCATTTTTCTGTGTAAACTTTTTTATTAATCAAGATTATATAGAAAAGAAGAAATAGAGACCAAATAAAAATACAAGATAAAAGGAAAAAAAATGTAAATAAGATATATAATTTGAAAAATTAAGTAACACGCGTTTAAATTAATGCGGTTGCAAACAAAAACAAAAATAGAAAAGAAAATTTCGCCCCTGGATTCTGTCCTTAAAAAACTTTGGATTAAAAAAAAGTAAGAAAATTTTCAGTCGAAGCACTGTGTAAAATGTTAGTAGTAGAAAAAATTCTGATACCGGTTTAAGATTTTTAATTTTTACCTAAACTTTGGCACTATATATGAATTAACTAAATTTGGAATACGTAGAAAAACCCTACCGAATGGTGTGAGATTTCTTCAATGTCTATAACATTTGATGAAAATTGCCCAAAGAAACTCTTTGATGTTCCTATTCGGAACAAAGTAATTGAGAAATGATTGCCAATAAAACCTTATTTTGATCTGCTTTTACATTTAAAATAATATTGAAATCTCACACCGGAAAAATAATAGTGAAAGTTGTTTAATTTAAAATAAAGCATTTTTATATAGCATCTGAAATCGAAAAAGCTAATCGTCTATAAAAGACGATTACAGAAACCGTAATAGTAAAACTGAAAGCTCATTGAGCAACAGACAGCGCCCGATATGATTAAAATACTAGCATGATTTTTGAAATGACTTAAATAGTTGATCAATTGTAGTTTTTGCTAATTGATCTGTGAAAACGTATGATCACTCATGTGAATTTTGATATAAATAAAGGCAAAAATGCATTAGTTGATTTGAAATATTTATTTTAAACATAAATTACTATATTTTAAGCGAAGAACAAAATGTATTCATTGTATAATTAGGGCATTTTTAACATTTTCCAACATAGTTGAAAAGTGTTTATGACTTCGGTTTTTGTGGCCGCTTGTCCATTCCTTAACTCTCGTAAATATAGCCTGTTTGACATGTAATTTTTATGTGTTATTGTGGTTTACTATAGGATGTTCGTTTACAGAGGCACACAAAATAATTCCGTTACATTATGGTCTATGGGGAAAGTTACTTGCGGTGCATTTTAATGATGTTACAATAATTTAAACATAATGATACTGTTATATGTCACTGAGGTGGACTACAACATTCTTTCTGTTGAAGGTGGCATACGTAGCAGTTATAGTTTGTTTACAGGGGCGCAGAAGAAAATTCCATTATATTATGGTCTATGGGAAAAATGTGTTTGCGGTGAATTTTAATGATGTTACGATATTTCAAACGAGATAAAATTGATATGGAACACTGAGGTGTACTACAGCATGTTTTCAATAGATGAACAACGCTGCACAATGAAGTGCATCGTAGCGATCCCTAGCGGCAAATTACGGAGTTAGAGATCCTATCTCGAAAACTTCACCATAAATTAAAATCCTTCTTTTCGTTGATAGTATTGAGTTTAATGCCAAATTGAGGTATTTCATGTTTAATGTGATCTTTCGTAATCAGACCTAAAGCCAAATGGCGTATTTGAGCAAATGTGATTTGGCACAAGAAGTCTTTTAAAACTTTTAATGGTATTCACATTCACTTTAAGGGACATTGTAGCCATGATGGCAACGCTTTGAAGTGGACCCAACTATGAAGGATTAATCGAATATATAAAAAAAGAATTTTTTCTCTTTAATTTTGCTCTGGGAAATCATCAATCGTCAATTGAGATAATTCTACCATCAGTTACTTTACATTATTGTTGTAAACAAATGTTCATTGTCTACACATGCGATAAATTTTTTGCACTTGAAAGGGAAAGACGCGTTTTTATCGCCGGAAAACACTGAAAATTCATAAAATTTAAGGTATTATAATTCGGTAAGTTTTGTTCGTAAAAGAACTGAATTAAAAAAAAAGTGTTTTTCTTAGATGGATGACAACATTTTTCTGAATATAAGTTATACGAAAAAAAAAAAAAAATTCGTATTTTAATATTTTTATCCCCCCCTCCCTGGTAAAATAAGCTCCATATCTAAAAGCTTTATTTAATTGTATATTTTTTTGTAATTGGAATTATGTTTCTGTCATTAGCAGCTTAAGTGATAATCGCCATAACATCTATTTTGAATTTCTTGGTATGTACTTTATTATTTTCCACATTGAAATGAATGAAATGGTATTAGATGGTAATATATTTCCGTTTTATATGAATTTTAATCTCGAAGAAAGGTTGATATAATGTATATTTCATGGACATGGATATTGATTATATAAATCTCCGGTATTTTATCAATTACACCTTGAACTCGTTACAACAGTTTGACACTTCCTGTTACTTATGAACTTAGAGCAAGTCATCATGTTAAAAATGCATGTTACACTGCAAAAAAAAAAAAAAAAAAAAAAAAGTTGATTTTACAGTATAATACTGGCACCTCAGATGCTAGTATTATACTGTAAAATAAACGGTAATAAACAGTAAAATAATCAGTAATACGCTACCGCGCATGCGCCGCAGCGTATTACTCCTTATTTGACTGTTTATTACTGTCAATTTTACGGTATAATACTGGCAGCTGGGATGCCAGTATTATACTGTAAAATCAACAATTTTTTTGCAGTGTATCAGCAATTCAACAAAGCAACGAGTATGAGGACCATGGGCTGAGACCTGAGAGCATATCACTTTAATGCCATAGCCTCTATAGATGATAAAAAAAAAAGTCCTTCATCAGCATTTTGATCGAAGTATGAGCTTTAGATCGTCGTAATTGGACTGTTGTTACTAAAATATAAGACCAACCTGCTTATACCCTATTCTACTCGTTTCAGAGAAATTGAAAAAATATAAGACAATATGTTTTACAGCCAAGAATTCATGAGTGAGACCTCTTTAAAAATTATTGGTAATTTTTATGGCTAAAATTATTGTACAATCAATTAATTAAAGATGACAACAACCTAAAACGTAAAGTCTATCGTAAACCGATGAGAAGTAACACAATAATCCCATTTAATGCCTCTACAACTTTCACTTATAAGATTGCTGCCTTCAATTCATTCATCAAGCGTGCTTTTCTGGTTTGTTCAAGTGAATTCATCCAAGATGAACTTAATTTTATCAGAGATATCGCCATTGACCATGGTTTCCCCGCTCATCACGTACAGAAAATTATAGAAAAATTCAATGGCCATTTAATTCAGCATCCTGTCCCTAGCAATAATAAACCAAACTATCGGAAATTCCAATATATACCTATTATATTTGAAAGGATTAAAAGGGCCCTCCGTAAATACAATATCCATCTTATTGCTGTCCCTCCCAGAAAATTGGTTGACTTAGTTTCATATAAATTAGATCCTATCCCCCCTGATCAATTCGCAGGTGTTTATGAAATCCCCATTAGC
This sequence comes from Maratus michaelseni, assembly GCA_963931845.1. Lineage (NCBI taxonomy): Eukaryota > Metazoa > Arthropoda > Arachnida > Araneae > Salticidae > Maratus > Maratus michaelseni. The sequence goes on from OZ007591.1 coordinate 251,360,922, forward strand.
TTAAATAATAATAGTATAATATTTTACATTGGTATGACTAAAAGAAAGTTTTTGGAAAGATTAAAAGAGCATAAAAACGACATAAAATTTGGAAAGTTATCCACTGCACTCTCCCGGTTTTACGCTAAAAATAATGATATTGTAATTAATTTCGATAAAGCAAGAATTATCCATAGGTTCAATAACCCATTTAAAGCCGCCATTAGGGAATCATTGGAAATTAAAATTAGAAAAGATTGTATTTGTAATGATAACTTTTCTTTCAGCATACCTGGTTTATGGGATACATTTTTAACCCCTTGTTAATTCATTGTTTTGTTTTTCGCTCTTTGGCAACAGAGAGTGCCCGTTTATTTTATTTAAATTTTTCCATATTGTTGATTTCAATCTTCTCGTGTCGAAAATTAAAAGATCAGTAGTCGTTTGTGTTGTTCCTCTTCCCCGATGATGGCTTTAAGTTTGAAGCCGAAACATGTAGGATTTTAGCTCTTTTATGAGTTTAAAACAATTTTTACACTGATTTTAGCAACTAATAAGCACAATTTGTGCAATTTGTGTTTTTAAAATAAAATTATTGTGTATAAAAAAATAAAAGAAATGACTCGTACTTATTTTTATTGTAGTATTAATATCGTTATAATATAAAATGATAAAATTTAAATTAATGAATTTTAATTAATAATAGCGTCTTTGCATCTCAGAATTTATGTTATGATGTAAATTTTTTTTCGGTATATATGTCAGAAAAAGATATGTAAACAGTTGATTTACTGGAATTATATGAATAACTACGTTGAATAACAAAATATAAACATTAATACAGTCTTAGACAGATAACTCTACAATACTTTACTAATATTTTCTTCACAACTAATACACTTCTGGCCCAAAATATACAATATATTTATTTTCCAATAGTCCAACTAGGCCTAACAGCGCCTTTACTGGCTATTTATCATTTCCATGCTTGCATCACAATAAAAATTAGAAGACTGGCTCTTTTTCAATTTTGAAGATATTCTGATCTGGCGATCTAAACTTTTTATAACTCGTGCATTTGAATCAAGGATAATAGTAGTACTTGAGCGTCAGTTAATTTGATGATCATGTACGTCATAAAGGAAATGAAGTGTTTTAAACTGAAATCCTACATATATATACCTTAAATTGTGAATTTTGTTATTTCTATACGAAGTATTGAAAATAATAAGTATTATTTATCATAAAAAAATGCTGTATGAATAAAATCAGAACAAAATATATTAAAATAATAATTGTAAGTAAATGCATATGTGAGTATAAAGAATCAAGAATGTGCGTCGTTAAAAAAAAAGAAAAAAGAAAAAAAGAAAAAATTGAAATTGAATACTTAATTGTCTTCTTTCTTTCTTTTTTTTCTCTTGTATTTGAATCATTTATGTGTTTTTAGGTGAGCTTTGCTTTTTCTTTTAGATTCGCACTCGTATGTACTTTTCTGTGTATTTTTTATATTCGTATTCAAAATTATACTTTTTTTTTTTCATTTTATCATCAAACTTTCAATCTATATTTTAGTTAAAGATTTTTTTAAATTTCAAATTATTGTTCTTTTTATTGGTTTTAAAATTACATTTCTACTATCTCGCTACATCTTTGTCTAATGAACTTTAATTTACGATTAGCGTTCGATTTGAAACAAACGTTAAAATATTCGAGCCGGGGCTTTGTTTCATTTTTCTTATCTGTGTTTCACCAACGCGAGGCAATCTTCAAGCCCTTCTAAGTGTACGAAAACCTTCCTTTCACTTCTTGTAATGTTTAGTATTAAAATCGGCACAATATCAATACGTGAGCATGTTTGAAATTAATCAATTATTGTGTCGAAATCCCGCTTCATGAATGTAAATGAAGCTCTTGTTTCAATTACTTGGCGCACTGCATTTCGAACATAAACTAATTTCCATTAATTTCAACAAACTTTATTCCTAAATAAATGTTTATGTACGTAAACTAATTTATTAGCGTATTTATTATCCAAACTGTAAGAGTTAAACTTTATTAAGCGCATAAACAATCTCTGTTTTTCCTTCCAGCACCGCAATTTTAAAGTTATATTTTCTTCCTCATAATATGCTTCCAATTAAGAAAATACTGCGAATGTGGCTTTCTAAAGTATTCCTATGATCCATTCTAGAATATTCCTATGATGCATTTTACTTAGTACAATTATTACTAACTAGCTGATCCGCCCAGCGTTGCCCGATCCCGTCAAAAAATAATACAAAATGCGGAATGACTCTATAAATGGCTGCACGAAACCGTTCCTCTGGTAGCACGTTGTCTTTCGGAAATTAAATAGAGAGATGTACCCCGAAGCGGAAGTAAATTTAATATACCACCTCCTCAGACGTCTGAATCATTTGATTCAAAGCGGGTCAGTTTTTGGTCAAAATTTAAAAAAAATGTTACCGTCGGATTTTCACAATATTTGCATTTTCGGAATCAGAAAAATAAACTACGTACAGACTGCGAGTTTTGATTCAATACCTCTAATAATTTTCTTAATACTCGAGGATGAGTGAAAATGAAACTATTTTGTTGTCTGGATTTATCAAACCGGTAACTTTCTTTTGCGCTTAAAAAAAAAAAAATAGTCATTTTCGTCGCACACACAGGAAAATCTTTTAGTTCCACCGCCAGTGGATGCATTCATGAATATCCCGATACGTGTTCCCGTTGCCTACGATACCGTGAACAGCAGACATGCTACGCACGCGCTGAAAAATCTTTTAGTTCCACTTTCCACTGCCAGGAAGTAACAAATCTATGTTTTAATTAATTAGCTATAAGTTACAGAAAAATCTATTAATTTAAATCTATTCTTTTATTTTTATTGATAGTGCTTCAAAATTAGAACTTTTTTGTTTTTCACTAATTTTTTAAAATTTTATTTTAACTTTTCTAACGTGAGGCAATGTTGGGTTATTTAAAGGTTTCATAACATATCTCTGCAAGTTATCGCTTTGTAAATTGTATTAAACTAAACTGATTTGGCTTATAAATTTATGAATTTAACTAAAATTTATTATTTTATAAATTATAATTGTACAACGTTTATAATTTTTTCCTTAAATTTATAAAAAATAGTTAATATTTTTTCTTTACTTTTATAAAAATGAAGTTTATAATTTTATTAACTTTATAATTTATTTCTTTAGCTTATAATTTTATAAATTAAACTAAATAAATTAAAACTAAATCAATAAGTCTAAATTAAAATCTTACCTATCATTAATTTCGAAATTGTCTTTAAGAATCAAATTTTTGGTTTAATATTGTTAAAACTATTCAGTTTGACAGAACCGTACACAAAAGTTCTCAGCATAGCTCAAATATAATAATTTAATTTATTATAAAATTGTTTATTTACGTAAGTTTTCTAAAATAACAGATAACGAAAAGTTATTTTAATAGCATGTAATAAATACGTCTCCTTCAAATAATTATTGTTTTTATTGGAATTGATAAATAGATCATCAGACAAATAATTTAAAAAGTATATGTTCAAAAAAAAAAGAAAAGGTTGTACTATTACAAAAGGATGCAATCATACAATGACTCTTAATACAATGTCTCTTAATACAATGTTTTACGCATATAATACATAATAAGTTAAAATTTATCTGTTATAAAGCATCAAATAATAAAGCAAAATATTGAAAAATATGAAAAGAAAATATTAAAAACATTGGAACTGAAAAAAACCATGGAACCTTCAAAATTTTGGCATCATAAAAAGCGGATGAAATAAGTAGCAACGCTTGAAAATACTGAATATCCAATCATAGCGTAGTGGTTTGGACCTCCGGTTTAGTAAGCGAAAGATTGCGGGTTCGATTCTTATCGAGGTAAGGGTTGGTTGTTTACGCATAACTTACTCAGAAATGAGAAAAAAAAGAGCCGCATATCTGTCCATTATAAGGTTGTTCTTGCATCCCTAAAGAAATACGCCTATAAGTAATATATTTAAACGCGACATTAATTACGTGTACCTCTAATAAAATCATGCAAGCAATTTAAATTATTTACGAAAAATCTTCATTTTTAGTTTGATTTGTCCAGAGTCACATCTCTTCTAACTTCAATTATATTGATATTTACGTCGAACCTGAATTGTCCTTTATTATAACAACCAAATATTAATTAAAACAATATAAAGTGATCTTATTTCGATGTTCCTTTTATAGCACGAACATAAAATGCAATTATATAATAATTCAAGGAAAGACTCATTTGTCGATTTCAGATTGTTTCTCCGTTGCTAAGATTATCGTAAGGAATAATGCAATTCTGATTTCTTGGAACGATATATATATATATAAATATATATTTCGTGAGATTAACCTTTATATTAGTAATTGAATTTTCAGATATTTTCCTTTTGTCCAAATAAAGCTATATTAATTGGATAATATTTAGTTAAGGGGAGATATGACTGGATATATATATCTTAAGAAATCTGATTTCATATATACATAATGTTAAATAATGTAAATAAGGCCACGATCCTAACAAGGCGAGTCATGATTAATAAAAAAGTAAAAAAGTGTGCTGATTGATCTGATTGAACAAAGCACTGCCTTCTTGTGACCTTCTTTGACATTGTGATGAAATAGTACACGAGTATGTTTCAAGATCTGTCACTATAACAAAACGATTAATTTTTAAGGAAAAAAACCTCACTTGAATAATTGATTGGAGCGTATTTAAAAAAAATACATTACACTTTTTATTTTTATTTATATTTTCTACTGTTTAGTGTTTAAAATAGCTCATTGTTGCAGCTTCTTAGCCCGTTGGCTTTTTTCGGCAAGCGTTGTTTGGCGCTTGACTTATTGTTGTTGTAACTCGTATCTAGTTGTAACCATACAGAATATTTGGCGATTTTTTTTACCTGTGGCAGGCTAAAGGAAAAATGTTTTAAAATTAAATTATAAAAATATTAAAATGTTGTATTGTCATCGGAAACATCCCTTTGTACATAGTTTTTATAATTCTAGCATATCAAAAAGAGGGTTAAAAATGGATTACAAAATTCCAGCTTTACATAAAAAAACCAAGTTGAGTAATACAAAAGAGTGTAAACACAAAACCGACTTGAAGTTATTGTTCCTTAACTTATTACTTTCTTCTATCTTTACAAGAAGAAAGTATTGGATTCATGAAAATTTTCGACGGATTTATACGTTTTAGAAGGTCCTGAATACGATTTGACTGTTTTTAGAAAATGTCTGTCTGCGAGTCTGTGACTCTGTTTGTCTGTCTATATGTGACAAAAATTTTGTGGGCGCTCTGTCTCAAGAACTAAAGCACGAAATTTAATAAAACTTTATATTCAGTTAGTCCCTGATATATGTTAGTGCTGATTAGTTTTTGGTGAAAATCGCCTAATAGGTGGCGCTGCTATGCTACATTTTTCGCGATTTCCGCAATAGCTCTATTTCAAGTACTAATGCACTTTTTTTCATCAAACTTTAGATTCAGTTAGACCTGCACATAAATAGAAGCTGATTACGTTTTGGTGTAAATACCCACTATGTGGCGCTGCTATACTACTTTTTTCATTATTATCACGATAACTATATCTCAAGAACTAATGCACGGATTTTCATCAAACTTCAGATTCAGTTAGATGTTGACATAAGTTGTTGTTGAATCGGTTTTGGTCTAAATCTCCAAAAAGTGGCACTACTATGCTACATTTTGTAGGATTTACACGATTTTAACAATAGTCATGTCTCAAGAACTAATGCACGGAATTTAATAAAACTTTAGATTCAGTTAGACCTTGATTGTTGCTGATTCTTTTTAGTGTATGCGAAACCTGTGTGAGATAGAAGAAAGTTATGGGATTGGTACATCCGACTAGTTATGTTGATATATTAGGTAATTCAAAATAGAGGTTATGGGGATAATCTCTTAAACCGCTGTTGATAGAAATATACCTTCAATTTCAGAAAGTATTCAAATTACGTATAGCTTTTAGATACGGCATTTGTTGTGCGCGAGGCTGTATACAGGGCTCACAGCATTCTTAAAAAATTCTACCTTTGCTAACACTATTATTTAATTTTAAACATTACGGTATATTCCTATTGCAGATGTTAAATCAATCTACAACGAATATGTTTTGTTTTAAAACAGTGGTAGCAAAGGTAGAAAAATTTAGGAACGATGCGAGTTCCGAGTAATTTTTAAAATCCAAAATTTTATTTTTTATACGGAGGATTCTATAAGTTATATTTAGGCACTTTTTCTGCATGATCTAAGAAGTAAAATAGTAAAAATTCTTACACGACTAAAAATTATCGAACTATGATACTTTGAATTTTATGAAATTTGAAAACTTTCCGGAACTAAAAAAGTCTGTCCTTTAAATTACTTTAAAGTTAATGTTCAATTTAAATTTTTTTTTGCTCTATCGGTTTGTGCAGCATTTGAAATATCTTTAAAACAAAAATTCAAAAATATACTTTGGAATATTTCTTATTAATTTTCTCAATTGGCTTTCTTATGCATCCAGTACCTGAAACAGGTTACTTTGATTTATTAAATATTTCAGCAATTTAATTCAAACAATTGGATAACATTTTGTTTTTTTTCTCATATACAGTGGTACCTCTGGTTACGAACACAATTTGCTTGAAAAAATTATTCGAGAACTGAATCAGGATTTCTCATTACAGTGAACGAAAATACCCACCTCTTACGTTACTCCCTGTATTTACTTGTTTCAGCATCTTGAAATTTTTAAATGCTGCAGCGTGAAGCATAAATTATTGAAATGCTAGATCAATGTTACTCATCATCATAGTTGTTACTACTTCAAGATTTAATAAATTATCCGTTTTTTCAAAGTACTTCTTGAAATGGAAACAATGCCTCGAGAAGAAAGTGTTTCATTCTGATTCGAATTCGTTTGATTCTGAATAATTTTGGACTTGATGTATTAGTTTGAATTTAACTTGAACCAGATTTTTCTTTGGTATTTGAGCTAGATGAAGTCAGTTATACAGGGTGATTTTTTTTAAAGTTGTGACAGTAAAACTCTATAACAAAAGAACCACTGATCCAAATGACTTGAAATTTCACCAGTATTTCCCAAAGCAATGGGAAATTTTAGGCGTGGTTAAAACCCCCCCCTTAAAATCGCACCGACAGATTGCGCTGTAAGTTAACAGAAACAAAGAATATCGTCAGTGGGAGGAAAACAATGGACGGTTTCTTTGAGAAAAGGAAAACTTTATTACGCATATCAAAAACATACAGAATGCAGTAATTGGGAAAAGGAGCTGCGAACACCTTCGCAGAAACAGAACGAAATAAAAGTATGGAGTAAAGCATTAGTACGGAACTGCGTAACTAACGTAAGAGATTTTCAATGTGCTGTCCACCGTTTTCAGCTACGAGTTGCAAACGTGAAACCGCATGTTCCACAACAGAGTGAAAAGTATCTGGCTGGATCTGGTGCGCAATGCGTGCTTTCAGGTTAGCTAAGTTCGTAACACCACCACAATACACAATGTTCTTTAGGTACCTCCAGAGCCAGAAGTCGCAGGGATTGAGATCAGGAGATCGAGGTAGCCAGGCTGTTTGGAAATTGTGGCTTATAATCCGATCATTTTCTCTGCAGCAAATCATTAACTTGTGTGCCAATGTGTGGAGTATCACCATCTTGCATAAACAGGGTGCTAAGCAGACACTGAAACTGCTGGAGCACTGGAATGACGTAACTGGACAACAGAAATTCGTAGTGGTTGGCGATTGACAGTGCAGGTAACAGGACCTGCACCGAAAAAGTACGGACCAACGACAAACTCTGCCGTAAACCCGCACCACACAGTCACCTTCAGGAAATGAAGAGGTAAAGGTTGAGAAATGTTCGGATTTTCTGTTGCCCATATTCGACAATTCTATGTATTGACTGCGTTCTGCAGGTTGAAGTGGGCCTCATCTGTACACAAAATGTTGTAGAGCCATGCGATATTTCACTTCCATGGGCGCAAGGAATTGCAAAGCAAAATGTTCTCATTTTGGAAGGTCTGCAGGAAGCAATTCTTCCACATGGGTTATTTTGTACGGAAAGCATCGCATAATTTTTCTCAAAACTTTATGTACCGTACTGACCATCATGTCCAAAGTTCTGGCAATGCCCCGTGCACTGAAGCTTCCCGCACTACTGTTGGATACTTCTTCTAATGCAGTATCTATTATTTTCATAGCAGTCACATCAACTGGTTTCCTTCTTCTACCGGGTTTAAGGCTCAATAAACCAGTCTGTTCAAATTTCAAAATCCACTTCCGTAGGCCTTCTGTCGTCATTGGACCTTTTCTTAAATTCTTAAGTGTCCTAAATATCCTAAGAGAAGTTGCTGCGCTGTTATTATTCTGATAATACAGTTTCACTAAGAACGCACGATCCGTCAATGGCACAGTCATTGCGAGGTTATCCGTAGAATAATTAACACGAGGTGTGCGTGCTTCACGTTTTTACGCCACTATGCATGTGTTGTGCGCAAGCTCGACTCCCGACTTTACTGCATATACAGCACCATCTGTCGGTAGAATTTTTTTTAACCATGCCTAAAAAATTCTCATTGCTTTGGGAGCATACTGGTGAAATTTCGGGTCATTTGTATGAGTGGTTCTTTTGTTATAGAGTTTTATTTTCACAACTTAAAACGAAATCACCCTGTGTATTGAGAATTTTCAAAGCATAGGTTCTTCACTTAAGTAGCCAGAATTTCAGATCTTCATTAGAGGTGTTCAGTAAGCTTCAGATTAAAATCATGAGCAGACCAGTTCAATCTCCGAACACACATTTTATGAAATCAAGCATACAAAATGGCACATGCTGCATGGGACGTGGACAGTTCGTATTAAAATAGAAATAAAACCTCACTAAACTTAATGATAATAATTCTTTGATAATGATACAATTCTGGAAACATTATAAAAGTGATATGCATCACTGAGCTGCACTACAAAATGCTTGTCATTGAATAGGGAGTGCGTTGCTTATGTATTTCGCTTACAGAGCCGCAGAAAAGAATTCGATTACAACACTGTCTAGGAGCAATAATTGCTGGAAGTGCATTTTAAAGCTTAGCTAAACCTATACTATTTGGTGTGTAATAAAATATGTAGATCATATACAGTGCTACATAAAAGGATTCGAGTATTGAAACATCTATGGGCGGTAATTGTGGTAATTGAATATTCAACTTTGTTAGATGTTTTCTAAATCGTTTATTTAGACTATATTTGACTTTGATATATTTATCTCTTTATCATTGATATCGTTTGATTAGATACATTTATTTTTATTAAATTTCTATTGTTTATTTATAGACCGGGAGGCGACAGCACAGACAACCACCTCATCGAGTTCACGGCTGAAATTCCAGAATTAGTTAAAACTCGATTCGCATATTAAAACGCAATCGGTCTGCCAAATCATATCTTGGTGGAAAACACGTGAAAACCCTATTATAGCGGTTGACTCGTAGGTTTACCATTGTGTTTTCCTGCACACAAAAGTATGAAAATATGGAGAACTGGGTGCAGGAAAACACAATGGTAAACCTACGAGTCAACCGCTAAAATCGGGTTTTAAGGTGTTTTCCACCTAGATAAGACTTGGCAGACCGATTGCGTTTTAATATGCGAATCGAGTTTTAACTAATTCTGGAATTTCAGCCGTGAACTCGATGAGGTGGTTGTCTGTGCTGCCGCCTCCCGGTCTATTAGATAGTTAGATTCTTTATTATCATCTTTCTCTGCATCAAAAAAGAAATTTCATTACAATATTTTCGAAATGTTTGAAAGTGTTTCATAATCTATGTACGATGCATGGATTTTTCTTTGTTTTAGTATAGGTATGGCTACTGTGATGTGATTGGAGAACATAAGCTAAAATTTGTAATTTTAAACAATGGTACTGATTTACTAGATTCAAGAAAATTTGAAATATGTTCATGAGATTAACTGCAGCAAGTTATATACAGAAAATGCCGCTCTCTATGATTTTTTTTATATACAGAAACAAACTGAAATATTATAAAAATACATTTTGACTGGAAATAAATCTAACAATAATAGCAACATTAATAGTTTGAACGAACCTTTAGAAAAAAAATATATATACATTTAGTGCTCTTTTCACTTGAATACTACCAATAATTATACTTAAATTTGTATACAAAAATTAAAAATATATGTGCAAATAACAAGAAAATGTATGTACAGTAACACGACCAAAATATACAGACGAATTTTATAACCTCCTATGTTTAAAGTCGGTTAATAAAAAATAATGTGCAAAATAAATTTTCGTCCTTTTGATCATAGCTATTTTCTAAAATGTACGTATATAATCTTCCATCCCCTTTCTTCCACAGTTATAGGAATGAAATTTTATTAGATACAACACTATCTTCAATATAAATTGAAAATTTCTGTTAACGTTAACCGAAATACATAGCTATATGCATTTATAAAATTATACAGAGGGTTGCGTTTATAAAATAAATATATTCTACTTTAATTAAATTATTTTCATATATTATTTTCATTATAGTCAATATATAGTGTGGGCATTTATTATCCAAAATGTAAGAGAATGATTGGTTGAAACATATGGACAACCCCTGTTTATTTCAGACAATGCCTTTTCCTAGATTATATTTTCTTTATAGCATATTCGACAAGTTAAAGAAAGTATTGATAAATAAGAATTTCTCAAATATTAACATAACTAATATACATTTTATATGGCATAATTATTACTAATAAAAATATTATTGTGTTCGATATTTGTGAATTTGTTTACAGTATCGAGATAATACAAACAATTTAAATTATTTAAGAACAGTCATTATTTCCAGCTTAGTTTGTAAGCAATCAACTTTTTTGTTCTTCATCAGATTGCATTGATATTCGTGTCGAGACAGAATTACTCTTTATTGCAGAAATCAAATATTAATTAAAATTGTAAAACGATCGTTATTCTATCTGATTCTTTTATAATATGAGCAAAGAATGCAATTATAGAATAATTTATGGAAAAACTGAGAAGCTGATTTCAGCTTTGTTTCTGTGTTGCTAAGATTTTCGTAAAGAATAATGCATTCTATTTTTATGGCAAGATATATTTTTTTCTGTCCCAATCTTTATATTAATTGGAATTTTTTATATTTTTGCTACGTGGAAATAAAGCTACATTTAATCAAGAATATTTAGTTAAGAAGAGATTTAATGACTGGAGGTATATCTTAAGAAATCTGACTTTATACACGCACTGATGTACATTTTTGATGTACATTTGGAAATTAAATTTGCAGCTTATGAAATGAGGAAAAAAAAGAACATAAAACATATTTTTTCATATGTGTTGTGTGTGTGTATGTGTGTGTATATATAAATAAATAAATAAATAAAAATAAATAAACAAATAAATAAATAAATAAATAAATATATATAAAGAAAAAAATTAAACTGATAACGACGGGAATTTTTTTAAATTTTGAAATCAATATTATTTTGCTATCTAAAAACGTTCTTTATTTCAAATGATTCAGAACTTACTTAATTAAGTTCAAACAATATTGTTAGGATAAATTAAGTTGCATTTTATAGTAACCTTTTGTTAGAAAAATATAACAATGCACTTTTGAAATAACTTTCTTTACTTTTTTAACAAACCAAAAAAAGTTATTTTTGCTCTGTTATTTCTTATCATTATGTCAACATCTCTTTACAAACTTAATTGTATTTTAACTTGAAAGTAAAATATTAATAAAAATTAAAACGAGTCTAAAAAAAAAAAAAAAAAAAAAAAGAAAAAAAAAAAACAGTCGGCCAAAGAAAAAAAAAAGCAAAGCAAAAGAGCTTAACCAATGCATTTTAATCACAAAAGCGTCGGAGTGAAAAAAAAAGGGAAATAGCCATTCTATTCGAAACTACGTCTTCATTCAATTTATGTTTAAAAATGAGGTTCGGGGTCGTGTTCATCCTGAAATTGCAGCAAACTCTTAAATTTTCAATTCTAACGTCCAATTTTGACAGCAAATTTGGTTTGTTTCGGTAAATTTTATTTTAGGATACGAAACGGGAAGTCATTCTGTCAAATAGTTTTGGAATTATGCAGGTTTAAAAATTCGTAATCCTAATGATATTCCTTTTCAATCGTTGAAAACCAAATTCGATGTGACTACTAGTTTGTGAAGCACAACTAAAGAATTACTTGGCGGAATGATCTGCAATTTTGCATTCGTATATTTAAAGTTTTTGGAAATTGATTTCTATTAAAAATATATATAATTCATATTTCTTTTCTAAAATCAATTTCAAAATATGTATATTTTGGAAATTAATTTTCGAATATATATATATATCAATTTCTGTAAGCTTTAAATATGCGAATCCAAAATTTCAGATAATTTCGCCAAGTAGTTTTTGAATTATGCTTTTAAACTACCCGCATTGCAATCTGTTTTGTAAATTACATGAAAAAATAACGAATAAAAATGCTAGAAAAAAAAGAAAAGAAAAATTTGCGTACACAGGGTACAAGAGACCTCCCCCCTTCCTTATATTTGAAAGAATTAGGAAGTAAAGAAAAGTATTGAGAGATGTAAACAAATAAATCTCTCTGTGATTGTGATTGAACTGACATGGATGCAATTTCATTGTATGATATTTTGGATTTAAAAGTTTTTTCATTTATTTCATCTATACTAATAAAAGAAAGTTGTTTGTTTGTGTTCTGTGTGTCTCTGTGTTTGTGCGAGATGGCTAGCGAAATCTACCACACGTAGAAATCTGAAAACTTGGGAGCGGATAGTCTAAGGCAGGTCCTGATGCACCTGATGCTCAGATTTTTCATATTTTAAGACCCGGTCCGCCTGGGCCTCTTAAAATTTTTTGCCTTAAATTGTTAATAATTTGCCCCATTTTTATCAGATCTTCTATGTTTTGGGGACTTTTTCTCCATTATGCTTTTCCTTCATTTCTACGTTCCAGTTAAGACTCACACCCCTGGGCTCGGTATGGGAGACTCTGTTGAAGTTTTTGTTCCCAAAAGTTTTAATAACTTGCTCCCTTTTAATCCGATCTTTTACGCTTTTGGTTCTTTTTCTCAATTTAGTTTTTTCCTCATTTCTACATTGCAGTTAAGACCCTGGCCGCCTGGTGATCGGTCCGGTGCTCCTTGCAATTTTTGCGCGCCATACATTTTTCACCCCCGTAATTTTGTCACTCTCTCAGTGCGTAACTTTAAAGTTGAGTCTTGGACTCCTCTGCCCTGGTGACGACCCTCATATTTCTATTGGGGTCCTAGGGCCCTTTTTTAAGCATTTCTTTAATTTTTTTTCTAATGATTAATTTATACTCTATGCTTAATTTCGACTAATTGAAGATCTAAATCGCTAAGTATCGCTAAGTAAAAATGGCTTAACTAATAAAAAGACGTAAATATGCTATTTGTAAAGTGTTAAAAAAAAGTTTCCGGAAAATGTATTTTCTTCTTTTTTGAGAAAAAAATTTAAAGTAATTACGCTATTTTTTTTCAAATTTCCTATCTGTATAATAATATAAACTGAGATATTAATTAAAAAAAAATCCTACCGGATCGACCTACAGGCACAGGTAGATTTCGAAGTTAACACTTTGCCGTCTGGCGACACCACAGTGATGTCGTCGTAAAGTAACTTAATTTTAATCCTTAAATGCTACATTGGCACCAGAATTTTGGATTGAAAAATTACCTTTTATCAAGTACATGAAAAAAAAAGATTTTACTTATTTTCGAATAAATTTGTTTCTACATTCTGGTGTCAATCAATCATTTCAATTTTAAGAATAGAAGTATTTTTACGAGACATGCGGACGCAACATGTTAAGTACGAATTTCACGAACAAAAACTAAATCAAGATAGAAATAATTAATAATTAATAATTAAAGTAAATTAAAATAAATTAAAATAAATAATTAAAAATTTAAATTAATTAATAATTAAAAATAATTTTTAACCAAAAACTAAGTTTAAGAAATTCATGTGGTCGTTTTTGACGAGTTATTTTCCCGTTATACTCCAATTATTTTGTAAATAAATATAAAAATTCTCCCGTTTTTATTCTATTATTTATTCTTGTTAATTAGTAAAGGTACGGGATTTAAAAAATTGGACCATAAACTAAATTTAACTTTAATCTACGGTTACGTTCGTTGGAGGGATAGCTTCTAAGTATAAATTCTACCATAAGACAGGCACAATTAAGGACCTGGAAATTCATGACAGTGGACTTCGCGTCTTCGCCACAGACCGTGGGGCGACTGCTTATTGGGAATTACGGAATAAGAAACTTTTTGCCATGATACGGTAGTTAAGACCGTCCACTTCGATATCTACCTGTGACTGTAGGGGGAGCCGTCAGGTGATTTTTTAAACAACTTTTTAGGACTTCCAGCAACTACATGAAAAAAAAAATTGTTTGATGTTTTAAGATGTTTTCCTCTTAGGGCCCTGTTCAAAACTATCAGTTGGCCCCTTTTGGGTCCTCTAATATAGCTCCCTTAAAAGTCGCCCGATTCACTAGATTTTTTTTATAACAACTTTTTAGGACTTCCATTACTACATGAACGACAAAAAAAATTCAATTAAATATCAATATTAGACAGTATGAGAAATGGGGAAAAAAGCCTGTAGAATGAGTTTGAGAGAAATGTCCTATTTTATGATTTTTTGTACATTTCCGCTTTTATGACTTATGCTTAATTTCTATCTCAGAGATATGTAGTACATTATCTCAAATATAATGTAGAAATTTATCATAACATAATAAATTACGAAGAATTATATTTTTAAACCGGTTTTTTCTTTGCAGAGCTTTAACATCGTCATTTTTTTAAAATTTTTTCTATAGCCATAAGAAATATTTAATTTTTGATAATATTCGTTTTGAGTTTTCTAATAAATTTCATCTTTTGAGACGTGTTTAATATGATTTGACTTTTTTTCGACTGATGTTTGTCTGTTTGTAGTGAATTCCAGTAAAAAAGACACAAAAAATAAATGGCCCCCAAAAAAATTTGCAGAAAGAAAGAGCCGAAAAAGAGGGCACTGTCTGCTTTCAAATAAATTTCACCTTCTTAATAAAACTAATATCCATAAATATGTATTCCTAAGTAAAACTTACTATACTGTTAATATGCAAGCTAATAATGTAAAATTAAAATGTATTATTATTTTTTTTATAAATATTAATCTGTTTCTATTTCTCGGATATCTTATGTTTCAGCAGCTTTAAGTAAGTACAGTCAGATAATCAGTTTGACACAAAGTCTTTAAAGTGCTGAGATTATTCTTGTCCCTTTGAAAGAATACTAATTCTATTATGAGAGCACGATCATAATATTCCTATAGGAGAAATACCAATCCTTTGATGGATTTCACGTCTGGGAGGGTTGTAGACCTCGTTGTATACAAGTTATTGTACATCCGCTGTGTCCATTCGTCCATTGGGTTTCGTCTTCGACGCCCCTTTGGCACTATTATTTCACACAGTTTCTGCAAGTACAGTTTTCTATAGTACAGTTCCACGGGGGAAGGAAATAAATTGAACTAATGCTGCAACAAATTATCGTATAAGAATCATACACCAGGGTTTTACAAATTTGATCAAATCTCGTAGCTAGAAAAAAGTCTTGTCGCCTGTAAAAAAAAAAAAAAAAAAAAAAAAAAAAAAAAAAAAAAAAAAAAAAATATATATATATATATATATATATATATATATATATATCCCCATGCCTCCCCTCTCGTCTGCCGTCATTCATTTTCCAAACGCACAATTTTTTAATGAATTAAATTAGAAAAAATAATAAGAGGCATAGTTAAAATCATTACTTACATAATATTCATATTTTAATTGCTTAATAGGCGTATAGCCAACATAGTGAAAAAGTATCCAAGCCGGGACTCGAACTCGGGTCATCAGTAGTATAGCGCACTGACGTTCTACCAACTGAACCACATGGGAACGATACTCAGCCTGGAACTTTTTCACCATGACATGTTGGCAAGGCTACAAACGCAGCACAATGTTGGCTATACGCCTATTAAGCAATTAAAATATGAATATTATAAATGCAAGGCGTGAGAAATTTTCTCTGGAAAAATTTCCAAGTATTAAAATTAGTTACATAGCTTAGAATAGTACATATTTCAGAAAGATAATATAAACTAAGTTTTCTAATGAAACCTATGAAAATTATATATATCTGAAAAAAATAACAAGCGTCCATAAGAAAAACGTTTTCCTGATTTTATGGGTTTTTTTTGCGCACATATTAAAATGAGTATTTAAATGAGATAATAAAAAAATAATTAAAGATAAAAAAAACTTGAAATTCTGTTAGTTGATTTTATATATGTATGCATTACGTCTTCATTTATATATAATTCGCTAAGTGATGAGTAATATTTTAATTCCATATTCCAAGTTTTGTGGGCGCACTATGGAAAATGCTATATTTTAATGTTATTAATTTTTGAATAAAAATGTATTCAATATTCTTTTTAAAGTATTTGCAGAATAATTTTAAATAAAAGAATTTAAGTAAAAATAGCAACTGGCAAAAGCAAAAACAAACCAACCAAAAAAAAAAAAAAAAAAAAGCGCTAAATATGACTAAAATAAAAGGTGCCTCTGAAAAATCAGTAGTAACAATTATAAACGAATACAATTGAATCTATTTAAGGTGGATCTGAAATGACCAACTCAACAACGCGAACTTTCTGACGCATTTTCTGATTCATTTTTAAGTGCAAATGCATGAAATTAACAAGCCTGACTATTGAAACGATTTGGAATCGAAATGAGTTTTCCATTTTTTGATAAATAAATTACTTCTTGAGCTATAAGAGATTCGTGTCACGTGACAACATTTTCTTCCTCATTTTTGCACTGCTGCGTCGAGAATTCGGAAACTCCCACTTTAACCTTATTTTCTGAACGATCTTCTGTCTTTACCAAAAAAGTGAAAACGTAATTCGATTACATAGTTTCTGAATAAGCACACATGCCAATGTCATGCGTTTGCGAAAAAAAAATTAATTAAAAAATGTGTTAGAAAGGGCCCTAGGGCCCCAATAGAAATATGAGAATGGAGTCCCGGGGACAGGAGTCCAAGAACTCAACTTTAAAGTTACGCATTGAGAAGGTGACACAATTAGGGGGGTGAAAAATGCATGACGCACAAAAAGTTTAAGGGGCAACGGAAAGGGTTCCAGGGGGCCAGGGTCCTAATTGTAATGCAGAAATGATAGAATAACTAAATGGAGAAAATGCACCAAAAACGAAGACTATCGGATTAAAAGATAGCAAGTTATTAAAAATTTGGGAACAAAAACTTCAATTTGGTTATTTTCGGTTTTTCGGTTTTTTTAAAATGGTTATTTTCGTTTTTTTTTTTCTGGGACAATTTGGTGATTAAAACGTATAGGATGTTCTCTTTCTCCCTCTCGCTCCCTCTGTCTTTTTTTTCTCTTGACTGACTGTAGAACTAAAATACAAGGTAGGTATGGATTTCATAGTAAGAAAATTTTACATAAATTTCTTATTTAAGAACCTTTAATGCTGTACCTTTTCTTACCGGGCCCAGGGGGGTAGGGTCTTAACTGGAACGTAGAAATGGGGGAAAAGCATAATGAAGAAAAAGTCCCCAAAACATAGAAGATCGGATAAAAATGGGGCAAATTATTAACAATTTAGGGCAAAAATTTTAAAGGGGCCCAGGGGGACTGGGTCTTAAAATATGAAAAATCTGAGCATCAAGTGCATCACGTCTCGCCTTAGACTATCCGCACCCAAATTTTCAGATTTCTACATGTGGTAAATTTCGTTAGCCATCTCGCACACACAGAACACAAACAAATAACTTTCTTTTATTAGTATAGATGAAATAAATGAAAAAAAACAACTTTTAAATCCAAAATATCATACAATGAAATTGCATTCATGTCAGTTCAATCACAATCACAGAAAGATTTATATGTTTACATCTCTCAATACTTTTTTTCCTTCCTAATTCTTTCAAATATAAGGAGGGCGGGGGGGGGGGGGGTGTCTCTCTTAAACCCTGTGGTCGCCTATGTCTTTTTTTTTTTTTTTTTTTTTTTTTTTTTTTTTTTTTGTAATTATCTTAGCATTTTTATTCGTTATTTTTTCATGATCTTGATGATTTTATCCTAAATCTTCCGCCGCAACATTTATTCTATCTCTAATTCAAATAAGAAATGAGTTGCTGTAATTCATTAAACTTTCATGGTCTCAGTAGGGAAATTCACAAAAATCACATATAAAAAAAAATCCTCTAAAAATCGCCTGTAAATTGTTAGTTATAATTCTCTATATCTAAAAAACAAATTATCATTAAATAATTTTACTAAATTATCTTTACTTTTATCATAATAGCCTTCAAAAACATTTTCCTTGCGGCGAATTGACGTCGCTACGAATTGACACCACGACGAATTGACGCCGCGATGAGTTGTCGCCGCGACGAATTGACGATGCGATGAATTGTGCGCGATGAATTGTTCGGCAATGAATTGTGTGCGACGAATTGACGCAGAACCCTGCCCGCTTTTCACACTCTCAGAAAAAACTGTAAATTTATGAGCGTTTGCCCTTCAATTTTCACGGGCAACAGCCTTATTTGATGAAAAACGGTCTGATCCACTAAATAAGCGACCTTATCCCTTAGATACTTAGAAAATTAAAAGCAATCCACATATTCTTACAGTTCTAGCCCATATGTTAGCAAAAATATGGTACGACTCCATACATTGTTCTCCGCTAGGGTGTAACCCTTCATTTTACTCGTGTTTCGAAAATTTAACCCGCCAAAACAGCGATTCTGTGATGATTATCTAATGTGCTACGTGCTACGGAACAGTAAGCAAAGTGTTATTGTGTTTTAAAGTGCATTATATCCTGTGAATTATAATGCTATATTACTTTGCCCCGTAAAATTTCGGGCTGCACAAAATGATGGGTATGGATTTTTTTTTTTTTTTTTTTTTTTTTTTTTTTTTTTTTTTTTTTGACGGGATATGACTGGAATCTCTGCTGCCGGCCTCTGCCCGTAATTTTACTGCATTTTTTTTTACAGTGCTTCCTAAGGTTTAATTTACCGGAAAAAAACAAATGTTCTGTAAAAATTGGGTATTCGTACAGAATATTTCAGAGTTTTGTACAATTTTAGTATAAGGCGAACCCTTAAGCTAATTTTCTTAATATAACATCCACAAGTAAGGAAAGAAGTTCTTTATGTTTGAGATGTACAGCCAGCCAAGCGGAAAATAAGAGACAATGAGAGAGATAAAGAGCCTCATACATTTTAATCGTAAATTGGCCCAGATAAAAACGGAAATAGTCATTCGATTGGAAATTATGTCTTCTTTCAATTTATGTTAAAAAAATGAGAGAGGGGAATAATTTCCAATCGAATGGTTATTTCCATTTGTTTCTGGGACAATTTGGTGATTAAAACGCATGGGATGTTTTCTTTCTCTCTCTCCCCCTTTATTTTTTCTCTTGGCTGACTGTACAACTGAAATATAAAGAACTTCTTTCTTTAGGTATGGATTTTATAGTAAGAAAATTTTACATAAATTTCTCATTTAAGAACTTTTAATGTTGTACCTTTGAGCAGATATTCTGAAGTACGGAACGTCTAGTTCAACATTGTTTGGATAAGGATAGTGGCATCTTCTATCACTTCTCGGAATATCCTTACATCTCATATACTGTAAAAAATATTTACTTCTTTAATTTCTTAATGTATACGAAAATAATTACCGCTTCTGAGTTACGGCGTTTTCTAAAAACGTTTCAATGTCTTTAGAAGCCTCTGAAACCAACAGATTTCCAAGAGTCAAAGATGCATTTATAAAAACAAAAACGTTTCCGAGTAGTTTTTGCAGTGTATTAATCAGTTGTCTCAACCCTTGAATATCGGTTTTTCGGATGCTAATCAATTCTCAAGTAAACATTTTTAGCCGATCAAGCGATTTTATGCATGCAAAAATAACAGAATAATATTAATTTTAATGTTAATCTTAACGAATTGATACTACAGATTTACTCCAGATTTTCGACCAGCTGACTCTGTTGTCCCATCTACTCTAAATCCTCAACCAGATGACGCTGTTGTCCCATCTGCTCCAAATCCTAAACTAGATGACTTTGTCCTCCCAAATACTCCAAGTCCTGCTCCAGTAGACTCTAAAGTGAAATCCATGGTGCCCAATACTTCTATTGATGATACTAAAGATACTTTAATTAACTCTTCTTCTTCCCAACAGGCACCTAGAAGATCCACCAGGAAAAGAAAAGCTCCATGTAAGTTCCCAACTAAGGAGGGGAGAGTATGTGATGTTTAGTTACAAATGTAAGTAATAGATGGCAGCACCACAGCGAACTACGTCACATACTGGTATCAAGTTTTGTTTACTTTAGAATGTATCTGTTACGTGTTTGTGTAGATGTACGTGTTGTGATTTAAATTGTAAATTAAATGTGTTTAAAAGTTCACCTCGAGTTATCCATTATGAAGTTGCTTTGATTCAATAAATTTACATCTATAATATAGAATAAATATCAATCTGTTTCTATTTCTCGGATATCTTATGTTTCAGCAGCTTTAAGTAAGTACTTAAGATAATCAGTTTGACACAAAGTCTTTAAAGTGCTGAGAATATTCTTGTCCCTTTGAAAGAATACTAATTCTATTATGAGAGCACGATCATAATATTCCTATAAGAGAAATACCAATCCTTTGATGTATTTCACGTCTGGGAGGGTTATAGACCTCGTTGTATACAAGTTATTGTAAATCCGCTGTGTCCATTCGTCCATTGGGTTTCGTCTTTGACGCCCCTTTGGCACTATTATTTCAGACATTTTCTGCAAGTACAGTTTTCTATAGTACAGTTCCACGGGGGAAGGAAATAAATTGTACTAATGCTGCAGCAAATTATCGTATAAGAATCATGCACCAGGGTTTTACAAATTTGATCAAATCTCGTAGCTAGAAAAATGTCTTGTCGCCTGTAAAATATATATATATATATCCCCATGCCTCCCCTCTCGTCTGCCGTCATTCATTTTCCAAACGCACAATTTTTTTAAATAAATTAAATTAGAAAAAATAATAAGAGGCATAGTTAAAATCATTACTTACATAATATTCATATTTTAATTGCTTAATAGGCGTATAGCCAACATAGTGAAAAAGTACCCAAGCCGGGGCTCGAACTCGGGTCACCAGTATAGCGCACTGACGTTCTACCAACTGAACCACATGGGAACGATACTCAGCCTGGAACTTTTTCACCATAACATATTGGCAAGGCTACAAACGCAGCAGAATGTTGGCTATACGCCTATTAAGCAATTAAAATATGAATATTATAAATGCAAGGCGTGAGAAATTTTCTCTGGAAAAATTTCCAAGTATTAAAATTGCTTACATAGTTTAGAATAGTACATATTTCAGAAAGATAATATAAACTAAGTTTTCTAATGAAACCTATGAAAATTATATATATCTGAAAAAAATAACAAGCGTCCATAAGAAAAACGTTTTCCTGAATTTATGGGGTTTTTTTGCGCACATATTAAAATGAGTATTTAAATAAGATAATAAAAAAATAATTAAAGATAAAAAAAACTTGAAATTCTGTTAGTTGATTTTATATATGTATGCATTACGCCTTCATTTATATATAATTCGCTGTGTGATGAGCAATACTTTAATTCCATATTCCAAGTTTTGTGGGCGCACTATGGAAAATGCTATATTTTAATGTTATTATTTTTTGAATAAAAATGTATTCACTATTCTTTTTAAAGTATTTGCAGAATAATTTTAAATAAAATAATTTAAGTAAAAATAGCAACTGGCAAAAGCAAAAGCAAAAACAAACAAACAAACTAACCAAAAAAAAAAAAAAAAAAACGCTAAATATGACTAAAATAAAAGGTGCCTCTGTAAAATCAGTAGTAACAATTATAAACGAATACAATCGAATTTATTTAAGGTGGATCTCAAATGACCAGCTCAACAACGCGAACTTTCTGACGCATTTTCTGATTCATTTTTAAGTGCAAATGCATGAAATTAACAAGCCTGACTATTGAAACGATTTGGAATCGAAATGAGTTTTCCATTTTTTGATAAATAAATTACTTCTTGATCTATAAGCGATTCGTGTCACGTGACAACATTTTCTTCCTCATTTTCGCACTGCTGCGTCGAGAATTCGGAAACTCCCACTTTAACATTATTTTCTGAACGATCTTCTGTCTTTACCAAAAAAGTGAAAACGTAATTCGATTACACAGTTTCTGAATAAGCACACATGCCAATGTCATGCGTTTGCGAAAAAAAAAATTAATTAAAAAATGTGTTAGAAAGGGCCCTAGGGCCCCAATAGAAATATGAGAATGGAGTCCCGGGGATAGAAGTCCAAGAACTCAACTTTAAAGTTACGCATTGAGAAGGTGACACAATTAGGGGGGTGAAAAATGCATGACGCACAAAAAGTTTAAGGGGCACCGGAAAGGGTTCCAGGGGGCCAGCGTCCTAATTGTAATGCAGAAATGATGGAATAACTAAATGGAGAAAATGCACCAAAAACGAAGACTATCGGATTAAAAGATAGCAAGTTATTAAAAATTTGGGAACAAAAACTTCAATTTGGTTATTTTCGGTTTTTTTAAAATGGTTATTTTCGTTTTTTTTTTCTGGGACAATTTGGTGATTAAAACGTATAGGATGTTCTCTTTCTCCCTCTCGCTCCCTCTGTCTTTTTTTTCTCTTGACTGACTGTAGAACTAAAATACAAGGTAGGTATGGATTTTATAGTAAGAAAATTTTACATAAATTTCTTATTTAAGAACCTTTAATGCTGTACCTTTTCTTACCGGGCCCAGGAGGGTAGGGTCTTAACTGGAACGTAGAAATGGGGGAAAAGCATAATGAAGAAAAAGTCCCCAAAACATAGAAGATCGGATAAAAATGGGGCAAATTATTAACAATTTAGGGCAAAAATTTTAAAGGGGCCCAGGGGGACTGGGTCTTAAAATATGAAAAATCTGAGCATCAGGTGCATCACGTCTCGCCTTAGACTATCCGCACCCAAATTTTCAGATTTCTACATGTGGTAAATTTCGTTAGCCATCTCGCACACACAGAACACAAACAAATAACTTTCTTTTATTAGTATAGATGAAATAAATGAAAAAAAAAACTTTTAAATCCAAAATATCATACAATGAAATTGCATTCATGTCAGTTCAATCACAATCACAGAAAGATTTATATGTTTACATCTCTCAATACTTTTTTTCCTTCCTAATTCTTTCAAATATAAGGAGGGCGGGGGGTGTCTCTCTTAAACCCTGTGGTCGCCTATGTCTTTTTTTTTTTCTGTTTTTTTTTTTTTTTGTAATTATTTTAGCATTTTTATTCGTTATTTTTTCATGATCTTGGTGATTTTATCCTAAATCTTCCGCCATTTTCCCGGTGGTCTAAAGCAACATTTATTCTATCTCTAATTCAAATAAGAAATGAGTTGCTGTAATTCATTAAACTTTCATGGTCTCAGTAGGGAAATTCACAAAAATCACATATAAAAAAAAATCCTCTAAAAATCGCCTGTAAATTGTTAGTTATAATTCTCTATATCTAAAAAACAAATTATCATTAAATAATTTTACTAAATTATCTTTACTTTTATCATAATAGCCTTCAAAAACATTTTCCTTGCGGTGAATTGACGTCGCTACGAATTGACACCACGACGAATTGACGCCGCGATGAGTTGTCGCCGCGACGAATTGACGATGCGATGAATTGTGCGCGATGAATTGTTCGGCGATGAATTGTGCGCGACGAATTGACGCAGAACCCTGCCCGCTTTTCACACTCTCAGAAAAAACTGTAAATTTATGAGCGTTTGCCCTTCAATTTTCACGGGCAACAGCCTTATTTGATGAAAAACGGTCTGATCCACTAAATAAGCGACCTTATCCCTTAGATACTTAGAAAATTAAAAGCAATCCACATATTCTTACAGTTCTAGCCCATATGTTAGCAAAAATATGGTACGACTCCATACATTGTTCTCCGCTAGGGTGTAACCCTTCATTTTACTCGTGTTTCGAAAATTTAACCCGCCAAAACAGCGATTCTGTGATGATTATCTAATGTGCTACGTGCTACGGAACAGTAAGCAAAGTGTTATTGTGTTTTAAAGTGCATTATATCCTGTGAATTATAATGCTATATTACTTTGCCCCGTAAAATTTCGGGCTGCACAAAATGATGGGTATGGATTTTTTTTTTTTTTTTTTTTTTTTTTTTTTTTTTTTTTTTTTTTTTGACGGGATATGACTGGAATCTCTGCTGCCGGCCTCTGCCCGTAATTTTACTGCATTTTTTTTTACAGTGCTTCCTAAGGTTTAATTTACCGGAAAAAAACAAATGTTCTGTAAAAATTGGGTATTCGTACAGAATATTTCAGAGTTTTGTACAATTTTAGTATAAGGCGAACCCTTAAGCTAATTTTCTTAATATAACATCCACAAGTAAGGAAAGAAGTTCTTTATGTTTGAGATGTACAGCCAGCCAAGCGGAAAATAAGAGACAATGAGAGAGATAAAGAGCCTCATACATTTTAATCGTAAATTGGCCCAGATAAAAACGGAAATAGTCATTCGATTGGAAATTATGTCTTCTTTCAATTTATGTTAAAAAAATGAGAGAGGGGAATAATTTCCAATCGAATGGTTATTTCCATTTGTTTCTGGGACAATTTGGTGATTAAAACGCATGGGATGTTTTCTTTCTCTCTCTCCCCCTTTATTTTTTCTCTTGGCTGACTGTACAACTGAAATATAAAGAACTTCTTTCTTTAGGTATGGATTTTATAGTAAGAAAATTTTACATAAATTTCTCATTTAAGAACTTTTAATGTTGTACCTTTGAGCAGATATTCTGAAGTACGGAACGTCTAGTTCAACATTGTTTGGATAAGGATAGTGGCATCTTCTATCACTTCTCGGAATATCCTTACATCTCATATACTGTAAAAAATATTTACTTCTTTAATTTCTTAATGTATACGAAAATAATTACCGCTTCTGAGTTACGGCGTTTTCTAAAAACGTTTCAATGTCTTTAGAAGCCTCTGAAACCAACAGATTTCCAAGAGTCAAAGATGCATTTATAAAAACAAAAACGTTTCCGAGTAGTTTTTGCAGTGTATTAATCAGTTGTCTCAACCCTTGAATATCGGTTTTTCGGATGCTAATCAATTCTCAAGTAAACATTTTTAGCCGATCAAGCGATTTTATGCATGCAAAAATAACAGAATAATATTAATTTTAATGTTAATCTTAACGAATTGATACTACAGATTTACTCCAGATTTTCGACCAGCTGACTCTGTTGTCCCATCTACTCTAAATCCTCAACCAGATGACGCTGTTGTCCCATCTGCTCCAAATCCTAAACTAGATGACTTTGTCCTCCCAAATACTCCAAGTCCTGCTCCAGTAGACTCTAAAGTGAAATCCATGGTGCCCAATACTTCTATTGATGATACTAAAGATACTTTAATTAACTCTTCTTCTTCCCAACAGGCACCTAGAAGATCCACCAGGAAAAGAAAAGCTCCATGTAAGTTCCCAACTAAGGAGGGGAG
The DNA here is from genome assembly GCA_963931845.1 of Maratus michaelseni. Lineage (NCBI taxonomy): Eukaryota > Metazoa > Arthropoda > Arachnida > Araneae > Salticidae > Maratus > Maratus michaelseni. The sequence continues at coordinate 251,386,736 of OZ007591.1, forward strand.
AGTATGTGATGTTTAGTTACAAATGTAAGTAATAGATGGCAGCACCACAGCGAACTACGTCACATACTGGTATCAAGTTTTGTTTACTTTAGAATGTATCTGTTACGTGTTTGTGTAGATGTACGTGTTGTGATTTAAATTGTAAATTAAATGTGTTTAAAAGTTCACCTCGAGTTATCCATTATGAAGTTGCTTTGATTCAATAAATTTACATCTATAATATAGAATAAATATCAATCTGTTTCTATTTCTCGGATATCTTATGTTTCAGCAGCTTTAAGTAAGTACTTAAGATAATCAGTTTGACACAAAGTCTTTAAAGTGCTGAGAATATTCTTGTCCCTTTGAAAGAATACTAATTCTATTATGAGAGCACGATCATAATATTCCTATAAGAGAAATACCAATCCTTTGATGTATTTCACGTCTGGGAGGGTTATAGACCTCGTTGTATACAAGTTATTGTAAATCCGCTGTGTCCATTCGTCCATTGGGTTTCGTCTTTGACGCCCCTTTGGCACTATTATTTCAGACATTTTCTGCAAGTACAGTTTTCTATAGTACAGTTCCACGGGGGAAGGAAATAAATTGTACTAATGCTGCAGCAAATTATCGTATAAGAATCATGCACCAGGGTTTTACAAATTTGATCAAATCTCGTAGCTAGAAAAATGTCTTGTCGCCTGTAAAAAAAAAAAAAAAAAAAAAAAAAAAAAAAAAAAAATATATATATATATATATATATATATATATATCCCCATGCCTCCCCTCTCGTCTGCCGTCATTCATTTTCCAAACGCACAATTTTTTTAAATAAATTAAATTAGAAAAAATAATAAGAGGCATAGTTAAAATCATTACTTACATAATATTCATATTTTAATTGCTTAATAGGCGTATAGCCAACATAGTGAAAAAGTACCCAAGCCGGGACTCGAACTCGGGTCACCAGTATAGCGCACTGACGTTCTACCAACTGAACCACATGGGAACGATACTCAGCCTGGAACTTTTTCACCATAACATATTGGCAAGGCTACAAACGCAGCAGAATGTTGGCTATACGCCTATTAAGCAATTAAAATATGAATATTATAAATGCAAGGCGTGAGAAATTTTCTCTGGAAAAATTTCCAAGTATTAAAATTGCTTACATAGTTTAGAATAGTACATATTTCAGAAAGATAATATAAACTAAGTTTTCTAATGAAACCTATGAAAATTATATATATCTGAAAAAAATAACAAGCGTCCATAAGAAAAACGTTTTCCTGAATTTATGGGGTTTTTTTGCGCACATATTAAAATGAGTATTTAAATAAGATAATAAAAAAATAATTAAAGATAAAAAAAACTTGAAATTCTGTTAGTTGATTTTATATATGTATGCATTACGCCTTCATTTATATATAATTCGCTGTGTGATGAGCAATACTTTAATTCCATATTCCAAGTTTTGTGGGCGCACTATGGAAAATGCTATATTTTAATGTTATTATTTTTTGAATAAAAATGTATTCACTATTCTTTTTAAAGTATTTGCAGAATAATTTTAAATAAAATAATTTAAGTAAAAATAGCAACTGGCAAAAGCAAAAGCAAAAACAAACAAACAAACTAACCAAAAAAAAAAAAAAAAAACGCTAAATATGACTAAAATAAAAGGTGCCTCTGTAAAATCAGTAGTAACAATTATAAACGAATACAATCGAATTTATTTAAGGTGGATCTCAAATGACCAGCTCAACAACGCGAACTTTCTGACGCATTTTCTGATTCATTTTTAAGTGCAAATGCATGAAATTAACAAGCCTGACTATTGAAACGATTTGGAATCGAAATGAGTTTTCCATTTTTTGATAAATAAATTACTTCTTGATCTATAAGCGATTCGTGTCACGTGACAACATTTTCTTCCTCATTTTCGCACTGCTGCGTCGAGAATTCGGAAACTCCCACTTTAACATTATTTTCTGAACGATCTTCTGTCTTTACCAAAAAAGTGAAAACGTAATTCGATTACACAGTTTCTGAATAAGCACACATGCCAATGTCATGCGTTTGCGAAAAAAAAAATTAATTAAAAAATGTGTTAGAAAGGGCCCTAGGGCCCCAATAGAAATATGAGAATGGAGTCCCGGGGATAGAAGTCCAAGAACTCAACTTTAAAGTTACGCATTGAGAAGGTGACACAATTAGGGGGGTGAAAAATGCATGACGCACAAAAAGTTTAAGGGGCACCGGAAAGGGTTCCAGGGGGCCAGCGTCCTAATTGTAATGCAGAAATGATGGAATAACTAAATGGAGAAAATGCACCAAAAACGAAGACTATCGGATTAAAAGATAGCAAGTTATTAAAAATTTGGGAACAAAAACTTCAATTTGGTTATTTTCGGTTTTTTTAAAATGGTTATTTTCGTTTTTTTTTTCTGGGACAATTTGGTGATTAAAACGTATAGGATGTTCTCTTTCTCCCTCTCGCTCCCTCTGTCTTTTTTTTCTCTTGACTGACTGTAGAACTAAAATACAAGGTAGGTATGGATTTTATAGTAAGAAAATTTTACATAAATTTCTTATTTAAGAACCTTTAATGCTGTACCTTTTCTTACCGGGCCCAGGAGGGTAGGGTCTTAACTGGAACGTAGAAATGGGGGAAAAGCATAATGAAGAAAAAGTCCCCAAAACATAGAAGATCGGATAAAAATGGGGCAAATTATTAACAATTTAGGGCAAAAATTTTAAAGGGGCCCAGGGGGACTGGGTCTTAAAATATGAAAAATCTGAGCATCAGGTGCATCACGTCTCGCCTTAGACTATCCGCACCCAAATTTTCAGATTTCTACATGTGGTAAATTTCGTTAGCCATCTCGCACACACAGAACACAAACAAATAACTTTCTTTTATTAGTATAGATGAAATAAATGAAAAAAAAAACTTTTAAATCCAAAATATCATACAATGAAATTGCATTCATGTCAGTTCAATCACAATCACAGAAAGATTTATATGTTTACATCTCTCAATACTTTTTTTCCTTCCTAATTCTTTCAAATATAAGGAGGGCGGGGGGTGTCTCTCTTAAACCCTGTGGTCGCCTATGTCTTTTTTTTTTTCTGTTTTTTTTTTTTTTTGTAATTATTTTAGCATTTTTATTCGTTATTTTTTCATGATCTTGGTGATTTTATCCTAAATCTTCCGCCATTTTCCCGGTGGTCTAAAGCAACATTTATTCTATCTCTAATTCAAATAAGAAATGAGTTGCTGTAATTCATTAAACTTTCATGGTCTCAGTAGGGAAATTCACAAAAATCACATATAAAAAAAAATCCTCTAAAAATCGCCTGTAAATTGTTAGTTATAATTCTCTATATCTAAAAAACAAATTATCATTAAATAATTTTACTAAATTATCTTTACTTTTATCATAATAGCCTTCAAAAACATTTTCCTTGCGGTGAATTGACGTCGCTACGAATTGACACCACGACGAATTGACGCCGCGATGAGTTGTCGCCGCGACGAATTGACGATGCGATGAATTGTGCGCGATGAATTGTTCGGCGATGAATTGTGCGCGACGAATTGACGCAGAACCCTGCCCGCTTTTCACACTCTCAGAAAAAACTGTAAATTTATGAGCGTTTGCCCTTCAATTTTCACGGGCAACAGCCTTATTTGATGAAAAACGGTCTGATCCACTAAATAAGCGACCTTATCCCTTAGATACTTAGAAAATTAAAAGCAATCCACATATTCTTACAGTTCTAGCCCATATGTTAGCAAAAATATGGTACGACTCCATACATTGTTCTCCGCTAGGGTGTAACCCTTCATTTTACTCGTGTTTCGAAAATTTAACCCGCCAAAACAGCGATTCTGTGATGATTATCTAATGTGCTACGTGCTACGGAACAGTAAGCAAAGTGTTATTGTGTTTTAAAGTGCATTATATCCTGTGAATTATAATGCTATATTACTTTGCCCCGTAAAATTTCGGGCTGCACAAAATGATGGGTATGGATTTTTTTTTTTTTTTTTTTTTTTTTTTTTTTTTTTTTTTGACGGGATATGACTGGAATCTCTGCTGCCGGCCTCTGCCCGTAATTTTACTGCATTTTTTTTTACAGTGCTTCCTAAGGTTTAATTTACCGGAAAAAAACAAATGTTCTGTAAAAATTGGGTATTCGTACAGAATATTTCAGAGTTTTGTACAATTTTAGTATAAGGCGAACCCTTAAGCTAATTTTCTTAATATAACATCCACAAGTAAGGAAAGAAGTTCTTTATGTTTGAGATGTACAGCCAGCCAAGCGGAAAATAAGAGACAATGAGAGAGATAAAGAGCCTCATACATTTTAATCGTAAATTGGCCCAGATAAAAACGGAAATAGTCATTCGATTGGAAATTATGTCTTCTTTCAATTTATGTTAAAAAAATGAGAGAGGGGAATAATTTCCAATCGAATGGTTATTTCCATTTGTTTCTGGGACAATTTGGTGATTAAAACGCATGGGATGTTTTCTTTCTCTCTCTCCCCCTTTATTTTTTCTCTTGGCTGACTGTACAACTGAAATATAAAGAACTTCTTTCTTTAGGTATGGATTTTATAGTAAGAAAATTTTACATAAATTTCTCATTTAAGAACTTTTAATGTTGTACCTTTGAGCAGATATTCTGAAGTACGGAACGTCTAGTTCAACATTGTTTGGATAAGGATAGTGGCATCTTCTATCACTTCTCGGAATATCCTTACATCTCATATACTGTAAAAAATATTTACTTCTTTAATTTCTTAATGTATACGAAAATAATTACCGCTTCTGAGTTACGGCGTTTTCTAAAAACGTTTCAATGTCTTTAGAAGCCTCTGAAACCAACAGATTTCCAAGAGTCAAAGATGCATTTATAAAAACAAAAACGTTTCCGAGTAGTTTTTGCAGTGTATTAATCAGTTGTCTCAACCCTTGAATATCGGTTTTTCGGATGCTAATCAATTCTCAAGTAAACATTTTTAGCCGATCAAGCGATTTTATGCATGCAAAAATAACAGAATAATATTAATTTTAATGTTAATCTTAACGAATTGATACTACAGATTTACTCCAGATTTTCGACCAGCTGACTCTGTTGTCCCATCTACTCTAAATCCTCAACCAGATGACGCTGTTGTCCCATCTGCTCCAAATCCTAAACTAGATGACTTTGTCCTCCCAAATACTCCAAGTCCTGCTCCAGTAGACTCTAAAGTGAAATCCATGGTGCCCAATACTTCTATTGATGATACTAAAGATACTTTAATTAACTCTTCTTCTTCCCAACAGGCACCTAGAAGATCCACCAGGAAAAGAAAAGCTCCATGTAAGTTCCCAACTAAGGAGGGGAGAGTATGTGATGTTTAGTTACAAATGTAAGTAATAGATGGCAGCACCACAGCGAACTACGTCACATACTGGTATCAAGTTTTGTTTACTTTAGAATGTATCTGTTACGTGTTTGTGTAGATGTACGTGTTGTGATTTAAATTGTAAATTAAATGTGTTTAAAAGTTCACCTCGAGTTATCCATTATGAAGTTGCTTTGATTCAATAAATTTACATCTATAATATAGAATAAATATCAATCTGTTTCTATTTCTCGGATATCTTATGTTTCAGCAGCTTTAAGTAAGTACTTAAGATAATCAGTTTGACACAAAGTCTTTAAAGTGCTGAGAATATTCTTGTCCCTTTGAAAGAATACTAATTCTATTATGAGAGCACGATCATAATATTCCTATAAGAGAAATACCAATCCTTTGATGTATTTCACGTCTGGGAGGGTTATAGACCTCGTTGTATACAAGTTATTGTAAATCCGCTGTGTCCATTCGTCCATTGGGTTTCGTCTTTGACGCCCCTTTGGCACTATTATTTCAGACATTTTCTGCAAGTACAGTTTTCTATAGTACAGTTCCACGGGGGAAGGAAATAAATTGTACTAATGCTGCAGCAAATTATCGTATAAGAATCATGCACCAGGGTTTTACAAATTTGATCAAATCTCGTAGCTAGAAAAATGTCTTGTCGCCTGTAAAAAAAAAAAAAAAAAAAAAAAAAAAAAAAATATATATATATATATATATATATATATATATATCCCCATGCCTCCCCTCTCGTCTGCCGTCATTCATTTTCCAAACGCACAATTTTTTTAAATAAATTAAATTAGAAAAAATAATAAGAGGCATAGTTAAAATCATTACTTACATAATATTCATATTTTAATTGCTTAATAGGCGTATAGCCAACATAGTGAAAAAGTACCCAAGCCGGGACTCGAACTCGGGTCACCAGTATAGCGCACTGACGTTCTACCAACTGAACCACATGGGAACGATACTCAGCCTGGAACTTTTTCACCATAACATATTGGCAAGGCTACAAACGCAGCAGAATGTTGGCTATACGCCTATTAAGCAATTAAAATATGAATATTATAAATGCAAGGCGTGAGAAATTTTCTCTGGAAAAATTTCCAAGTATTAAAATTGCTTACATAGTTTAGAATAGTACATATTTCAGAAAGATAATATAAACTAAGTTTTCTAATGAAACCTATGAAAATTATATATATCTGAAAAAAATAACAAGCGTCCATAAGAAAAACGTTTTCCTGAATTTATGGGGTTTTTTTGCGCACATATTAAAATGAGTATTTAAATAAGATAATAAAAAAATAATTAAAGATAAAAAAAACTTGAAATTCTGTTAGTTGATTTTATATATGTATGCATTACGCCTTCATTTATATATAATTCGCTGTGTGATGAGCAATACTTTAATTCCATATTCCAAGTTTTGTGGGCGCACTATGGAAAATGCTATATTTTAATGTTATTATTTTTTGAATAAAAATGTATTCACTATTCTTTTTAAAGTATTTGCAGAATAATTTTAAATAAAATAATTTAAGTAAAAATAGCAACTGGCAAAAGCAAAAGCAAAAACAAACAAACAAACTAACCAAAAAAAAAAAAAAAAAAACGCTAAATATGACTAAAATAAAAGGTGCCTCTGTAAAATCAGTAGTAACAATTATAAACGAATACAATCGAATTTATTTAAGGTGGATCTCAAATGACCAGCTCAACAACGCGAACTTTCTGACGCATTTTCTGATTCATTTTTAAGTGCAAATGCATGAAATTAACAAGCCTGACTATTGAAAAGATTTGGAATCGAAATGAGTTTTCCATTTTTTGATAAATAAATTACTTCTTGATCTATAAGCGATTCGTGTCACGTGACAACATTTTCTTCCTCATTTTCGCACTGCTGCGTCGAGAATTCGGAAACTCCCACTTTAACATTATTTTCTGAACGATCTTCTGTCTTTACCAAAAAAGTGAAAACGTAATTCGATTACACAGTTTCTGAATAAGCACACATGCCAATGTCATGCGTTTGCGAAAAAAAAAATTAATTAAAAAATGTGTTAGAAAGGGCCCTAGGGCCCCAATAGAAATATGAGAATGGAGTCCCGGGGATAGAAGTCCAAGAACTCAACTTTAAAGTTACGCATTGAGAAGGTGACACAATTAGGGGGGTGAAAAATGCATGACGCACAAAAAGTTTAAGGGGCACCGGAAAGGGTTCCAGGGGGCCAGCGTCCTAATTGTAATGCAGAAATGATGGAATAACTAAATGGAGAAAATGCACCAAAAACGAAGACTATCGGATTAAAAGATAGCAAGTTATTAAAAATTTGGGAACAAAAACTTCAATTTGGTTATTTTCGGTTTTTTTAAAATGGTTATTTTCGTTTTTTTTTTCTGGGACAATTTGGTGATTAAAACGTATAGGATGTTCTCTTTCTCCCTCTCGCTCCCTCTGTCTTTTTTTTCTCTTGACTGACTGTAGAACTAAAATACAAGGTAGGTATGGATTTTATAGTAAGAAAATTTTACATAAATTTCTTATTTAAGAACCTTTAATGCTGTACCTTTTCTTACCGGGCCCAGGAGGGTAGGGTCTTAACTGGAACGTAGAAATGGGGGAAAAGCATAATGAAGAAAAAGTCCCCAAAACATAGAAGATCGGATAAAAATGGGGCAAATTATTAACAATTTAGGGCAAAAATTTTAAAGGGGCCCAGGGGGACTGGGTCTTAAAATATGAAAAATCTGAGCATCAGGTGCATCACGTCTCGCCTTAGACTATCCGCACCCAAATTTTCAGATTTCTACATGTGGTAAATTTCGTTAGCCATCTCGCACACACAGAACACAAACAAATAACTTTCTTTTATTAGTATAGATGAAATAAATGAAAAAAAAAACTTTTAAATCCAAAATATCATACAATGAAATTGCATTCATGTCAGTTCAATCACAATCACAGAAAGATTTATATGTTTACATCTCTCAATACTTTTTTTCCTTCCTAATTCTTTCAAATATAAGGAGGGCGGGGGGTGTCTCTCTTAAACCCTGTGGTCGCCTATGTCTTTTTTTTTTTTCTGTTTTTTTTTTTTTTTGTAATTATTTTAGCATTTTTATTCGTTATTTTTTCATGATCTTGGTGATTTTATCCTAAATCTTCCGCCATTTTCCCGGTGGTCTAAAGCAACATTTATTCTATCTCTAATTCAAATAAGAAATGAGTTGCTGTAATTCATTAAACTTTCATGGTCTCAGTAGGGAAATTCACAAAAATCACATATAAAAAAAAATCCTCTAAAAATCGCCTGTAAATTGTTAGTTATAATTCTCTATATCTAAAAAACAAATTATCATTAAATAATTTTACTAAATTATCTTTACTTTTATCATAATAGCCTTCAAAAACATTTTCCTTGCGGTGAATTGACGTCGCTACGAATTGACACCACGACGAATTGACGCCGCGATGAGTTGTCGCCGCGACGAATTGACGATGCGATGAATTGTGCGCGATGAATTGTTCGGCGATGAATTGTGCGCGACGAATTGACGCAGAACCCTGCCCGCTTTTCACACTCTCAGAAAAAACTGTAAATTTATGAGCGTTTGCCCTTCAATTTTCACGGGCAACAGCCTTATTTGATGAAAAACGGTCTGATCCACTAAATAAGCGACCTTATCCCTTAGATACTTAGAAAATTAAAAGCAATCCACATATTCTTACAGTTCTAGCCCATATGTTAGCAAAAATATGGTACGACTCCATACATTGTTCTCCGCTAGGGTGTAACCCTTCATTTTACTCGTGTTTCGAAAATTTAACCCGCCAAAACAGCGATTCTGTGATGATTATCTAATGTGCTACGTGCTACGGAACAGTAAGCAAAGTGTTATTGTGTTTTAAAGTGCATTATATCCTGTGAATTATAATGCTATATTACTTTGCCCCGTAAAATTTCGGGCTGCACAAAATGATGGGTATGGATTTTTTTTTTTTTTTTTTTTTTTTTTTTTTTTTTTTTTTTTTTTTGACGGGATATGACTGGAATCTCTGCTGCCGGCCTCTGCCCGTAATTTTACTGCATTTTTTTTTACAGTGCTTCCTAAGGTTTAATTTACCGGAAAAAAACAAATGTTCTGTAAAAATTGGGTATTCGTACAGAATATTTCAGAGTTTTGTACAATTTTAGTATAAGGCGAACCCTTAAGCTAATTTTCTTAATATAACATCCACAAGTAAGGAAAGAAGTTCTTTATGTTTGAGATGTACAGCCAGCCAAGCGGAAAATAAGAGACAATGAGAGAGATAAAGAGCCTCATACATTTTAATCGTAAATTGGCCCAGATAAAAACGGAAATAGTCATTCGATTGGAAATTATGTCTTCTTTCAATTTATGTTAAAAAATTGAGAGAGGGGAATAATTTCCAATCGAATGGTTATTTCCATTTGTTTCTGGGACAATTTGGTGATTAAAACGCATGGGATGTTTTCTTTCTCTCTCTCCCCCTTTATTTTTTCTCTTGGCTGACTGTACAACTGAAATATAAAGAACTTCTTTCTTTAGGTATGGATTTTATAGTAAGAAAATTTTACATAAATTTCTCATTTAAGAACTTTTAATGTTGTACCTTTGAGCAGATATTCTGAAGTACGGAACGTCTAGTTCAACATTGTTTGGATAAGGATAGTGGCATCTTCTATCACTTCTCGGAATATCCTTACATCTCATATACTGTAAAAAATATTTACTTCTTTAATTTCTTAATGTATACGAAAATAAAATATTACCGCTTCTGAGTTACGGCGTTTTCTAAAAACGTTTCAATGTCTTTAGAAGACTCTGAAACCAACAGATTTCCAAGAGTCAAAGATGCATTTATAAAAACAAAAACGTTTCCGAGTAGTTTTTGCAGTGTATTAATCAGTTGTCTCAACCCTTGAATATCGGTTTTTCGGATGCTAATCAATTCTCAAGTAAACATTTTTAGCCGATCAAGCGATTTTATGCATGCAAAAATAACAGAATAATATTAATTTTAATGTTAATCTTAACGAATTGAATTTTACTGTTTATTTTAATATTGTTAATTTATCATGTTTGTTGAACATGAAAATGTTTACTTGAGAACTAATACCATCCGAAACTTGGATATTTTGGTTTGAGAAAACTGATTAATATACTGTAAAACTACTCGGAAACGTTTCTGGAAATTTCGGTCAACGAAAGAAACATTTATTTCATAAGTAATTTTATAACTCATGGAAATCTGTTGCTTTTTGGCGATAAAAGAACGCTGTTTGGAATCGTGGGTAACTCGGAAGTGGTTATATTATATTTTCGTATTACACTTTCGTATATAAGAAGGATAAAAGCTAGATTTACAAAAAATTGTCTTTTTTTTTCAGTGTACAAAGGAAGATATGTCTGTAAAAAATACTGTTTAGATATGTTCATTACTGTTAAAGTTGCGAACAAAAACAATGCCTCGATTGGAGTGAAAGGTATATTTTTAACTGAATTAATGGATTGCGACTGTGGTTGTCGATACAACAAATAATTAAAAAAATAAAAAAAGACTTCCAATGATAGTTTCTTCCCCCAAGACTCTCTTATAATAGTGCAAAACTATTCATACAATTAATATTACTTATTAACGTCTTTTCTGTCGTCTCCAAAAAATCGTATTTCACTTTTGATTGACTGCCAAAAACCAATACATTTGAAAAAAAAAAGTATGTGGATGGTGGCAACGACCGGTGCTATTGCTTTCGCTTTTATTGTTCTTGTATCACTTTTAAGCATCGTATAATTTCAACTTTTATAATATCGTATGAGTTATATCAAAATTGGCAATTGATGGCCCAGAGCAGATTCAAAAGCATTTCTTTCTTTTCTTTTCTTTTTCTTTTTCCTTTTTTTACATTAATCTCCTGTAGTTAAATTCACATTCAACCGTTGCCATCAGGTCTGCAGTGTTTTTAAAAATGAGTGTGAATACCACTAAACATATTAAACAACACTTTTGTGTCAAATTAAATTTGCTCAAATACGCGATTCGACTAATGGAGTTGATTACGGAAGACTGATCATAAGATCAAATTAATCATAAAATACGACGATTTTGCTGTAAACTGAAATCTGTCAACGAAAAAGTAGATTTCTATTTTCTAGTAATTTACTTATTTATTTATTTCTAAATTTATATTAATTTTTAAAATTAGATTTCCTTTTCCACATGAAAATCCACATGGAATATGTGGACAAAATGCATGGTTTGTAAAACATATCTAGCAAATGTTTTTTTACTGTACTTTTTGCAGTTCAATAGCTGTGATATTGCACAGCAAAGTGTTTTTTCCCTTTCTGCGAGAACACTTTATTATCCACATTCGTTTTAAAACACATTTTTCCTGCATTGATCGTTGGTTGAGGTGCTGTTTACGAACATATTTTTAAAATTTAGACACGTTTTTGTAAAAAACAATCTATATACAATACGGTGATTATTTTTTAAATGTAAAGCAGAGCAGTGCACTTTAATGGCATATTCAAATTTCGTGGCGACTGGATAATTTTTACGAAAGTTAGAGTCTAGCCAGACAGACACACACACACAAAAACAAACAAGCAAACAAAAAACTGCAGACAGACAAACAAACGTACGAATTTTTGGATCTTGATGATATTTTTATAGGACCACCATGAAATCGGATGCTTTCCAAATGTATAAATAAATAAATAAATAATACTAAAATTGGAATATCTGTTCAAAAGTTATGCGTAGACATACATACATACCTAATAGCTTTAAAATGTTAATTATAAAGAAAAAAAATTTCTCAATTATTCATTGGAAATACAAATTTACTTCGACTGTTGTCAACGCAAGCATTTTCTTTCTATTAAAAAAAGAAGAAAAAAAAAAGAAACCAACCATTTTTTAAAATGCTTAAATTTAACAAAGAAGCACTGAAAAAGTAATTTTTCCCCCTTAAAAATTGCTTTTTTACAACTTTTCATATTTAAATGTTAATTAGCTTTAAAATTCGTTTTCTGCTTTTATTGCTGAATGTCATTGAATCGTTCACACACAGTATGTGAATTCGTTTTATTTTATAATTTCGTAAGGTCAGTTTCTAATGATTTTTATGTTTTTAAGATAATTTCTTCTTAAAAGATTCTGAAACTGTTAATTATTCTAGAAAGTTAAATATATCTTTAAAATCGTTCCCAAGTTTTAAACTTCGTAATAAAAATTTGTCATTAAGGTTTCCGTTTTATTGTCGTTTTGTTTTTAAAATAAAACAATGTAACTAATATGTTCTATTGTTAAACTGATCTAGATAAAATATCTTGCAATAAACAAACACTGATCCAATATTACGGCAATCAGGGTAGTGCAAAATGTTATTGGATTAACAATTAAAAATTAATTATTAGATTTCAAATCATGATTATTGGTTAATCCATTAAATACTCATTTGAACCATATTCATAGATTAATGATTAAATTAATTTCAATCGCTTTTTTTTTATCAACAATTTGATTTAATCAATCATTAATCTAATTAGTTAATCTAATTCATGATTAAAAATTAAAAATAATATTTACTTTGATAAAATTGATTGCATCATTTCCGCAAACTGCTATTTGAAAAGAAATTTCATGTTTCTTTTATCTTTTAAAAATATATGAGCAAAAATGATGCTCTTTATGCAAAAATGCACTTTAAAACTAACCAACCAGTCCATTCTATCCTGTCTATCATAAATTTGAAAATTTTATCTATTTCTTTTTTCTTTTCGATAATTTAGGAACGAATAGGAAAAAAAAAACTTTGCAAATTTGAATATATTTGAACACTAAAATAATAAAATGTGATAGAACAAACTTTAACTATGGTACACGAGCCTTCCGATAATGGTACGCAAGTCTTCCGCTTCGATTTTAACTACGGGCAGATAAATTGAGGAAGATTGATATTTTGAGAAATTGATATTTACTACTTTGAAATGAGTAACTATTCTAAGAAATAAATCATAAGATGAATCCTTAAGATAAGTCATCATTATCTTAAGACACAAATTTCAAAGCAATAAAAGTCCGTAAATGAAAAGCTTAAAATATTTGCTTACGTTACAATTTCAAACTTCGGATTTTAACTACCGATTTGGGTGTTTAGAAATTTGTGTATAATATGGAAAATAGCCGTCAAGCCCATCATGCATAATTTGAAAAAAAAAATGGAATTTTCAGAAACATGTTAAGATGTGTTTAGTACAGGAGAAAACGATTTCTATTAACATATACGTAGGCACTCGACTCGACATACATATATGATAACTTATATTTAATGGAAAAAAGTTACATAAGTACCATAATAAAAGCTTGGAAATTTGATATCACAACATTTTTTAGCCACAACTTTCGTTTATTTTTATTATTTATTTATTTTCTTTTCAAGTTTGGCTTTTTTTCTTTTTTTTCTTTTGAAAAGTTGTCTTTTGTAGATAGATTTTACTCTAAATCTTTCTCAATCCATGGCAAAATGAAATATTTCAGAAAAATGCTTGCCTTCTCTTTAAATTTACTAAATAGCGGAACAACACTTCTTATTCAACTTTTGTAAAATTTTATTGGGGGGAAGGAAATAGTAAAATATATATCCTAAATTAATGTGTGATATAAATGTATAGTGTGAATGCTACATACATAGCAGAATTTAATAACAATTTTCAAGAAAATTTAACAACAGAAATTTTTATCACCAATTCGTTCTTCATTAAAGTTACTTTGTAATTCTCACAGACGAGAACTTTAAAAGAACCTATTCTGCTATCTTGTAATTGAATTTTTGAGAGCAATTTAAAAATACATAAATTAACGGTGGTTTGTTCGCTAATGCAAACGGAATAGACACTGATTTTTGTGAAGGCTGTAAAATTTCAACTTATCAATATCAGAATGCATTTTCTTACCTTTTTCAAATGAAAAGAGAATTCAGCAGTAAATTAAGTACTAATAAGACATGGTTAAAATTAGCAAATATTGAACCGAACATGAAGAAGCAATGCTTCTATTAATAGATCCACTCTTCGCATCAGTGGAACAAGTCAAGTTAGTGAATACAAGATAGTATTTGTAAATCAGCCAATAATACAGTCAAGGACATTCCAATAAATCATAAGTCCCGTCTCTCATGATAAATTGCATACTATTATTATATAATCATAATGCTAATTCATATATGAATATCAATAAAAGTAGATATAATTTAAATACTATTTTAGTAATGTTTTAAATATAGCATTCAGGGTATGTATTCATTTGAGGGCTCTGGGCATACAGGCTTTTTGAGGGTTATTCCGAGAAAACTTTATACAATATGCCCACTAAAGTCATTTACCACCCTTTTAACTTCGGAATGGCTGCTGCTATATTCATAAAAGTGGTGTCTAGGTATAGTAAAGTAACCATGCGCTACTGAATGAAACCGCCTACGGCGCCACCTGGTGGAACACTACGGTGTTAGCATTCCTATATCGAAAACAGAAGGGGAAAAAAGTGATTTACAAAGTTGTAGAGCATCATCGATTTAGTACGAAAAGACTCCTTGTGGACATTAATGCGAAGAATAGAACGGTTAAAACGCGAATTTGATTTTTCGTGATATCCTGCACTGTGACGTAATGAAACTTGAACGGAAGGAGAAATGATTATATTTCGGACAAAACACGACGCTGCAATGTGGCACAGTGGTATCGCTTGTGATTCCCAATCAAAACGACGCATTATGGACGCTTGTCCCAACGTGTCACCCTCTATGCTCCAACGTGTGCAACGTGAAATTCAAACAAGGATCCAAATGTGCATTGCAGCTGACGGTGAGAAGTTTGAACATCTCAAATAAAGGTATATTATTTCAACTAGTTCTTTTTTTTTCTTTCTAAGATCGTTTTGTCACGTCACAGTGTATGAAATCACGAAAAAAGAAATGCGCGTTTTAACTGTTCTATTCTTCGCATTAATGCCCACAAAGTGTCTTTTCGTACTAAATCGATGATGCTCTACAACTTTGTAAATCACTTTTTTCCGTATCGCTTTCCGTTTTCGAGATAGGAATGCTAACTCCGCAGTTTCCCACCAGGTGGCGCCGTAGGCGATTTCATCCAGTAGCGCATGCCTACTTTACTATACCGAGACACCACGTTTATGAATATAGCAGCAGCCGTTCTGAAGTTAAGGGGGTGGTAAGGGACTTTAGTGGGCATACTGTATAATATAGTTAATTCTTTTATTAGGCCTATTTTAATTTTGGAGACTTTTTTTAAAATGAGGTAGAAGGTACAAGTACTGAATACCTGCTGTAAATTAGTTCATTTTAGTAATACCTTCATTGTATGGTGGTCTGGCAAAAGTAGAAATTTCGATTTAATGGTACGCCTGCCTAAAAGTTTGAAAACCACTGTGATAGAAAGTAAGTTTGTTTCTTACTCTAGGTTGTTTAGCTAGATTTTTCTTTAAAACACTAGGGGGCTCTGCCCCCTGCTCGCTACGCTCACCAACCCCCGTTCTAATTTCACAGCCTCTTAAAACCTGGTAATGTATCCTGTTTTAAAAAGATGATGATATCACGAACGGAGACTATCTTCTGTAATCAGGTTATAATGCTTTTTCATTTAACTGGTTATAATGCTTTTTCATTTAATTCATCTTTTTTATTTTTAATATTCATGTGTAAACACAATTTTTATGACGTAATTTTCTTTATTTCCTGCTTTCAACACGTGATCATTTAATTATTATTTTAAACTTTCATTATTTTTTTTAATAGTCTCGCGCAAATACATTTTTTATTTGAGATAAAACATAATCATTTGCGCTTATTTAGAAATTGGCAACAATATAAAAAAATGATTTTTTCAGTAAAAGATTTTTTACTCGTTTTTTAAGAATTTTTTGAGTTTTTATTGTCCGACCGTGATAATTTTTTTTTTAATTTCTGAAAGCTTGTTGTATTTCGCGTCTGGTGGTATGATTTTCGAATCTGTAGGATGGCTAGAAAAAAAGAAATAGCTCCTCAAAAAAGTCCCGAGTAAAAAAGCGATGAGAATAACCCGGAATATCTACGCAGAATTTGATTGGTCCATTTCTAAGTCGTTTTTGGCTCAGTTCCAGATTACCTTTTTTTAATATAGAAGGATTAAAATAATACAAATTCGAGATTCATCTGTAAAAACAGACCCGAGAGTGCTATCACGCTGTCGAAGGCAATGGGGCCTTAAACACTAGGTTCGTTTGGAAAGAAATTCGTTTAAAATGTAAAATAATACAAATTCAGGATTCGTTTATAAAAACAGATCGGAGAGTGAGTAGCACGTCCGGGTGTTTGCTGCCGAAAGCATTGCGTCCCCCAACTCTAGGTTTGTTCGGATAGATTCTCGTTTAAAAATATAAAATAAAATAAACTGGGGGGGGGGGGGTACGTTTCCGAAGGCAATGGGTCCCTAACACTAAATCCCTCCCGGAGAAAAATGTCTGAATTCAACACTGAGTTTAAGTATATTTAAGGTTATTCACCAGGGCTCAGGGAATGTACGAGTATATGTAAAATTTCCTATGTAATGCCGACATTGTGACAATATTGAGATAGATGGATTGAAAACATATTTCTGCGAAAACATATTTCTGCGACGCTGGTCTTCAAGAGGTTAATTGAAATGTCTTCACTATTGGGTAAATATGGATAGATAATATTTGTTATTTGTTATTAATATTATAAACATTGCAACATTATTATTGCATGAGCATAATATTGTTCAAAGTTGATCCAGTTTTAATTTGCTTAATACCCCACTAAAAATAATCTGAAGATTATTAGATCTTAAGAAAGTGCCACTTTCTTCAGAAATTCTACAGAAATCTGAAGACATTTTGCAGATTTAGCTTTACCTTTAAAATATCTGGAGAATTTTTGAAGACATTTCCCAAACATTTTGCCGATTTGATTTACCTTTAAAATATTTGCAGAATTTTTGAAGACATTACGCAGACATTTTATAAATTTTATTTACCTTTAAAATATCTGCAGAATTTTTTAAGGCATTTCATAAACATAAAAAAGTTAAAAATTATAACATAAAGAATTAAATCAGAATTTGGATAGCTTCCAAATAATTTTTATCTGATAACGCAAATCCAGAGAATTATATGCGCTACCACCTAAATAACTTTGCAAATAGCTCATTTTTGCAAGGACTTCATTTCATCAAGTGTTCATTTCATCGTTTCATCTTCGCTTCATCAAATATCTTCGGATATTCTACAAATATAAGAAAATCATTTAAATATAAAGTTAAATCTGCAAAATATCTACAGAATTTATCCAGACATTTAATATTATAAAATAAACATTATTTGTCTTCTAAAATTCTACAGAATATTTAGAACCTAGAAATTAATTTTCGTACTGTCTTCAGAAGTATTGCAGTCAGAAGATTTTTAGTATCTAGACATCGAATACATGGGCGCCGAAAAACGAAATCCAGGGTGGGGCAAGATTTTGAAACGATATGCCTGTGATCCGCAAGGTTAGGAATAATAATTTAAAATATTTTATCTTAATATATCCTTCTATTCTTTTATCACAAAAGTAGGGTAAACGGATGGAGCGGAGAACTCGGTGTAATCGGGTTACATACGAAGATCTAAAATTGGAAAAACAAGTGTTCTATCAAGATTCATAAAATTAATAACCAAAAAATCAGACATACTTCATTTTTAACAGAACTTACAGAGAAGACATAAAAGCACTTCTCTAACAAACTTCAAACTGTTGAACTATTAAAAGTTATTTCACATCTAAAAATGATGCGCACATCTAAACATAGAAAAACAAGTGTTTTAACAAGATTCATAAAAGTAATATCCACGAAAATCAGTCTTACTTCATTATCTAGAGAATTTACAGCGGAGACATAAAAGCCCTTCTCTAACAAACTTGAAACTGTTGAACTAGTAAAAGTTATTTGTTCCCTTTTATGTTAAACTTTATCAATCCTTAATGTTCAAGACGTCTTTCAGTTATTGTGTGCTTAGTAACAAACATTTCACGAATGCATTTCAAAATGAATAGAGAAGATGCTTTGGTATGGTAGATTGGTGAAGTGAATGTTTTCGCTTTTAGTCTGTGATAAATCATTGTTTTCTACTGAGGATTTCTTAATAAAATTGAGTTTCAATGTCTGAAGTTCATTATGGTAAAGGAATTTTCTTTTTCATCATCGAAAACAAAACCCAAATAAAGCATACAAAGTGCTGAAAACTTATACGCTTTCTGAAAATTAAAACTCGCCTCAAAATTAAATCGTTACTGATTTTTGAAACAGGAAATAACGCTGTTCTTATACGAAAAATAATTCAAACTTTTAAGAATCCATTTATTTCTCCGGATATGTAAAATTTCGCAACATCGCATGTAACAACAAATATAAATACTATAAGAGCGTAATAAATGTTGAAATCTTATTCGCTTTCTGAAAATTTAAAATTCAGCAAATTATAAAATGTTAAAAGAGTTTTGAAACTAAGTAATAATATCTGACTGAAACAAGTTTTTGATGACGAATCCGAAATGAGAGAGGGAAAAAAATAATGCATCAGGCATAGATTATGAAACACTTTCCAACACTAATAGAATATTGTTAAGAATTTTCATTTTGTCATGCAATGAAATGAGATATTTAAATAAAAAATTAAAAAACACATAAGACAGTAAAAACCTATTTTCAGCAATTGCTGTCCAAGTTTATATTTGGTAATGTATGAGAATTCTTTCGTGAGCCTTGTAAAGTGCGTCTCAAAAGTTTATAGGCAACCATTTTTTTGGATTTGAGCGCTAACTAAACGAGTAAGAACGACGAAATAAATGATGCAAATGTATAATGATGAAATAATAATAATAAAAAAATACTCAAACAACTTTTAACAGTCGTAGATTTAATGTAAAAAAATAAAAACAAAAGCATGCTGTCCCCAAAATATACAGACAACCGGTGTTAGAAGCTAATTTAAGTATTGATATAGAAATTTTGCATATTCTAAGGTCATTTACTTGTCACGCAATAGTTTACTGAGATAAAACCGAATCTGTCTTTCCATTTCCAGCTGATTGCAAAGATGCCTTGCAATGTGTAGTTTTCCAAAAATGAAATTTTGCAAATATATCGTTTAAAGGTTCGTCGGTGGAAAGTTGTGGATATTGCAAGAAAAATTGTACGCAGCAGGGTTGGCATTTACTAAATTCGGTCAAAAGGTGACAATTTTGAAATAAAATCCCGTTCTGGACGACCAAAGATAACAACTAAACGAGAAGACAGAGAGATTTTGAGATTAGCTTCAACCCAGAACCTGTCTATACGGTCATTTTCTAAATAAGTAAGCGTTCCAGTATCAAAATCCACGGTCCATTGACGGTTGCAGGCAAGTACATTTCTTGATTATCGCAAAATACGTCGTTCTCTAAAGTTTACATAACGACATAAAGACGCTCGTGTTCAGTGGGCCCGAAATCACATGAATTGGACAGATGAATGATTGAGTGTTCTTTTCAGTGATGAAAATAAATTGAATTTAGATGGCCCTGATGGTTGGGCATATTACTGGCACGATATTCGCTAGAAACCACGAACTTTTTTCAGCAGACAACAATGAGGGGGTTCACTGATGATGTGGGGAGCATTTTCTTATAATGGAACAACTGATATTGCTTTTTTGGAAGGTCGTCAATATTTCGAAGATTACCAGAAAATGCTTGAAGTACAGTTACCTCCATTTGGAAAGTTGCTATGTGGGGACAAATGGATATACCAGAAAGACAACTGCTTCATTCACGTGTTCAACTCTACAATGCAGTGGTTTAGACAAAAGCATGTAACTGTAATGGACTGGCCAGCCATAAGTCCTGACTCGAACCCAATAAGGAACCTCCTGAGAATATTATCTAGAGACGTATATGCTAATGGGCGTCAATTTGAAACGGTTCACGATCTAAAGGTACAAATGGAACGAAGTTGGTTTTCTTTACAGCCAAAATTTCTTCAAACTCTTCTTTTGAGTATGCCTGATCGAGTTTTTGAAGTGATTAGAAAAATCGGCTTTAAAATTTGAACGTCAAAGGAAAAAGATTGAGTTGTATATAAACTTTTGGGACAGTAAAATTTAAGTTTTAATTTTTATCAAAAAGTCTGTGATTGTGTAATATTATTTTTGTATAGTATTATTATTGTCTTGATATTATTTATAATTATAAATTGTTTTGAAATTGTTACTCTTCTTGTAGTGGATTAGCGACAAAGGCAATCGTTTGTTTTGATTGAGATCGTATTGTGAAAATAACATCTGTGTGCGTGCAGCGACATCTATAGACTATTAAACTTTAACTTTCGATGAATACATGTGTCCTTCGGAATTTGTGGGTTTTTTTGCGTTTAGCAGCAGTTTTATGCAAATTTTGGCTTTTCTGGTCAGTTAGCAATATATTTAAGTAAGTGAAAGTGTGTGTGTCGTTGGATTTGATCGCATCTCGACCCAAGGGAAGTCAAGACTGTTTTTAGCACTAGAAGGAAGTTGCGTTTCGGTTTTGAAGGTTGCTTAGAGCAGAATCTTGATTTGGTAATAGAATTTATTTTGTTGAATTCAATAAAGGTTGTTTTGGCGGTCACGGGCAGATTTAATTAGATAGTTCGCCATCTTGTACTGAAGCTGTGGAAAGCGGCTCATCGCTGCAAAAAGAGTTCTGAAGTTGTTAAGTAAGATCTCATTTGTGTGTAAGTTAAAGTTTAATTTACTCAGCTTATTCAAGTGTTTTTTATTATAGTGTAGTAACGTACATTACTCGAGTGGGATTATTTCGATAACAGTGATCAATCAAAGTTCAAATTTCAGTGAATGAGACTCACCCATCGTTTTACTCTTAAGATTTTAAATAAAAGTTGATTTTAAACTTATTTTCTGACTTTGTCACTGAGCTAGCTAGGGTTCACCATGAACCGGCACTCCACACTCTTTTTCAATTGTAAAATAAGAAAACCCCGTAGCCTATAAACTTTTGGGATGCCCTGTATATGATCAATAGAATTTACACAGACCAAATAGTACACTATAAAGTAGTTAAGGTTAAGTTTAAAAATTCATACCACAGCTGAAAATGAACTTTCAGCAATTATCGATCATAGTCACTCCTGTAACCGAATTATTTTGTGTGTCTCTGTAAATGAACAACAAATGCTATGCACACCATAATCTGTAGAAAACATGTTGTAGTGCATCTCAAAGATACATATCAATTTCATTTGTTTGAAGTATTGTAACATCAATAAAAGGTACCGCAAGCGATTTTCCTCCCACACCACGATGTAGCGGAATTCTTTTGTATGCCTCTGTAAACGAACTATAAATGCTACGCACTTAATTTTCAAAAGAGAACATCCTATAGTAAACTTCAATTATAAAAATTACATGACAATTCGAGTGCACTTTGCAGAGTTAGAGCACGGACAGACGGATTGACAGACGGCAGGTAAGCCGAAGTAATAAGCACTTCTTAATTAAGTTGGAAAGTGTTAAAAAAATGAAAACGATCTTTATATTTTCTCAGTTTTGGTTGAAAATAAACAACAACGAAAAAAAAAAGAGGCGGAATCTTTGCTTCAGGCAAATTATAAAACATTTTCATAAAAAAAAAAAAAAAAAAAAAAAAAAAAAAAAAAAACTGAACATAAGAACTAAATTAAAAAATTTTTAATATGAAATAAATCGTGTATAGTATATCAGCACCTGAGAGTCAAACAGTCGTAACTACATTTTTAATGAAATTAAGAAAATGACGTTATAAATTTTTCATAACTCAACGGGTAAAAACAGAAATGAAATGCATTATATAAGGTCTTCTAAAATAGATTAATCACGGCAATTAGCTCTTAAATTTTTGATGACAGAAATTTACACTAGCTGGTCAATAGTCACCGGACACCTTCGATTTCAGTCGTTTCGTAGAGAATCCCGAGAAATGCTTAAAGAAGTATTCTTTAACTTCGGGAGTCTGAAGAATATGTTTGACCATATTCTTCAGTGAAGATAAAATTTAGGATACAATAACAAATCGCACGTAAAATACTATAAGTTTGAATCGTTAATGAACCTAATTAAATAGTAAAGTTTCTCTGGGATTCTTTGTCGAATTTCGTATTATTTAAGTATTTCTGTACATATTTCTTATTGGATTATTTTATGTCGGTAGAATTTGGTTCTCGGCTAAGGGTCTATGCAATCCCCACATGCAGGCGTGCAAGGTATCGGTGTAGACAAAAGGCATAATTTAAAAATTGCTCAAGATGGTCAACAATGTTAACATAACCTACATTAATTGAACAAAATAGACAGTAAATATGAAAATAGAATATAAAAATAGGCTGCTTCATTTTCTGCCTATCCCCAGCCCCTTGTCGCGTGGAGGTCACTGACCTGGAAGGGCCGGCCACTTGGCCTAGTATGCATAAGTCTCTAATTTTTTTTCTCTCTGGCCCAAGGCCATTGTATTTTTCACTCCGCCCTCTGTTGCGCTTGCCGGCGGGTAGTTTCAGCTGAATTTGTATTTTTTCAAAACTTTAATAAGGTTACTGGGAGGGACATCTATGCTCTACAGACTTGGTCTCCTCGTCTGAGCACTCCCTCTTAGGCAGTGAATACGATAACCTTTGTTTTGAATATTCAAAACCTTGCTTCTTCAGTATATAATAAATATTCGCTTCTACTGAAGTGCAACTAGTTCTTGTTTTTCCGTTACCTGAAATTAGAACCATTTCTGGCAAATCAATTGTTGAACACCAGGGCTTAAAACTATGATTTTTTTTACAAGAGACAAATTTGAATTTTGGCGCCTTCCCTCCGTCCTTTTCAAAATAAATTTATAAAGATAGTTTCAACAATTCCATTAATTTATATTTTATATATAAATAAAGTGTTAGGAAGTATATTAATCTTAAGATGTTTAGATTGATTTCATTAGAAATTGACCTTTAGGATTAATTTCGTTTATATAGGGTAGTCCGACCAGTAAATGAACACTTAAGCACATTTTTTTTTTTTTAGATTAATAAACTTTTAATAAACAATAACTTTTGAAGTCTGACAATGCAAACACACGTGTTGGTATGCAAATTATTAAAAAATAATGAAAGACAGTTTATATTTCATTTGTTTGAGATATTAGGGGTGTCTTAGTAAAAAGCTATACAAAAACCAAGTAAATGAACAGTTCTTACAATTGAATGAACAGGCAGCAATTTAAAAATACTTAAGTTTTTTACTATGTAATTTATTTTACAACTTGTACAAATAACTCATAACGCGTTTTTACTGAATTACGGGTTTTTTAAACCCGCATGATAATTAACTAGTGGGAAGTTTTTCAAACCTTATTCTATTAAAATATTTACTAACTGTTTATTCTCTGAGGTTGTTCACTTACTAGTCGGACTACCCTATAAAAATTTCTATCTATATATAATGCAAATATTGTCATCACGATAACGTCCAAAATGCTCAACTAATTCGAATCTAATTGGGATAGTGCATTGATCCTGCAATATCTTGCATAAGTTCGTTAATAAAGTATGTAGATATTATATTTTGTTTACAGGGACACACAATATGCAAAATTTGTCATCACGATAATGTCCGAAATAGTGAGCGAAATTAAACCTAAATGGGAGAGTGTATTGATCTTGCAAGTATTTTGCTTGAAATCGTTAATCAAGTATTGTTCTGGCGCTCCTAGGCGGTCACCAAGTAGAAAAGACGGCCCGGTTGAAAGAAAAGAGTATAAAATTAAATAATACATATTTATTTTAGGCTGTCCAATTTGCCTAAATTTCATTATTTGTTTTTTGTACCTATCGACGAACAAAATCTTCTTTTGGTTTCCTCTTGCGGCCGAGGCATAAGCCCCGCTCGCTCCTCCCTAGTTTCGGGATTGAACCATACTTTCTACAAATGAAAGACTATGAAAATCCTGAGTAAAATAAAGCTTTCTTTCTTAGAGTTTATAAATTTTGGATCCGATTTAATCCCTTTGTGACGAGAGGCACATTTTGCCGTATTGGGTACGCAAAATTCGTGGAATTGAACATCACTACATTTCAACAATAATTTTCATCCTATCGAATTACAAAAATCTAGCGATTAAATAAGACAAAAAATACTATTCGAAAATACTGGTGCCCAAAAATTAAAAAATAAGTATACTAGATGTTTGTCGCGAAGGGTTTAAAAGAGTCCAGATTAGTATAGTTGCTTTAAAACCCTTTTCGACCGGGTGGACGAATTTCTTCCCACTTAATTTTTATCCCTAAATATCACAATGCACCGGAATTTTGAAACAAAATTTTCGGTTTATTATGCACACGAACAAAAACATTTACTTAATTTCAAATAAATTTGATCGAAAATTCCGGTGCCATTGTGACATTTGGCGATTAAAATTAAGTGGGAAGAATTTCACCCACGAGAGCGAAAAGGGTTTAAATCGTTATCGCTGTCTTTTCATTTTGTTATTTCTCATAACTTTTAATTCCGTTAGTTTTCTATGATCACAGAAAAAAAATGTGCCATTTATCATGCAAGTAACTAATTTATGGAAACAAACCATTGTTGTATGATTATTGTATTGTGGAGGGTTCTAGTATTAATTCACTTTTGTAATTTATTTATCTGAAATTAAAGTTATCAAATTTTGCGTCGACCTAATAGATTTATTAAATTTTATTTGAAGCATGATTATGAAAGATTCCTCATTAAGTCACCGTCATTTGTCGAAAAAAAGTGGTTAATTTTGTTGTATATATTGCCAGCTTTTATATGTAAATACGTATGTATGTTATTAGAAGTCTACAAGCATATCAGATGGACGTAAGTATTTAAAATAGAGGTAAATATGTAAGCTGTACATATGTATGTAACTATAATATATAAGTAAAGGGATACATACATGTAGTAAACAAGGATAATTTCTAGAAAGATGGGGAAGGGGATAGCGAATAAAAAAAATCATATATTTATTAATCTTAACCATTGTGATGCGTAAATAAAATATACAATAAGGCATATATTGTAATTTTAAGCATTAAAATTAGGCATTTAATAATTTTACTCCTCACTTCCTATAAAACGCCTTCACTTCAAAACTTTTGTAATGGTTTAATAGATGACAAGTTCACCAAACGTTCCAGATTTTTAAATAAGATCATAATTTCATCAGTTTTAAATTTAGAATTAAACGCAATTATTGAACGCTATCATTTAACGCAATAAAGAAATTTCAAGAATTTTCCACTAAAGATAAATGCACAATTAGAATCTGTATGACGATTGTAAATTCTCATCATTTCGGAGAAAACAATATATTTTTATTACAAGCAAGTACAGGTAATTAAATTCGAACACTTGGAATAGTTTTGTTTAACTTAATTAGAAAAGTAATTAAAGCATTAGATTTTGACCATCGAAATTCAGTGTAATGAGTATTAGAGAATAAGATTACCTGATAAGAGTCTGTATTTGTTTCTATAAGAATTAAAATGATAATTGAAAACATCTGTTTATCGTATCCTTGTTTTTGAAAAGGATAAAAATGACCCAAAACATTCTTTCAGCTATTTTAATTATTTCTCGAATACTTGTAATTTTTGTCTTTAATTCGGTTTTTATTTCTTCTACTACGATAATTAATTATTCACAAAAGCTGTTAGAATTTATTATTTATTCCACAACTAAACTTCTTTATACAACACTGGTTTCCCTAATTAATCTTCATTCATCTTGTCAAGATAATATTCTTAGAGTGAAATTGTACAAAAAGCTATATTTCTTTAAAACACTCAAAGGTGTAAATTAACAACATAATACATAGTAAAATAACTTTTATTAGATTGTTTGACATGTTTCGGCTCACTCCGAGCCATTTCCAAAAACAAATGAGAATATTCCATAATTGCACGATCTTTGAAGTTATTATTTAAAATGCTATCATTTAATTTTCCTGTACTTTTTAAAAATTACGCACGTTATTTTTTATTTTTACTTGGTTGTTTATTTTCATATCTGTAACCATGGAGTAACTCGAGCCAAAATTTCGGTAAGTTAAAAGATGCTGCATCGTTACATTATATTTTTGCGTGTTAGTATCTCTATGGTTGCTCTTATTATGGATGGATAGTACAGATTGTAGGGAAAATTATTTTACTTTAATTGAAATTTATTTGGATGGTTTCTTCTTGATATAATCTCGCCAGGGCTGTCGTTTTTCTGTTAAACTTAATATCAGCTATATGCTCTTTTTTCTGAAACTAAATTTCCTGCTGGTCATGTGAATATAGTAATTCTTAGATCCGTCTTCTTTACTAAAAGGTATTTCATATACTCCTGAATTTTAAATAATAACTTCAAAGACCGTGCAATTATCGAATATTCTCATTTGTTTTTTGAAAATGGCTCGTAGCGAGCCGAAACATGTCAAACAACCTAATAAGTTATTTTACTATGTGTTATGTTGTTAATTTACACCTTTTAGCATTTAAAAGAAATATATGATTACAAGGTGTTATAATTTATTATATTGCACAAAAGGCTTTATTGACAAGTATGTCTAAAGTTTTGTAACAGTAAAATTTTTAGACTATAAAAGAGTTGCTTATATCACAAATCCAGAAGAATTTTTGCTCAAAGGTTCCGACATATAGCGAAAATGCTAGCTATGTTTTCAAAACGTGAAATTATATTTAAATAAAATCTGTCTGAATTTTACAATTTCTATATTATTCTATCATGTTATGATAGTTTTTTAAACATATATTAAAACTTACTTGAAGAGATTCAGCACGTATATGAAGGTTTATAGCTCTACAAGTTTATTAAATTTAAGAGGATTTTTAATAAAATGTTTAGAGAATAAATATTTTTTTGCATGAATGATATCTTGAAATCATTCATCCATTTAGAGCATGTTTGTAATGAAATGCTACAAAAGTATGTACAGAAACCCAAATCTAGATTATGAAACTTAAAAAAGTGCTGGATCGGATTTCACCTTAAATGCCGGTCCCAGTCTGTTTAGCTCTCCTGTACAAAAGAAGACAGTAGAGCCACCAATCAACTTATGCAACTTAATAAGTAAGTATATATATAAACATAAACGAAATTTACAGTTTCTATAAATTAAATTTTAAAATGTCAAAAACATTTATTGCGATGAGATATATCTACAGTACTTCGAACAGAAAATAAAAAGAAAGTAAAATTCTACATCAAGCACATAAAAAAATTATGAAATACCTCTGAAATAGATTATACACTGTTAATGATTATGATCTATTGATTATCTATTGATTGTGATATTAACTATCTTGATTATTGATCTTATCTATTGATTATGATATTATCTATTCTTTTCTTATCTATGATATTTATGTATATGATACCTCTGATATTTATATAATCTTTCTATATGATATATCTATTTATATTTATCTATCTATCTATATGTCTGTATATATATGATTTATCTATATGATCTGTCTACATATGATATCTTTCTTATCTTTATGATATTGTCTATTTTAATCTATTGATTATGATTATATTGATTGTGATATAGTAAACACAAATAGCGTATATAAATAGCGTGGAAATCCAAGAATATTCATGAGAGAAAGAGCAGACATATGGCAGACATATAGACAAACGAGCCGAAGCCCTAAACATTTTTCAACTATGCTTAAATGTGTTAAAAAAATAGCCAAAATATTGTGAAGCAGAGTTGTTTATTGTTTCAGTTTCCAGAAAAAGTCATGTCATTTATGATAAAATCACCCTGATCATGGATAAAACAATCTTCTTTTCTGAAGGAGATTTTGACTCATTCTTGTATGTCATCCATTTTTCATTTAAAATAAAAATTAAGCACTTTTATATCTATCTAATTGATTTATACGTTTTACTTTAAAAACTGTACACCCAGAAAAAGGAATTGATTAAAACAACAAAACATGTTTTGTTGAGTACATTTTGGTTGTTTTAGCAAAATTTTTAGTTGAAGTAAAAAATTTGGTTTTGTTGCAAATGTACTGGAAAAATGCATTTTTTCCTTACAAAATTTTTATCTAAGAAGCTCGCTCTTTCTAAATTGTTTTTTACTCAAAATTTTGATGGTAAAATTTCAAATTGTTGCAGCATACCAAAAATGGATTTAGTAAATAACAAAGCAATTGGTAGAGGGGGGGCACCAGAGTAACGTCGGGCTTCCCCTATTTTTATGTCTTAAGCGGGCCCTATGTTCATGATGACATTTCCATCTTGTGCTGCGGTTGCAGCCGGTCTGACATATATAAGAGTGAGAAATTTCGAGTTTGGGTGTCGTTCCTTATGGCTCAGTGGTTAGAGTCTCATATCGTTATTCTGAGGACCAGGTTTCGATTCCCAGCTTGGGACATTGTTCAATCTGTAGGTTTACGCTTGAAAAAAAGCATGATAAGAATTCACTTGTTATTGTTCAAGGCTTACAGGCGTAATTCACTGCTGAAAATGAATTAAAAATTACCTAAAAAAATAGTTGACATTGGTTCTAATACAAAAATTATTTTAAATATTATAATTGTTTATGTAACAAAAACCTTTTGTTGTTAAAACAAAGAAAATTCTTAAAATTAAACAAAACAATTGTTCTTTAAACAAAAGTTTTTGTTGCTGAAACTGAAAAGAACTCTTAAAGTAACAGATAATTATATTTATTTTGAGAAAACTTTTAACAAAAGAATTTTGTTAATTCAACTAAAATTGAAACATTTTTACTTGAATTAACAGAACATTTTTTTGCTAACGATACAAAATTTTTTGTTGGAGTTGCAAAAAAAATCAACAATATTTTTCTTGTTGATTCAAACAAATTTTCCATTGACCCATATTTAAACGGAAAGTTTTGTTGGGCCAACCAAATTTTTGTTGATTCAACAAAACTTCTCTGGGTGTAGAAGATACTACAATTTTACAATTTCATTTGCTGAAAAAAAATGTTGTAATATCCATTGTAGTATGTATTGAAAGTTTTTGTATAGAAGTACGTAAGCAGTAGGTCTTAAAATGTATGTAAGTATTATAAGAGGGTTTTTTAATATGGATTCATTGGCCATTTTTAAAACTGTGTTTTGTACTAGGGGACTTTGCCCCCTGAGCCTTTCGTGCTCAAAGGACGATTGCACTGCGCAAACTTGCTCCTTATTCACTAAAATATCTTCTTAAAACACCATCAAAAATTTTAAAATGCGCTAGGCCTTTCGAAAGATCTGAGTCTTTCTTCGTCAGACGCAAAAAGACGTGCTTCTGCTATGAAAGCAGCAGCAAGACTGAAATGAGAGATAAGGGAGAGGAAACAAGCTGAAACAACAGCCAATAGGAAAGTAGAAATCAACAGCCAATATGAAAACAGAAGGAGAGGACAACAGCCAATCACAGAAGAGTAAAATCAAGACAATAGAATACAAAATAGAAGGGGAATAAGGAAGCGAAAAAAAAAAAAACAAAAAAAAAACAGATATATTAAAAAATGGAAACAGATGAAAATTAAGAAATAAATAAGTAACCAAAATATATTAATATATATAAAAACAGACTAATATTAATTAATACAAAAATAAATTATAAGGTAGTACTGAAGAGGTTTTTCCAAGCAGTAGAGAGCATTGTGGAATCAGATTTATCATTAACAATAACATCACGATTAAGATAAATAACTAAATTTTCAAGAAAATCCAATTCAGAGATACTATTGGCATTAAAGATAATTTTAGCATTTTTAAAATTAAAACAATGGCCGGAATCCCAAGAGTGCTTGGCAATAGAAGATTTAGAAATTTCTTGATTAGTTACATAACGAGAGTGTTCTTTTAAGCGGATTTCGAGATTTCTTTTAGTTTGACCAATATAAGATAAATCACAGCCATTACAAGGAACATTATAAATTCCCCATTTACGAAGATCAGGAACAGGAGATTTGGTGGAGGGGAATTTGAATTTATTGACAGGTTTAAAGATAATGTTAAAATTGAAGCGTCTTAAAACTTTAGCTAATTTGAAACATAAAGGAGGATAAAAAGGGAGGACAACCAAATTATCAGGTTTGCTTTTCACAGATTTGGAAAGAGTAGATTTATTAGATGGTCTATTGAATTTCTTCATAGCATTATTGATAACAGAAGGATTGAAACTTCTTTTGACAGCAACAGTTTTTAAGTAATTAAGTTAATCCTTAAGGGATGCAGAGTCGGAACAAATTTTGAGAGCACGATTTACATACGTATAAAATACACCGATTTTTTGGTTGGCAGGATGATTTGAGAGAGCATGAGGTGGGTTAGAAACAGAAAAAGGTTTTCTATAAACACAAGTTTTGAAAGAAGAATCACATTTGATAACTAAAACATCAAGGAAAGGAAGTTTATTACAATTTTCTAACTCAAAAGTAAACTGGATATGTGGGTCGATAGAATTGACAGTTTGAAGAATGGTAGAAATATCAAAAGGATTATCAACTAAAACAAAAGTATCGTCAACATAACGCATCCAACATTTAAAATTAAACAGATTTAATAATTTTTCCTCAAAATAATGCATATAAATATCACAAAGAATTGGAGATAAAGGATTACCCATACTTAAGCCGTCTGATTGTTTGAAAAATTTATTATCAAATTCAAAGGTAGTTTGAGAAATGCAAATTTTAGTTAAATTAACAAAATCTTTGACTTCAATATCAGAGAAATGAAATTCACGTAATCTTGTTTCCAAGCAAGAAAGAGCACCTTCAATCGGAACATTAGTAAATAAAGATTTAACATCAAGAGAAAACATAGAACAATTGGATGGGTTAATATTTTTTAATTTACCAACAAAATCATAAGAATTTTTTATCGTATGAGAATTAGAAATGCATAAAGGAGAAAAAATGGAACAGTTTCAACTTATTTTATTTGCTCCTTATTCGTCCATTGGTTAAAACACACTGTGGTCTACTCCAATAACAAATGTAAAAGTTTTAAGAAATTTATATTGTGATCAACGGAACGGCCGGCAGACAGATTCATTGCATATGTTTTGCATTTGGCCGTTTTATGTAACAACATCTTTGATTGTTTAATATCAGCAATGCATTGTTAATTGGTAGTAATTTCTGTATTCACAACTTAAAACTTTGTTTGCATTAGAAATGAGTTTAAATGCAAAATAATGACCGTAAATTTTTTCATATATTGAAACATAATATATCAATTTTATTTAAATATAATTAGTTTATTTTCCGCCAGGAGTCCCTCTAAACGAAAAAGAAAAATGTGTTAAATCAGTAATACGAATTTTTATCTTGAGTACGGCTGTCATACAGTGATAGATGAAAAAATCAATTTTATTTAAATTTGATTCATCTTTCTATCACTAGGGGACGTTATCAGCATAAAAGAAAGTTGTGATGAATCTGTCTTATTTGATTTTAACTTGGAGTATGGTTGCCACACGAGAAAAAAAATCTATTTTAAAGCTTTAGTTATGCAATTTGCCACAATGGGCTCTACCAGCGTAAAAAACTATCATGTGAAAATGTTTATCAAGACATAAATTTGACCGTGACAGAAGCTTATTCTGAAGATTTATTAAAAAAGAAAAACATAAAAAATCAATTTTGTTTAAATGTAGTTAGCTTATTTCCCGCCAGATGTCACCCAAAACGAAAAAGAAAATTGTGTTAAATCAGTAGTACGTATTTTCCTCTTGAGTGCGGCTGTCATACAGTAAAACATTAAAAAAAATACATTTTATTTAAATTTAGTTAATCTTTTTATCGCTACTGGAGTTACTGGGCGTTATCAGTATAAAGGAAAGTTGAGTTGAATCTATCCTATCTAATTTTAACTTGCAGTATGCAAAGTGAGAAAACCTAAAAAAAGGAATTTTAAAGTTTCAGTTATGCATTTGCGTACAAAAAACTCGCTACCAACGTAAAAGAAAAAAAAAAAACTTTTTTTTATTAAAACATAAATTAGAATGCCACAGAAGTTTATGCTGAAGTTTTATTAAAAAAAAAAATAACATGAAATCAATTTATTTAAATTTAGTTCCTCTATTTTTCGCCAGGGCGCTATAAGCGCAAAAGAAAATTATGTTGAGTATGTTCTACTTATTTTTAACTCCAGCAAAGTTGCTATATAGGGATACATAAAATAATCCATTTTGTTTAAACTTGGTTACCCTATGCACCCTCTTCAAGAAAAAGTATCCTGTAGTTGACTGTAACAACATACTAAAATTACATTACCGCCAGCGTTCTACTATCAACGCATTTAAGCTTTTCAAAAATCGTTCTATAAATTTGTTTCATAAAATCGTTACACTAGAATTTTTATATATAGGGTAAATATATGGTAAGACTATTTATATATAAAAAATAAAAGAAAAGACAGGTATAATCTTTTACGGTATTACTTCAAAAAATTTTAAGCTTTTAAAATTAAGAGATATTTTTATAACGTCACTTAAATACGTTTAAATTATTGATAGCTCACTTCAACTTTTGTTTCTCGCAGTCATTATGTATATGACAGATGTAAGTATCAAGCATATGTAGGTAATATACGTATATATAAATTATAAGAATGCATATAATGTATTAAGTGTAGTGTATTTAACATGAAAGTAATTTAAAAATTAAAAAGTACTTATTAATCTTAAGTACCCCGCCTTAATGATACCTGCCAATAATGCCGTTTTTAACACGTTTTTTTGGTGCCAGAGCCCCAAGAGAAGTTGGACTTCTAGAGCTGGTCTCCGAATTTTGAACCAATTCCAGATGAGAGACTTGCACCTGGATTAGCACCTTCAGAGGTATAATTTTCAAACTTGGAAGACATTGGAGCCACGAATAGATTTTACGTGCACCACCCTTTAACATACATGGTCCCACAGCAGCCGCAGTCGAGAGAGGTTGTCGCCATCCTAAGCACTGACCATGGTCGATGCTGCTTCGCTTTTGGTGATCTTGACGGGAACCGAGCTTAATCGTCTGCTCCACTGCGGAGACTGTCCGTACTCTAATTCTCGTAAATAGACTCGGATTTCCATGAAATTTTTATATGTTATTGATGTTTACTATAGAAAGTTCGGTATTGAAAATGAAGGGTTTAGCATTTATAGATCGTTTACAGAGATCTACAAAATAATTCCGTTACATTATGGTCTATGGGGAAAATCGTTTCCGATGATTCAAACTAGTTATTCAATCAAGAAATTGATATGAATCACTGAGGTGCACTAAAACATGCTTTCTCAGGAGTATAGAATAAGTAACATTTATAGTTCGCATGCAGAGACGCACAAAAAGAATTCCATTACATTATAATCTATGAGGAAAGATCTTTTGCATGGCATTTTAATGATGTTATAATACTGAAATGAAATCAAAAAAGATCACTGGCGTGCGCTACAACATGTTTTCTATAGATTAGGAGAGCGTAGCACTTATCTTCATTTATAGAAACGCACAAACGTATTCGGTTACAGGTCGGACTATGATAGATTTCATTGAATGAAAAAATGAAAATTCTTAATAGTATTTATTCTGTTAGTGTTGGAAAATGTTTCAGAATTTATGCGTGATACATGATTTTTCGTTCTTGTTTAATTTTTTTTAATATACATGAAAGGATAAAAATTTAAATCTTTTTAAAAATTCAAAATTAAAATTCAAAGTTCAAAATTTAAAATTTAAAATCCTCTCAAAATTTTCTCTAACTTTGAAAACCTGTACTTAAATCTGAATTGCCGCTGTTAATTTTGTTTTTCAGCCTCACATCTATCACTTTTATGCTCTCAAATTATTCGTTCTTTAGGAGTAAAATTGCCGAATAAGTGCTTTTTGCACTCGTTTGTGGTTTTATGATGCACCCAGGTTTGCAGCCCGTGGTGTCGTCTTAGAGATCAGGCATCATACGAAGAGCTAAATAACCAATAAGGGGCTTTTACCAGCCCATTTCTTTAGTGTCGCACTCTGGCGGAAATAATCTTAATTAAGACAAATAAAAAGCGAGAGCGCACGTTTTTTGCATGGCCTTTCCTTTAAACAACTTGCTAAATTGATGGCTGCCGGCCACCGGAAAATGACTGAACCAACGGGCTATGCTCGTTGCCCTAAAGCATGAGACTTTAACGTAAAGACTCTCAAATTCCTTGGGTTTGACTTAAAAAGGATCATCGTGTAACTAAAAAATAAGAAAATCAGATTCCAGGAAATGGTGGTGTTTTCACTCTACCTTGATTACATTTCATTGTTCTTGGAAACCGTCCGGTATCGTACGCCAACGCGGACTTCAGATGGTAGCGAGCCCTGTCAATGGGTTCGTTTATATATATATATATATATATATATAAATGGCAACACTATTTAAGAAAAATATTTAAGAAAAATAGTAAAGATAGGTGTATTCTACTTCTGTATTACTTAAAAAAAAAATTAAGTTTTTATAATTGAGTCATAATTTTGCAACACCCGTTAAATACCTTAAAATTATTTATAATTTACTTTAACTTTTGCTTCTAATAATCACTAAATATTAGATCAAAAGAGAAAAATGTGGTGAACATTTTCCGAAAATGTTTTTTACGTTTTTATTAAATTACTTGTTTGTTAGAACTCAATGAAACAAGAAAAAAAATCTTTCCTGAATCTGTATTGAAAATCGTATTCAGTCAACTGAAAAAATATTTTAAATTCACATATTTTTATGCGGGAACTTTTTCCCATCATCTTAAATGAATTAAAGTTGATTTCCGTTAAAGTAAATTTCTATATTTATTCTTTTATAAACTAAATTTTGAATAATAATCAAATTTAGAAAGAGCGTGTGCGATATTTAAAATACATTTACCAAAATTAGAAAAAAAAATAGTTTTTATCACTTTAGTTAATGTAAGGCAGAAGTATCTGGTTCAGTTATCTGACATAAAAAAATTATATATATATATATATATATATATATATTATGAAACTTACAAAATATAAGATAACGAAAAAACTTTTTAAACCAAACGAGAAATTAAAAGATAAAGTAAATAGAACCAAATTTCATGCATGGACAATTAATTTTTTGCAGAATGCAAGGTATTTTATTGCGCATATCTCATATTATAAAAAAAAAATACTAAAAAAATATAACAAGACCTTCCAAAAAAAAAAAAGTCTTTATGTAGAATTAAATCAAATTATGTATATAAGAGAAGAATGATTATCTGATATGTTTAAAAGTTGAGTTTCTCCAGCCGCAGCTGCGTAAATAGATGAATTAAAGCGTAATTTATTCTTTTGTTCAAAATAAATTTTGTAATAGTAATCAGATTAGAAAACATGAGTCTGACACAATTATGTATGACCAGTTGTGTTCGATGCTACTAGCGTGGGGAAAATAAATTTGTTCAAAAAACTTTGAATTTGCGTTTTCCGAAAAATCTTTTGATGTAAAATGAATTTCTTAAAAGAACAACAATTATATACTATTGCATATTTTGATCGAATCAAGATTAATAATAATCTTTTTTTTTGAATTTGTAATTTAATTGGATGCTTAGAAAGTTTCATCTCTCTGTTTCAGCAGTTTCCATCTAAAAAAATGTGAGTTTTTACTTTTACTTTACTGCCCGAGAGGGACTGCTCAGACTAGGAACCAAGTCTGTAGAGCATAGATGACCTTCCCGGTCCCCTTTATAGATATAATTGAAAAAGAAAATGCAAAACCCACCGGTAAGCGCGACAGAGGGCGGGGTTGTGAACAATAGATAAACACTGGGCAGAGGATGATAAAAACAATGACAATAACACAACGGCAAGTGACGGCTCGACAGCTTCTAGCACTAGAAGATGGTGCACTATAAACAATTTTCAAAAGTAAGGGACACTGGCTTGAAGTAAATACATATAAACTTAAAAAACTGTAGCATAGCGACACAAAGATGAATCCGACTAGAACTCTGCGGACAAGGAGTATATGCACTGCAAAAAAAAGTGTTGATTTTACAGTATAATACTAGAATCCCAGCTGACAGTATTATACCGTAAAATTAACAGTAATAAACAGTAATACTGGCAGCTGGGATGCTAGTATTATACTGTAAAATCAACACTTTTTTTGCAGTGTGGTGGAGAACACAAGATGGCGCTACTGAAAATAAAAATTTGAGATTTAAGAAGACTCTCAAAATTTTATTCAGAAAATTCTGCATAAATCTCTGCGTACAGACATACGTGCACATTCACATACGAACGCATGAATACGTATGTGAGTGTTCATTATACATCATAGACAGGTGAAATAAAATCATATGAGTTGTAATTTTACAACTGATTAAAAAAATGGCCAAGCCAGGATTCAAACCAGGGACCTCTTGGCTTAAGCTTCCAATTCTATGCCAACTGATCTATCCTGAACGAATTTGGTGAACAGATTTCACCATCTTTCCTTATTCATCATGGCATCTGGTCTGTTATTTAAAAAAGCTCAACAGAATAAATCGCAGGAAATGGAACTCCCGTAAACGGTGGATACGTAATTACACTTGATTAATTTTAACACAATTATTTTAATTGGTAAACAATTCCTATGAGTTATAATTTTCCAACTGAGTGAAAAATCCTGGCATGGACACTTTTTCACTTAGTTGGAAAATTACAACCCATATGAATTACTTACCAATTAGAACAATTTAGTTAAAATTAATCCAGTACAATAAATTTAATTTTCTATATGTTTCCTAGAGCTTTTAAAACAATGGGGGTGAGTAACATAGGAGTGGCTGGCAGATTGAGATGCCATGTAGATTCAGCAAGGTGGTTACCAAAAGATCAAAGAGAAAAGACACAAGAGTCATCTGGGAAGGGAGGCCTACCAAATGGCTTAAGCACTCACAAGGCTTGTCCAGAAGAGTTGGTCTCTTAATTTTGAACCAATTCCAGATGAGAGACCTGCACCTGGATTGGCACCCCCAGAGGTAACGCAAGAGAAAAGACGCAAGAAAGATTTTAGGAAAAAAAAGTAATACCGACTTCAAATTTGGCATTGTTTAGTGAGATTGGTTTGTCACAACATGTTTTTTTGTGTTAATCATTTATTGTCATCCATATTCCCTTTAAATCTCATTGTTATCAATATCGCCTATTTTGACGGAGAGTTGACTATCGTATATGACAGTTTTTTATGTGTCTTTTTAAAACAAAATTTATGCATGTTACGATGATTTATTGAAAGCGCAAAATGGTACTGCATAACGGAATTTTGCATACACAGATAGTCAGACAAACACACCACTTTTGGATAATGACTGAAATTTATATACGAAGCCAACCCTTTAAAAAAAAAAAAAACGTATTATCTATTGCAAAGTTATGCGTGGGCATACATAAAATAATGAATGTATGCAAACGAATTGTATAACTTCTTTGTGTAATTTAATTGTCTAATTTGAAGTCGGTTAAAAATAAACAAATTGTTTCAGAGTTTGCGGATTAAATGAGATAAAAACTGTACTTTCAGTATATGATAATGCACATTGAAGATACGTTGTTTTCTCTGCTGTGTATCAAAATATTACCGATTTTCGTTTTTTAAAGCTCTCACATCCTACTGTGTTCTGTACCATTCGACTTGTCTTGACTGTTTTCTTCATGATATAGCAGTGTTCTGATTTCTAGTTTAAAATCTCGTAAAAATGCACAGCACTTTAACATTGATGACGAAATATCAACTGCGAAAAATGTGAAAAATATTTAATGTATAAAGTGGCATTTTCTCAGTAAGAATGTTTCACAGCAACGCAGTAAATATCTCTGATGACAGGATGACGCAATGACAGCAAGAATATTTATAAGGTAAAGCCAGGAGAGATGGCGCGGTCGGAGAGATTGCACACATAGAGGTTCGGGGGGGGAAGGAGTAGAGTGAGTGCGAAGCGACTCCAGGTAATTGTACAACAGTAGTAGTAGAGTGTCTACTTGAAATTGCACGTTGATTGTTTTGAGCGTCTAAGATAAAGCATTGCTATTTTGATTTGTTTTCCCAAAGTAAGTGCTTGAATTTTCATAGCTATTCATCAGAATTTTTATACAATGTCAGTAATACAAAATATTTTAAACTTAAACGATTTCTCATAAGCAACTAATCTAGACTAACGATGAGAACATCAACGGTCCGTTTTAGTGGCGGCCATATTAAAATAAAAGGCCGCGCAATCTCACCTACCGAAATTGGAGAGTTTGCGCATCTGCTATTTAGGAAAGATGGCGCATTGTTCCCATTAGTTTACATGCTAGGAGAGATTACGCAGCTTATTGGTAAATTTGCATAAAAATTTTTTAAATGAAAATGGACTAATTTTAAGTTAAACGTGTCATCAAGAAACTTAATGTTATTTAGTAATCTTATCTGGACTTGCTTTTTCTGATTCTTTATTTTTTTTACCCTTTAATTAAAATTTTTTAATCGTTTTTTAAATTATTTCCTTTTTCTGATTCTTTAATCATTAGGTTGAAATATTCACTCCTAATAAAATAATATTTGTTCACAAAAATCTTACAACAATGTTATTTAAGTGTAATTATTATTGTTAACAATTTAATTGTAGTTATTATTAGTAACAATCTCTCCTACCCATGTGCGCAATCACACCAACCCTGTAAGGACAGATTGCGCAAAAAAACTTTCTTGGTTTTATTACAACTGTTCTATTAAATTGCAATATAACAATAAAATAGCAATGGAAATGCATAAAAAACAATTGAAGTAAAAATTATTCGTGGATAGTTTAGCAAAAAATTAATATTTAGATTTTTTATTGTTATTCTTTTGAATTGTGCGCAGACTATCCTAGCTTTACCTTATGGTTCGCTCAAACGAAAAGGAGACCGAGTACACTGTAACAAAGGACAAATGTTTCTTAATCCTTTGAACTCTTGCTTATTAAAGTTTTGAAAATAAGGTAAAGCTAGGAGAGTCTGCGCACAATTCAAAAGAATAACAATAAAAAATCTAAATATTAATTTTTTGCTAAACTATCCATGAATAATTTTTACTTCATTTGTTTTTTATGCATTTCGATTGCTATTTTGTTGTTATGTTGTAATTTAATAGAACAGTTGTAATAAAACCAAGAAAGTTATTTTGCGCAATCTGTCCTTACTTGTTTGGTGTGATTGCGCACATGGGTAGGAGAGATTTTTACTAATAATAACTACAATTAAATAGTTAACAATAACAATTACACTTAAATAACATTGTTGTAAGCTTTTTGTGAACAAATATATATAACGTTATCACTTTAGGGGAGAGGGGGGGCGGCACTTGATATCGGAAGATATCTATAGTGGGAGGGGGGGTAATCTTTTAATATCCTTATCATTAAAAAAAAAATTACTTTTTTGTAAATTTTCCTTTTACATCAAAATTGTTTGTTATCTTTTTTTAGTCTGTCGTCCTTTTTATGAAAATACAACGTTATTAAAGTCAATAAATGATTATGAAATCATTTCATTTCAAAATATAGAATCCCCAACGTTCGGAACTCTTATTGTACAGCCATATGCGCTTATAATCCGCTATTGGAGAAACTAGGTGCTAAACACATTTGACTGAAATGATACTTGTGTTGACTAATAAAGATAAGACAAAAAATGTTGTCCACCTGTTTTATTGATAAGAAGTTGTACTTTCCTTTTCCCCCTTCAGGGGCAAGTGGATGAACACAATATTACTGCTGAATGTATTATGTAACAAAAAGCTATTATTAAATACTTTCGAATAGTAACCATATATTTTAGGTGTTATTTGATATAATTTCATGTATAATAGTGGTACTTTATTGATTTTATCTCTTCATCTGAATAAGTAAAGTATGTGAATAATAAATGTGTAATCATTATCTGTATAAAAATGAATAAAATAAAACATTATTTAGACATTGATAACATTATCATTATGGAGGGGGGGGGGGAAATTCAAGGAATGATAACGTATGATATCGTAAAGGGGGAGAGGATCCAACATTACTAAAAAGTTGATAAAGTTGTATGTACAGCCCCTAATACATTGAATCCAGTCACTTGTCGAAGTTGTCTCCTGGTATAGTTCCAGATATTCAGTGCACTCATCCTCCTTGCCCTTCGTTTTATTTCCTTCAATTTTGTTCGCGCTCACTTTTTCTGGAAGCACCTTATCTTCATCTGTTTACTTTTTTGTAGCTGCTTTCTTCTTAAGTCTTTTCTCATGTATATTTTGTGAATCAGTAACATTCGTTGCACTTAGTTTCATTTTTGATTTCGATGGCATTAAACTACTTGGAATTGGTGAAAGCTTTTCCAAAACTTTCGTAGGTGTATTTCTGAGAGTAACATTAGACTCCCTAAAAGTTTATGGTTGACAAATGCATGTAGTTGCTGCAATGGGATGCGAGGATAGCCCTAGAATAGAAGTTTGGGCTTAATTGGTTGTAACGAGTACTGTTGCTGAAACGGATTCGTGATCTGTGGATTCTGATGGTAACTCAAGGGTTTCAGAAACAGTTTGATTCATGCCTTGATCACAGCGTAGCAAATATGAGTGTTCTGGAATCACTTCAATATTCAAAGGGTAAATTCCAGGTTTAGATAATCATGTGTTTTAAAAAATTATTTCAAAATTGATTTATTCATTTTACATGTCATTTGCAATTTATGCAAATTTACCAATAAGCTGCGTAATCTCTCCTAGCATGGAAACTAATGAGAACAATACACCATCTCTCCTAAGTAGCAGATTTGCAAACTCTCCAATTTCGAATTTCCAATTTAATACTCTCTATCAATACTCTCCAATTTCGGTAGGAGAGATTGCGCGGCCTTTTATTTAAATATGGCCGCTACTAAAACAAACCGTTGATATTCACACTGTTAGTCTAGGTTAGTAGCTTATGAGAAATCGTTTAAGTTTAAAATATTTTGTACTACTGACATTCTATAGAAATTCTGACGAATAGCTATTAAAATTCAAGCACTTACTTTGGTAAAACAAAACAAAATAGCAATGCTTTATCTTAGGCGCTCAAAACAATCAACGTGCACATTCAAGCAGACACTCCACTACTGTTGTTGTACAACTATCTGGAGTCGCTGGGCGCACTCTACTTCCCCCCCCCCGACCCTCTATGTGCGCAATCTCTCCGCCCGCCCATCTCTCCTGGCATTACCTTATGCTAAAAATACACTATACTGCAAGAAAAATTTGTCGATTTTACGGTATAATACTGCCACCCAAGCTGCTAGTATTATACAGTAAAATTAACAGTAATAAACAGTAAAAAAAGCAGTAATACACTGCCGCGCATACGTGGTAGCGTATTACTGCTTATTTTCTTGATTATTACTGTTAATTTTACGGTTTAATACTAGCAGCTGGAATGCCAGTATTAAACCGTAAAATCAACAAATGTTTTCTTGCAGTATATAAATGTGATTTGGGGACAGCCGGAAACTGGTCTATATAATTAAAATTTTTTTACATCTCCTCTTTAGGTGTGGGTGGTTTGAAGATTTTCCCCTTCAGTGCTCTTTGACATCATTTCAGCATGCAAACACTAGAAATGACAATGCGAATTTATTTTAAAATTACTACAATTGTAAAAAAAAAAAAAAAAAATATTATTATTTGCTAGAAGTGTTCAAGATAAAAAAATAAGTAAACTCTTAAAAATCTTTTATTATTAAGCTCAAAAAACACAAAATCTCTAACTCAAATTAGCTCGGGAAAGCAATTACATATTGATAGAGCGTGCTACTGCCATGTAGGTGTGGAAATGAGACGCAAAACATTTGAATTGTGTTATCCATTTTAATATCAAAGAAATTTGATTGCAAATATATATATTTTTTATTTATCTGGACAGAAATTCACCCACCAAACCCTAAAGGGTTAAATTAGAAAAATATTAGCTACAACATCTTCCGAGTTACCGACGATTCCGAAAATCGTTTTTTATCTTTATAAACCTCAGAAACTAATATATTTTCGAGATTTAAAGAAACATATATAAAAACAAAGTTTCTTTTCTTGCCACCGATTTTCGAAAGTATTTCTGAGTAGTTTTTAGAGTGTATTAAAAAGTGTCATAGCTGGAACATAGGCTTTTCGGCTGCTATGAATTCCCAAGTAAGCATTTTCATGATCAACAAACTTGTTTTACAGACAAAGATGACAAATTAACAGCATTAACATTAACATTAACATTAACATTAACATTAATATTATTTTGTTTCACTTGCATGTATAAATTCAATTACGCAGCTGGAAATGTTTAATTGAGATGTGATAGTATCCTAAAATCCGATATTGTGGTTTGGCAAAACTGATTATTACATGATAAAAACTACTCGGAAACGTTTCCAAAAATCCGTGGCAGAAAAAGACGCTTTGCTTTTACAAATGCTCTAAATTTCGAAAATATATATTGGTTTCTGTAGTTTCTAAAGATAAAGAAGGAATACTATGAATATAACTTGGAAGAGGTTATTATATATTTTCGTACGTGATCATATTATATTTTCATAGATTAAGAAACATTTGTACTTTTTTACAGTGTACGGTGTGACCTCTTCAGTAAAAATCCCCTTTTCATTTGGGCGAATCATATACTTTAAGTTTTAGGTGGTAGAATAAATTTTTAAATTCTTAATTTATACACATTATTTGATTTATTATAAATCTGACAAATTCAGATGAAAATGCCCTAATTATCGCACGTGACCTTGAATAACATGCGCAAAAACAACAGGAGTAATGGAACAGGATTATAATTAAACAACGTTTTATTTAATAGTTATCTTATCTTTTATAAAATATCTGTTTTTATAATAAGGCATGCAAATGAACTCTTTAGAGCTGGAATGTAATAATTCTTTTATAGGTATAACTAAAGAAAAAAAATGAAACACAACTTATTAGCAAATTCTAACTAAAACTTTAAACTTAAAATTTACGCATCATATATTTAATATGAGTGGTTTTAAATTCATATGTATAAAATAACAAATTCTTTAACGTTTCAATCCAGCAATAA
This sequence comes from Maratus michaelseni, assembly GCA_963931845.1. NCBI lineage: Eukaryota > Metazoa > Arthropoda > Arachnida > Araneae > Salticidae > Maratus > Maratus michaelseni. The sequence goes on from OZ007591.1 coordinate 251,430,384, forward strand.
TAAGGAAACTTTAATTGTTAAATTACTAATAATACTTTAAATATTCAATGTATATTCTTGATATGCATTTCATCAGCATGTGGCTGCAAAAATTTTAATTATGATCCAAGTGTTAGAAGACAGAATAAATATTTAATTTTCAATTACACATCGTAAAAAATATCCAAGTAAAACTCTGAGAAAATCCTGGCAGTAGAGATTTCAATCAAGTTTCTTAAAAAAGCAAAACCCAGCTTTACCTTTATAAGGAATGGTTTTGTCCGTAAACGCATGCCAGTAATTCAAAATTATAAGTTCAGCCCGTAACATTTACGGGATTTGACCGTTAAGCTTGAAAAAGTGGCATTTCTCGTAAACTTATACGGTTAGTACCTGCGAGTGAATTTACATATTTTTTGTTATAGCGTTACACAGAATATCATGATTTATTTTAAATCTAAGAAGTCTTAGAAAAAACAAACATTACTTTGATTCATGGATAGAGCTTTGAATAACATACTATATAATGCAATAAGAGCAATAAAATAATATTTTAATTAATCAAATTATTTATTTGATTTTTTTTATGTAATTTTATTTGAATAGCATGGATAAATGATAAGAGTAATACAATTCCTGAAATATTGGAGTAGTCGTTCATACAGTTAGTTCTCTCTTTGCCATCTTTAGTTAATACATTCAAATAATTATCAAATATTGAATTAAATTATTTGCAGGTTTCCTCATGCAGGATATAAATGAACAGATATATTGTCGAACATAATCACACTTTTATAAAACAAAACTAAAAACTAACACTAAAAATTTTAAAACACTATTAAAATCGTTGAATTAACATAGATCTAAGCATTATATATTTAATATTACGTGCATTTTAAATTACCTTAAATACTTCCGCCTGTAAACTACAAATACATTAATGTTTTCAATTCATCACTTATAATAAAACTTTAATTGATAAAAGACCAAAATTACTTTGAGTGGTTCATGGATATTTAATTCACCTTGTCTTCACTAGAATAAAAATGACAATCAAATTCTTTTAAAGGTTAAATCCTCCAGAATATCTGAAAAGGAAAAGGAGAAGGAAGTTTGATTCATTCTAAATAAATGTTACAAATGAAAAGTTTAAAATTGTTAATGCATTATCGACATATATCCGGTATTCATATCGGGAAATATGTAACAAAATCGAATCCTGTTAAAAGAGACTTCATGGGACTGTCAATATCAATTAGCTATAATTAAATGATGTTTCTGAAATCAATGTCCACTGTTCTTTTGAAAATATTTTACAATTATATTTTTTAAGATACAGATTTTACTGAATAACAACAATATTATTTAAATATACGCACAATCGCTATAAAAATAAAATATCACAACCATTCAAAAAATCTATTTTAAAATGAAAATATATGAACATTGTAAAAGAGAATTTAATGGAATGACATTTTTTAATCTTCAATAATTGTATAGAACTAAAAACTTTATTTAGCTATTGTTATAAAAATTAAAGGAGAATTGTACTTTTAAAATAGTATTTAAATATAAAATTGGATTAACTCTTAAAGTTGCTTTCGGTTTTTCCTCCAGTACTGTTTTCTTTGGAAGTGCATTTTGAAGGCACTTTCGAAAACGCCTGATTACCAACGGGGTAAACTTCTACAAGTAAAAATGAATAGAATTTTTTTAAATTCATGACAGTAATTTTACATGAATATGGCATTTAAATAAGACAGAAATTTTTATTAAATTTACTGGTGGAAGTTCACTACGTTGGTAATCAGGCTCTGAAATTCAGATGGACGCGTAACTGCTTTGGGGGATAGACTCAGATGGACGCGCTGAGCAAGTTCGTAACGGCATAAGGGTTAACGGAAGTTACAAACCTTTAAACCTAAACATACTGTTTTAGATTCTAAAAATGTGCTGAACAAAAATAAAATGACACCATATTTCATTTAGGATGTGTTTTCTGTAATATAGATTAATAGTGCGTGACAGCGGACACAAATCCTATTATCTATTCTACTAAATGGAAATGTATTAAACAAAGGTTACATTTACCAGAAGAAAAAAAATATTGTGTGGAATTGAAAAATAAATATTTTAATTAATTATAATGCATTTATTAAATTATTAAATTGCTGTTTTAAATCTGTTAATTAGATTAAAACAGATAAAAAATATGTTACTATAGGTTTAGTGCTCCATACCATCCAGCTACAAATGGTCAGGCAGAGAGATATGTGCAGATTCTTAAAAAAAGGTTAAAAGCCTTATCTTCAGAATCTGGTACTTTACAGATGAAAATAAATAACTTTCTTTTACAATATAGAAAGATGCCTCATGTTACTACGGGGGAAAGTCCTGCATCTCTATTTCTAAAACGAAATATAAGAACGAAAATAGATTTGATAATTCCAAGCGTTACAAATTTTATGCATGATAAACAAAATGCGAAAAAGGCCAATTCTAAAGTAAAAGAATTTCAAATAAACCAGAAAGTGGCTGTAAGAAATTATACTCCTGAAGCCAAGTGGAAAATTGGTCGCATTATTGCAAGAGAGGGCAAGTTGCATTATAGAATTCAAGTTGGTTCGAATATTTGGAAAAGGCATGTTGATCAGATAACTAATGTCGGTTCGAAGATACATCTAACTAATGATTCAAATTCTGAAGAGAATGGTACAGAAAGTCACAAAAGTGATAATGCAGTTGTTAATCAACGTGATTATCAACTAATGCCTCCTAGTACTCCAGTTCCTCGACCAGCTAACTCAGTTGTCTCATCTGCTCCAAATCCTCAACCAGATGACTCTGTTGTTCCATCTACTCCAAATCCTAAACCAGATGACTGTGTCCTCCCAAATACTCCAAGTCCTGCTCCAGTAGACTCTAAAGTGAAATCCATGGTGCCCAATACTTCTATTGATGATGCTAAAGATACTTTAATTAACTCTTCTTCTTCCCAACAGGTACCTAGAAGATCCACCAGGAAAAGAAAAGCTCCATGTAAGTTTCCAAATAAGGAGGGGAGAGTATGTGATGTTTAGTTACTAATATAAGTACAAGATGGCAGCACCACAGCCGGTTATTCTGTCACCTATCGGTAAAAACTTTGTTTACTGTTAAGAATGTATCTGTTACGTGTTTTGTGTAGATGTACGTGTTTGTGAAGTTAATGTAAATTAAATGTGTTTTATAGTCCACCTCGAGTTATCCATTATGAAGTTGATTCAATTACTTAATTTAAGTATATAATATAGAATAATAACCATAAAAATTAATCACCTTTCTGATAAAATAATTATTTGATTTATTTAATATAACTTAAGATTCATATTTACTGCTTCTCTGATTGAATTTACCTTGTCCCGCAGTGGCGCGGACGAATAAGCTCGGTTCCCGTAAGATCACCTAAAGTGAAGCAACATCGACCGTGGTCAGTGCTTGGGAGGGTGACAACCGGTCTCAACTGCGGCTGCTGTGGGACCGTGTACGTTAATGGGAGTTGGTGCACGTAAAATCTGTTCGTGGCTCCAATGTCCTTCAAGTTTAGAATAAGCGTTACCTCTGGGGATGCCAATCCAGGTGAAGGTCTCTCATCTGGAATTGGTTCAAAATTAAGAGACCAACTCTTCTGGATGGGGCTTGTGAGTGCTTAAGCCATTTGTTAGGCCTCCCCATCCAGCTGACTCTGTCTTGACTCTTGAATTTAGCTTGAAGTTTGTTTAAAGGAGTTATACAAGATCAGAAATAAAAGTTTATTTAGAAAATTACAATGTATTTCAGTTATACTTATTATCACAATTATAGTAATTCAATGAATATAAATTATAATTATAGTAATTCAATTATGTGGTTGTGACATGAAGCATTCATAACAGTAGTGGAGTTTTTCTAAATGTTAATATATGTATAATAAAGTAAAACATAAAACAAACTACGATGGTGTTATGGGCACTACATTTCGAAAAAAAATGATACAATTGAAATGCATTAAAATGCGCTAAACAAAAATATATTTCTGGTTTTCTATAACATATTTAAACAGTCTTCAACCAAAAATCAGAGAGCTTGTAAATATAAACCTTATATTATATTAAAACAATCAAACTATTTTAGAAAAAATGACCCTCTCAGGAGGCTAAATATCGATGCCTCTTTCAATCCCTTGACCTACACTTTTTAATTGCAGTTAACCAGCAATTTCTATTTGAATTGAATTTTCAATTGATTTTAATGAAAATCTTTGCAAGGTGTTTGTTTTAGAACGGAAAAACTTTACTGAAATCCCAAGACAATAATTTGTTAAAAAATAGTTTAATTAAGATTCATTGGATGTCTTGCGTAAGAGCTGCAACTGAAATTTCTTCAAACAAACATTTTTGTATGGAACTGCAAAGTTCCATACAACATTTCATTAATTGATTATATTATTTTCTATTCCAAAAGAATTGTATGTTAGCCGTATTATTAGTCTATTTATTTTCCCTTAAATCTTTTTAATGCACGACGTATCCGTAAAAGGAATACACAATTTCGATATTCTTCTTTGAAAAGCATGTAGAATAAAAAGTCGTGCATTATTCCGAAACACACAGAGAATACATATAATATTTTGTTTTTAAAACATTCGTAGACTCTACATTGGTGCTTGGCATTGCGCAAATCAAAAATTTCAACTTTTCTGTTCTTCCAAAAAAGTGTACAACCATGTGTCTAAATTTAACATGGAAAAGTGTATATAGTGCGTTAAGAAATTATAAGACCACTTTGATTTTGAAACTTATGAAGTAAATAAAGGTTCTAATTATAGTTTAAACACATGAGATATCAAAATACAACATATTTATTAAAATTAGTTTTTTTTTTGAATAATTCAAAAAATAAGTATGTTAACAAAAATATAAGCAATTTTGAAAAATATACTGTTAACAAATTATAAGACCACTTGTCTAAAAACAAAAATAATATGTAAATTAATACGATATTGGTCCTCCACTTTTCCTTATAACCTCAAACACTCTGTTTTTCATAGAAGTGACTAGGTGATTAACTACAGATTCAGAAATATTGTACCATTCTTTTATAATGGCTACTTCTAGTTCATTGGCTTCCAGTTCATTAAAAACTGTTTATTATCAGCATAAACTTTGAGACTCAATACGCACCAAAGATTTTCCATAGGGTTCAAGTCTGGACTTCGACTTGGCCATGACAAAACATGATTTTTTTTCTTTTTAAACCATTGCTGCGTGGATTTAGACACATGGCAAGAAGCATTGTCCTGCTCAAACATCCAGTCAGCACCACCTAAAAAAGGTCCAAACGGTATCAAATGATCATATAACATAGCCTGATATTGCGCAGAGTTCATACGTCCTGAAATTTGGGTTAAATCGTATAATCCATCATGACTAAAAGCTCTCCAAACAATTACTGATTCTCCTCCCATTTGTCGACTGAAGCATTGTTTAGGGTCCTTCCTCAAATCATGCCAACAGTGTTTATAACCATCCGGACCATCAAGATCAAAAAAATTTTTCATCTAAAAATATCACTTGTTTCCATTTCTTATCCCATGACATGACATTTTTAGCCCATTTCAGTCTTTCTTCTTTATGATGTTTCAATAACCTCGTTTTTTTCAACAGTTTAATGCATTTTTCATTACTATTTGATTTCAGACTCTGTTACGTGTGAGGTTCTTTTTCTGAAACGGTTCGAAATTTCCCGAGTTGAAAGACTTTTTTGAGTTGATAATCGATATATTTGTCGATCATCCCGTGCTGTCAAAATCCTTTTTCTTCCAGATCGTTTAATTTTATTTGAATCATTTTTTCTAATTATTTCATTGTGAATAGCAGTTTTAGAACGCTTCAGTAACCGAGCTATTTCTCGTACAGATTTACCAAGAACCCTTATAAAACGAAAATTTTCTTACTTCGCTCACAGACAACTCTTTACTAAGCGGCATCTTCAAATATATTGTAAATAACACTATCTAAACCTGCACCTTTGCTTCTTGGAAATACTTTCACGATATACAAACGCTTACGTTTTATAATGATTCTGATGTGACGTATGATATGCTAATTTCCTCAGGTGGTCTTACAATTTCTTAACAGTCACCTTATTTACGTTTAAAAAAAAAGATTTTAATAAAATGCAACTTAAATTTTAATGTAGAAAATATAACAGAAAGCGTTCTACGATCAATTTTAAATACGCACGCTAAAAATTTGCATATTGTGTCTTCTTCTTCAGAAGTGCACCAATTCGTTAGTGGTCGTATAATTTCTTAAGGTACTGTATTTATAACTTTATTAGTTTTGTACCAGATGACAGTTGAATAACTTAGTAGAAGAAGATGTTATGCAGCAAAATTAAATTTCGAGAATATTAATGAATCAATAAAATTTGTTGTAAATGTTATTGATTTATTTTTTGTGCTAGCATATGTTTGAAATAGTAATAAGTGGTACTAAACTCTCTCAAAAAACTTAGCATTTAATTTTCAAATATTTAAACTATCAATATTATTTAAATTATTAAATAAAAAAATTAAATATATTAAAAAGTAATGTCCGACATCTTCAAGATTAATGAGATACTTAGATTTTAGCTGCATCGTATGATAGATTGCCTTATAAACCCGTTCATCCATAAAACAATTTTTGAGAAAAACGTAACATAACTCTTCAATTATGCCACAATCAACTTGCAGGCTAAGTATTTATTGGGTTGAGGAAAAAGTAATTTCGTTTTTTTTTCATGTTTTTCAAAGAGAATTTATTCATATAAATTTCAAACACTAATCAATGATATATGTGTCGTTTTGATCGATAACCGTTTGACACTTTTCCAGTAAAACCATAATTCCGTCACTGTAGAACTTCTGAGATTTCTGGGTGAAAAACTGAACCAAGTGATTTTCACAAGCCTCTTTTGAAGCCAGCTTTACACCATTAAGATAGTTCTGCAGAGATCGAAACAAATGGTAGTCGGACGGGTAAAGGTTCAGGCTATAGGGTGGAGGCATCAAAACTTCCCAGCCAAGCTCTCTCAATTTTTGCCGAGTCACTAAAGATGTGTGTGGTCTGGCGTTGTCGTGATGGAAAACAATGCTTTTCCTGTTGATCAATTCTGGTCGTATTTTTTAATCGCCTACTTCAATCGCATTTGTTGTTGACAATAGAGAGTCGAATTAATGGTTTGGCCAGGTTCTAGCAGCTCATGATGAACAATGCCTTTCCAATCCCACCAAACACTCAGCATTACCTTCCTTGGCGTCAATCCGGGCTTTGCCACCGTTTGTAAAGCTTCTCCGGGCTTCGACCATGATCTTTTTCGCACATTATTATTGTACGTGATCCACTTTTCATTGCCCGTAATCATTCGTTTAAAAAATGGCTCGATTTCGTTTCGTTTCAGCAACGATTCACAAATGGAAATTCGGCCCATCAAAATTTTCGCTGTTAATTCATGCGGAACCCAAGTATCGAGCTACTTTTGGTATCCAATTATGTAAATGGTTCAAAACTGTTTTTTGATCGATATTTAGTTCCATAGCGATGTCTTGAGATGAAGTATGTCGGTTTACCTCGATTTTGTTAAGAATTTCATCGACATTTCTCAACGTTTGGTCGGCCAGGGCGAGGTTCATCTTTAACATCAAATTTCCGGAACGAAAACGAGCAAACCAATTCTGACACTAGCGTTGACTTAAACACTCATCACCATAAACGCCACACAATTTTTGATGAGCCTGCGCTGCATTTTTTACTTTTCGGAAATAGAAAAGCAAAACATGATACAAATGACCTTCTGGAATTCTCCATTTTCAAAGCGCAATAACTTTTGACTGAGTAAACAGATAACGCTGCCTTTATACCTAGAATGTTCTATGGACTGTTACCTTTCAAACGGTCTATAGTATGGCTTCATTGAATAAGCATTACTAGAGATATGCGACTTTAAAGTCATCTATTGGGAAAAAACGAAATTACTTTTTCCTCAACCCAATATATTGTGCAAAATTTGATAGGAATGGGTGATATTTTGTCATCAAATCTATGTGCGTGCACTGTATTCTATACTATGTAAGTCCTCTAAGTTTCCGTATCAAGTATGTGTTGATGAAAGAAACCGATTTTTATAAGAAAGTTACAAATGTGATTTAGCACGCAGTCGATTGAGTGGATACTTAAGCTAGGTAGCATCAGGATTTCAGCTGTGTCAATGGGGATGCCCCTCCTTCTGAGTTGAATTTGGTATGAGAATTATTTCAGTATTGAAGTAAAGAGATTTTGGATTTAAGGGAGGTTCCTTTTTAGTGAAGTGAAGTGCTATACATTGAACTTTGGTCATTTTTTATCAATAAATAAAGGAAGTCATTGAGTAGTATTGGTTTTGAGAAGATATTTTGTTGTTATTTTGCTGAACTTCTTCTGTGATTCCATCATAACTTGTTATATGAAATCAGCTGTTACTCACTTCGCACTACTATTCAAGCTTCAAGCTTCAAGATGTTGCATGCCATAATTCATTTAAATTATACTTCTCCGCGTGATCATGAACGTTGTTTTACCTCGAGGAGAAATCTCAAAAAAGGTTTGAGGTCTTCCAAACAAGTAATTAAAAAAAAAAAAACCCGACTTCAAGCGATTATTTCTTACCTTTGTGCTTTGTGACATTGTTGTCCTCATTAGAATGTTACACCGGTCAGATTATAACCTGACCAAAAACCAAATCGAATCGATGGTCGAGTCGGTTTCGGGTAAATTCTGGATTACCCAATCCACATTAATTTTAAAGAACATTTTTGCCAGTATAGCTCATTTTGACGCGCAGTAGACGGTGATATACTTAAATCTTTGATGTATTGCTGTAAAAAAAATTCAAGATACGATGATTATTTTTAAAAATGTAAAGTAGTACTGTGTACCATAACAAATAATATTTACAAATAAATGGCAGGCAAATATATAATTTTTAGATCCTAATGAAATTGAAACGAAACCATCAGCAGAACGAAACCTTTCCTGAAAAAAAGTATGAAAATCGAAGCATCCGTTCAAGAGTTATGCGTGGGTATATATAAAAGTAAAAGAACAACTACAACAAATAATACTATATATATGGATTGTATGCTCCCCTTCGTTGAAACTCTGATTAAAATCTAGGAATCAGCAAGGAAATTTGTAGTAAAAGGAAAAAAATCAACTAAATGTATTCCTTAGATAGAAAGAATTTTGCATTTCTTTCAGACCTAATACATTTCTGCACTGCAAAAAATAATTGTTGATTTTACAGTATAAAACTGGCTGCGCGGTAGCGTATTACTGCTTGCACGGCAGCGTATTACTGCTTATTTTACTGTTTAATACTGTTAATTTTACGGTATAATACTGGCAGCTGGGTGCCAGTTTTATACTGCAAAATCAACAATTATTTTTTGCAGTGTGCCACTTCGTGTATGACAGGCATTTTTGATTTCTTGTCAAAATTTTGCTCTTACTCGTTCAGTTTTTTTTAATGAAAATATTATATATTGATAATAATGTTCTGTATAATTAGTTTTCTCTTTAAAAAATCGTTCACTAGTTTTTTTTTTTTTAATTTTGTTATAATTTGTAAAATTAGATCATATTTTGTGGAATTTTTACTGTCCATAAAAAAGCTTTGTATATGAATGCTGAAAAAAAAATGTTTATTTTCTGATTTAGAAAACTTCTAGATCTACAATATAGAATGCGAAGAAAAAAGGCGAAAAATGTTGCTTCTTTATTCCTTCTACAAAATGATTAGAAAAATAATTGGAAATAAAAGACTATTTTATCATGTTTACATTTACTATGGTCACAAAGTTAAGTGCATAATGCTTCAGTTCCAATTCCTCCAAGTTTCCCATATGGTATTCAACTGGAGAATGCTTCAACAGTTTTAGCCGGAAACTCCTCAATCTTTTAAATATATGAATAGCATAGAAACTAAAATGAATATTTTAAATGTTGACTAGTTTATCATTATAAAACGTCGAAATGTACGATACTAGTAACGGTAGGTGTTCCCATTCCTCATAAAAAATTAGAAACAGAAAATTCTTGTTTTACTGTATGAAACCTTGTCCATAATAGCAGGTGCAAAAAAAAAAAAGTGACATTGGTAAATTTCTTTTTACTGAAAATTTTAGAAGCGATCATATTCATATATTGAAAATAGTAAAAAGGTGATTTATTTAAAATTCATAGTTATAATTAAAAGAAACTGGAAGAATTTCTTTCGTTACATTTTGAGAATAAACTTTCGCAATCACACTGTTAAAACTACAGGTGACACTTGGCACCTCCTAGGGGTGAAAGTCTTGTCCGACTGGTGACACCCCTAGGTTAGCCAGAATGGCACCCTTAACTAGGGTGAAAGGATGGCACCCCTAATCCAGGGTGCTCTAGGGGTGAAATAATGATACCCTAGGGGAAGCAATGGCACCCCTACTCCAAGGTGCCCAGCGGCACCCCACAAGGGAAAGCATTCCCAATCCATTGTGCATAGCCCCCCCCCCCTCTCTAGCAATTGTATTTATTGTTTTGAATCATGAAATACAAGGTGTTGATTCATTTTCACATTGAATTCAGTAAGGAAAATGATAAAAACTTCAAGATCACCAATAAGTATTGTAATTTAAGGCATTTGACCACGTTTGGTTCTTTTTTTCTTTTTTTCATGATAGATGTAATATTATATTTTTAAACTCAGTTTAAGTAAAAATACCAGGTGTTCAAGAAAAGTGGTAACATGGTTTATTTCTGTATGCTGTATTCGAATTATCTACCTTCTTAAGAAATTTTTTCAATGTACATTATTTATCTATCTCTTATAGTTATCTCTTTGTCAATTTCAAAAATTACTTATTAACAAGTAGCTGTGCTGACTACCTATGCACATTGAAAAAATAAATGCCAACTCTGGTGTTGATTTTTACATTTGTTCAAAAAACTTTTGCATATTTATTAAACTTTGAGACTCAATACGCACCAAAGATTTTCCATAGGGTTCAAGTCTGGACTTCGACTTGGCCATGACAAAACATGATTTTTTTTCTTTTTAAACCATTGCTGCGTGGATTTAGACACATGGCAAGAAGCATTGTCCTGCTCAAACATCCAGTCAGCACCACCTAAAAAAGGTCCAAACGGTATCAAATGATCATATAACATAGCCTGATATTGCGCAGAGTTCATACGTCCTGAAATTTGGGTTAAATCGTATAATCCATCATGACTAAAAGCTCTCCAAACAATTACTGATTCTCCTCCCATTTGTCGACTGAAGCATTGTTTAGGGTCCTTCCTCAAATCATGCCAACAGTGTTTATAACCATCCGGACCATCAAGATCAAAAAAATTTTTCATCTAAAAATATCACTTGTTTCCATTTCTTATCCCATGACATGACATTTTTAGCCCATTTCAGTCTTTCTTCTTTATGATGTTTCAATAACCTCGTTTTTTTCAACAGTTTAATGCATTTTTCATTACTATTTGATTTCAGACTCTGTTACGTGTGAGGTTCTTTTTCTGAAACGGTTCGAAATTTCCCGAGTTGAAAGACTTTTTTGAGTTGATAATCGATATATTTGTCGATCATCCCGTGCTGTCAAAATCCTTTTTCTTCCAGATCGTTTAATTTTATTTGAATCATTTTTTCTAATTATTTCATTGTGAATAGCAGTTTTAGAACGCTTCAGTAACCGAGCTATTTCTCGTACAGATTTACCAAGAACCCTTATAAAACGAAAATTTTCTTACTTCGCTCACAGACAACTCTTTACTAAGCGGCATCTTCAAATATATTGTAAATAACACTATCTAAACCTGCACCTTTGCTTCTTGGAAATACTTTCACGATATACAAACGCTTACGTTTTATAATGATTCTGATGTGACGTATGATATGCTAATTTCCTCAGGTGGTCTTACAATTTCTTAACAGTCACCTTATTTACGTTTAAAAAAAAAGATTTTAATAAAATGCAACTTAAATTTTAATGTAGAAAATATAACAGAAAGCGTTCTACGATCAATTTTAAATACGCACGCTAAAAATTTGCATATTGTGTCTTCTTCTTCAGAAGTGCACCAATTCGTTAGTGGTCGTATAATTTCTTAAGGTACTGTATTTATAACTTTATTAGTTTTGTACCAGATGACAGTTGAATAACTTAGTAGAAGAAGATGTTATGCAGCAAAATTAAATTTCGAGAATATTAATGAATCAATAAAATTTGTTGTAAATGTTATTGATTTATTTTTTGTGCTAGCATATGTTTGAAATAGTAATAAGTGGTACTAAACTCTCTCAAAAAACTTAGCATTTAATTTTCAAATATTTAAACTATCAATATTATTTAAATTATTAAATAAAAAAATTAAATATATTAAAAAGTAATGTCCGACATCTTCAAGATTAATGAGATACTTAGATTTTAGCTGCATCGTATGATAGATTGCCTTATAAACCCGTTCATCCATAAAACAATTTTTGAGAAAAACGTAACATAACTCTTCAATTATGCCACAATCAACTTGCAGGCTAAGTATTTATTGGGTTGAGGAAAAAGTAATTTCGTTTTTTTTTCATGTTTTTCAAAGAGAATTTATTCATATAAATTTCAAACACTAATCAATGATATATGTGTCGTTTTGATCGATAACCGTTTGACACTTTTCCAGTAAAACCATAATTCCGTCACTGTAGAACTTCTGAGATTTCTGGGTGAAAAACTGAACCAAGTGATTTTCACAAGCCTCTTTTGAAGCCAGCTTTACACCATTAAGATAGTTCTGCAGAGATCGAAACAAATGGTAGTCGGACGGGTAAAGGTTCAGGCTATAGGGTGGAGGCATCAAAACTTCCCAGCCAAGCTCTCTCAATTTTTGCCGAGTCACTAAAGATGTGTGTGGTCTGGCGTTGTCGTGATGGAAAACAATGCTTTTCCTGTTGATCAATTCTGGTCGTATTTTTTAATCGCCTACTTCAATCGCATTTGTTGTTGACAATAGAGAGTCGAATTAATGGTTTGGCCAGGTTCTAGCAGCTCATGATGAACAATGCCTTTCCAATCCCACCAAACACTCAGCATTACCTTCCTTGGCGTCAATCCGGGCTTTGCCACCGTTTGTAAAGCTTCTCCGGGCTTCGACCATGATCTTTTTCGCACATTATTATTGTACGTGATCCACTTTTCATTGCCCGTAATCATTCGTTTAAAAAATGGCTCGATTTCGTTTCGTTTCAGCAACGATTCACAAATGGAAATTCGGCCCATCAAAATTTTCGCTGTTAATTCATGCGGAACCCAAGTATCGAGCTACTTTTGGTATCCAATTATGTAAATGGTTCAAAACTGTTTTTTGATCGATATTTAGTTCCATAGCGATGTCTTGAGATGAAGTATGTCGGTTTACCTCGATTTTGTTAAGAATTTCATCGACATTTCTCAACGTTTGGTCGGCCAGGGCGAGGTTCATCTTTAACATCAAATTTCCGGAACGAAAACGAGCAAACCAATTCTGACACTAGCGTTGACTTAAACACTCATCACCATAAACGCCACACAATTTTTGATGAGCCTGCGCTGCATTTTTTACTTTTCGGAAATAGAAAAGCAAAACATGATACAAATGACCTTCTGGAATTCTCCATTTTCAAAGCGCAATAACTTTTGACTGAGTAAACAGATAACGCTGCCTTTATACCTAGAATGTTCTATGGACTGTTACCTTTCAAACGGTCTATAGTATGGCTTCATTGAATAAGCATTACTAGAGATATGCGACTTTAAAGTCATCTATTGGGAAAAAACGAAATTACTTTTTCCTCAACCCAATATATTGTGCAAAATTTGATAGGAATGGGTGATATTTTGTCATCAAATCTATGTGCGTGCACTGTATTCTATACTATGTAAGTCCTCTAAGTTTCCGTATCAAGTATGTGTTGATGAAAGAAACCGATTTTTATAAGAAAGTTACAAATGTGATTTAGCACGCAGTCGATTGAGTGGATACTTAAGCTAGGTAGCATCAGGATTTCAGCTGTGTCAATGGGGATGCCCCTCCTTCTGAGTTGAATTTGGTATGAGAATTATTTCAGTATTGAAGTAAAGAGATTTTGGATTTAAGGGAGGTTCCTTTTTAGTGAAGTGAAGTGCTATACATTGAACTTTGGTCATTTTTTATCAATAAATAAAGGAAGTCATTGAGTAGTATTGGTTTTGAGAAGATATTTTGTTGTTATTTTGCTGAACTTCTTCTGTGATTCCATCATAACTTGTTATATGAAATCAGCTGTTACTCACTTCGCACTACTATTCAAGCTTCAAGCTTCAAGATGTTGCATGCCATAATTCATTTAAATTATACTTCTCCGCGTGATCATGAACGTTGTTTTACCTCGAGGAGAAATCTCAAAAAAGGTTTGAGGTCTTCCAAACAAGTAATTAAAAAAAAAAAACCCGACTTCAAGCGATTATTTCTTACCTTTGTGCTTTGTGACATTCCTGTATTGTTGTCCTCATTAGAATGTTACACCGGTCAGATTATAACCTGACCAAAAACCAAATCGAATCGATGGTCGAGTCGGTTTCGGGTAAATTCTGGATTACCCAATCCACATTAATTTTAAAGAACATTTTTGCCAGTATAGCTCATTTTGACGCGCAGTAGACGGTGATATACTTAAATCTTTGATGTATTGCTGTAAAAAAAATTCAAGATACGATGATTATTTTTAAAAATGTAAAGTAGTACTGTGTACCATAACAAATAATATTTACAAATAAATGGCAGGCAAATATATAATTTTTAGATCCTAATGAAATTGAAACGAAACCATCAGCAGAACGAAACCTTTCCTGAAAAAAAGTATGAAAATCGAAGCATCCGTTCAAGAGTTATGCGTGGGTATATATAAAAGTAAAAGAACAACTACAACAAATAATACTATATATATGGATTGTATGCTCCCCTTCGTTGAAACTCTGATTAAAAT
Organism: Maratus michaelseni; assembly: GCA_963931845.1. Taxonomy (NCBI): domain Eukaryota; kingdom Metazoa; phylum Arthropoda; class Arachnida; order Araneae; family Salticidae; genus Maratus; species Maratus michaelseni. The sequence continues at coordinate 251,445,447 of OZ007591.1, forward strand.
CTAGGAATCAGCAAGGAAATTTGTAGTAAAAGGAAAAAAATCAACTAAATGTATTCCTTAGATAGAAAGAATTTTGCATTTCTTTCAGACCTAATACATTTCTGCACTGCAAAAAATAATTGTTGATTTTACAGTATAAAACTGGCTGCGCGGTAGCGTATTACTGCTTGCACGGCAGCGTATTACTGCTTATTTTACTGTTTAATACTGTTAATTTTACGGTATAATACTGGCAGCTGGGTGCCAGTTTTATACTGCAAAATCAACAATTATTTTTTGCAGTGTGCCACTTCGTGTATGACAGGCATTTTTGATTTCTTGTCAAAATTTTGCTCTTACTCGTTCAGTTTTTTTTAATGAAAATATTATATATTGATAATAATGTTCTGTATAATTAGTTTTCTCTTTAAAAAATCGTTCACTAGTTTTTTTTTTTTTAATTTTGTTATAATTTGTAAAATTAGATCATATTTTGTGGAATTTTTACTGTCCATAAAAAAGCTTTGTATATGAATGCTGAAAAAAAAATGTTTATTTTCTGATTTAGAAAACTTCTAGATCTACAATATAGAATGCGAAGAAAAAAGGCGAAAAATGTTGCTTCTTTATTCCTTCTACAAAATGATTAGAAAAATAATTGGAAATAAAAGACTATTTTATCATGTTTACATTTACTATGGTCACAAAGTTAAGTGCATAATGCTTCAGTTCCAATTCCTCCAAGTTTCCCATATGGTATTCAACTGGAGAATGCTTCAACAGTTTTAGCCGGAAACTCCTCAATCTTTTAAATATATGAATAGCATAGAAACTAAAATGAATATTTTAAATGTTGACTAGTTTATCATTATAAAACGTCGAAATGTACGATACTAGTAACGGTAGGTGTTCCCATTCCTCATAAAAAATTAGAAACAGAAAATTCTTGTTTTACTGTATGAAACCTTGTCCATAATAGCAGGTGCAAAAAAAAAAAAGTGACATTGGTAAATTTCTTTTTACTGAAAATTTTAGAAGCGATCATATTCATATATTGAAAATAGTAAAAAGGTGATTTATTTAAAATTCATAGTTATAATTAAAAGAAACTGGAAGAATTTCTTTCGTTACATTTTGAGAATAAACTTTCGCAATCACACTGTTAAAACTACAGGTGACACTTGGCACCTCCTAGGGGTGAAAGTCTTGTCCGACTGGTGACACCCCTAGGTTAGCCAGAATGGCACCCTTAACTAGGGTGAAAGGATGGCACCCCTAATCCAGGGTGCTCTAGGGGTGAAATAATGATACCCTAGGGGAAGCAATGGCACCCCTACTCCAAGGTGCCCAGCGGCACCCCACAAGGGAAAGCATTCCCAATCCATTGTGCATAGCCCCCCCCCCCTCTCTAGCAATTGTATTTATTGTTTTGAATCATGAAATACAAGGTGTTGATTCATTTTCACATTGAATTCAGTAAGGAAAATGATAAAAACTTCAAGATCACCAATAAGTATTGTAATTTAAGGCATTTGACCACGTTTGGTTCTTTTTTTCTTTTTTTCATGATAGATGTAATATTATATTTTTAAACTCAGTTTAAGTAAAAATACCAGGTGTTCAAGAAAAGTGGTAACATGGTTTATTTCTGTATGCTGTATTCGAATTATCTACCTTCTTAAGAAATTTTTTCAATGTACATTATTTATCTATCTCTTATAGTTATCTCTTTGTCAATTTCAAAAATTACTTATTAACAAGTAGCTGTGCTGACTACCTATGCACATTGAAAAAATAAATGCCAACTCTGGTGTTGATTTTTACATTTGTTCAAAAAACTTTTGCATATTTATTTTTTAGGTATTTGTGTAATTTTTATAATGTATCAAACTGATAAAACTGCTATTTTTATTTATGTTACACAATTTCATTTTATATTAATTTTAATCAACTTATTCAAATAAATGGAAACATTGTGCAAAACGCGTGCTATTTTGCCATAATGAGAAGAATTTTATAGCATTAAATTTTTGATATACTTATTAGTTTTTTAATTTGTGTCTTTTTCAGTCTAGTTAGCTTAAAATGCTCCGAGCTTTAAACAAACTGATTATGTGAGGGGAAGGGTAGAAAATCATTTCTGATACTTAAAAAAAAAAAAAAAAAAAAAGGGCCCCTTTACAAAAAAATTCTTTTTGATAAAATAGACTCTTTCATAAAATTCCATTCCGTAAAAACATACTCTCCATTAATTATTTTTATTTTGTTAGGTTTTAAAATGTGTAATTTGCAATGAAAACAAATTCACCAGGAAGGAAAACTTTAACAGAAGGATTTAAAGAAGTTATTATTATTAAATGCTTGGTTTGAATTTGAGTAGCTGGATTTCATCTTTTGTAATAAAATGTTATTTTTTACAAAAATATAATAAATTTCACAAAAACATGATAAATTTCTCAAAAATAACTTTTACTTTTCACAAAATGGGCCCAAGAAAAAAAAAAAAAAAAAAAAAAAGAAGAAGCTGCATCGACCCCTGATATAACTCATATGCAATGTTTAACTTAGCTGCAATAAACTAATTAATAATTCATTCTCTCTTTTGAAATTCATACAAAGTTGGAATTTGATCATATCATATGTAGGTTAATATATATGAGATACACCAGGTGTTAAAAAATAGTCAATAGACACCAGATAAATAAATGCCAATTAAGATGTTGGGTTTTGTTTAAGGTTTAGAAGTCATTTTACTTACAACTAAATTTTTTAATAAACGTTTTCAACTTTAACTCCCAGCCTAAATTGTAAATGGATATTTTTAGCTTGAAAACAATACAGAGTTTTGTTATCTTCAAACTCGTTAGTATTTCTTATAATTTGTTCTATTATTGTTATTTTTATTAAATATAGTGCAGATATTTATTTATCATTATTATTTTAAGATGCAGATTTTTTTTTCTGAGCAATGCTAGTTAAATATATTTACAAAACTCAATCATCTAAAACATTCTTATATCATACACTCATTCAGTCACACTTTGAAATGTTTCAGTGTTTTATTATTATTATTATTATCATATTACAATACAGGAGACTCACAAAACATTTTTCAAGGTAAGACACATTTATAAATCTCAAAATATCAATTCAGGAATTGCGATTTATTTATTTTGTTAATAATTCATAATATGTAATTAAGCATATTTTTATTTCTTTATTTCATGATCAAACACAAATTCTAAACAGGAAATCTCGATAATAAAAAGTATTTGATTAATAAAAATAAACTTAACAACTTATGTTTCAGCATTTTTTTATTATAATGCATCATTAAATCTATTTCTGGATGATTAGTAATAAAAACTGATGCGATAAAATTCATTAGATAAAAATATTAATAATACGAAATTATTATAAGCTGTAATAAGCTAAATCATAATTTAACAAACAAGTAAACAAGTGCTGCGACATAATTTCACGTTCACGAGATAAAAATCTCCACTTTCGACATCAAGATTCTAATGTTTTAAAATGCCTTACTTGAAAATAATGTATTGAGCCATTTATGATAATATAAAACATATCTAAATTATATATAACAATAATAAAACATAATATACAAAAACACTGAAACATTTCAAATACCTGTATTTAAAATGAGATTTCCGAGTACTTGTTAATGTTGTATCTTATCACGCGGCACGTGTTTGTGTACGCTGCGATTCTCAAAGGCAGCCATTGCTTTTCTCTACTGTTTAAGATCTAGTTGATGCCGCCGAGAAGAAGGGGAACTCGTAACATGCGCATGCGCACGCGCCAGTCTTCCTGTCGGGTGCCAATACGAAGTGCAAAGCACCTTAATTCGCTTCAAACACACAGTGAGGGGCGATTTGGCACCCCAAACACATTTTCAAGCCTCGATGGCACTTTAAGGTACCAACTGGCTCCGTCAAATCACCTCGAGGTCCCAAATGGCACCGGTTTGTCACCTCCAGTTTTAACAGTGCAGAGTCCACGACAAGTGTTAAAGTCAAATATAAGCGTTACTGGTGAGATTGTAGCTCCTTTCCTTATAACTCTGTAAAGAGTATGAAAAAATAAGCATGTAAAAACAATGTAAACAAAGTTATTTATACATTTTTCAGCAGTGAATTACGCCAGTAATCCTTGAATAAAAACCAGTGAATTCTTATCCTGCTTTTCGAAGCGTAAACCGACATAGTGAAAAATGTCTAAGCCTGGTACTGATGCCGGACCCTTGGAATAGCGCTCCAATGCTTTATCTTTGAGCTACGAGGACGAAACCAGCCTGGCATCTCTCAATTATATGTGTCGATAAGGCCGTGAAAAATGTCCAAGCCGGGGATTTAACCCTGACCCTTGGAACAGCCTTACCAACACATGTAAGTGAGAGATGCCAGGCTGAGTATTGCGCTCGTAGCTCAAAGGTAGAGCATTGGAGCACTATTCCAAGGGCCAGGGTTCGATCGCCGGTTTGGACTTTTTCACAGCCTTACCGACATATATAAGTGAGAGATGCCAGGCTAGGTATCGTCCTCGAAGCTCAAAAGTAAAGCATTGGAACGCAATTCCCAGGGTCCTGGTTTGATCTCCGGCTTGGACATTTTTCACTATGTTGGTTTACGCTTTGAAAAGCAGGATAAAAATTCACTGGTTATTATTTGATAAAAACAAAATTCTAATCCAGTAAATGACTGCACGGTTGCTACAAAAATGTACCCCTGGTTACAAGGAACTTAATTTTACGCCAAAATACGACAGCTAAAATGCACGAATTCGACATGAACCCGATTATAAAAGACTAAAAAATGGATTTGAATGAGAATTTGGACAGTTAGTCAGTAATCACTAAGTATTCCCTATTTCTGGTGACTAAATTTTAACGCCAAATTTGGCAGTATTTCGCAAAGTATTGTCAAGCTTAACAACAACATGGGGCAAGCAATCTCGCGTTACGGCCAAATGTCGAAATTCAGCCAGTTCACGAATTGGCCGAGATTTCTGGCCAAAGTCAGATGTACATGAAATGAGCAGTGTATTTCGGGCTTTGGATGACCAATTTCCGAAGTGGCTGGAAATTCCTGGCCAATATGCGAAGCGGTGATCCAAGACTGTGCATTAGGTGGCAATGGCGTGAACGTGGTAGGACGGATTGTTCCGTGCTGTGACAATATTATTCTGTTCGTGTGGAGAATTTCCCCTTCCTGAATTTTGTTCTGCGGGCGTCCATGTTGACAAACAAATATATTCAGTGTTTTGTATATGTAGAATTAGTTTTATGATGAATATATAATACTAAAGAGCAATCGAAAGAAAATCACAATCACAATAAAATTAGAGCATGTGCGTTGCCTTTGCTAATTTTCAGTCATCTTTTTTTCCCTACTAAATAAAGTTTACTTATAAAGCCTTGAAATATCTGAAGGTTAAACTTACTGTTTTTAACCTGTTACTTAAGTTGGCTTTCTAGCGTCACTTAATCATAGTGCATAAGTTTTGGTATTTATCATGTCGAGGTCCTGTGCCCTTCGCGTTCATATATCGCTAATAAAATAATCACTGTAACGGACTCACTTGCTATACGGGTGTGACTGTGCACTTCGCAGTCACAATTTGTTAATACGGCAATCACTATAACGGGTTTCCTAAAAAAAATAAGGCACTCTGAACGTTACGCCCATAAACAGCTGAAATTATAGTTCATTTAAAAATAAAGTAATCATAGACATGTAATAAAAATAAATAATCAAGATAAAGTAATCGATTAAAGATAAAATTCTAATTTTTTAATTATGGGATGAGAAATTGTCAAAAAGTACGTCAGTATCACACAATCATATCTTTTTATTTTAGTTTTATAAACCAAAAAATGCATTTCATGCTAAATATAGCATCAATTTTCCATACACTGTTAAAAATCTGCAGCATACTGTCCAGTCATTTAAACGTTTATATAGAAAACGGTTACATAATCATAACTTATCTCTATTCTGATCAATGAAACCGCTTCATACTATGGTCAAGTAACCCTTATTTATAAAAACGGTTGAATATCTGAACCGTTTGCTACAGATTTTTAACAGTGTCAATATAAACATAACGTCAATATAAACATAACATCATTTTCAACAAAATGTCATTTCCAAACTATAATACAGCAATCACTATAATAGGCCTTCATTAAAATGAGGTACTGTGTGCATCGCGCTCGTAGTTTGTTAAGTGGTTTCATGCTTACTGGCTAGAGAACTTTGCATACAAATAAACTAATTTTTTCTCACCATGAGCAACTGGCTTTTATGTCCTAATCTCAGTACCAACCGAGTTAAAAACTAGAACTTTACGATATTTGGACGAATTTGTTGTGAAACATTTACCACTATTTTGATGAAATTTCATTAAAACATTTCAATTTAAAATATAATAAAAATGAAAATATTAAAATATATATATAGTAGGCGCTCATCTACAAATAAAAAGCTTTCATAAAAATAAAAAATAAAGTTAAAATTTGTTAAGTAGAAACACAGCACCAAACTGTACAGACACTTAAAATCAGGTCATAACTCTTTCCTTCCGACTTGGGCCTATCGTTCCAAACAATTTCGCAAACTGGCCGGCCGCTTCTTTCCATTTCGCTAACTGGCCGGTCGCCTCTTCACTGTTGAAAATCTGCAGCAAACTGTCCAGTCATTTGACCGTTTTGTTAGAAAACGGTTACATAACCACACTTTAACTCTATTGTGCCCATAATATAGACAATAATATGGTCAGAATAGATTAAAATTACAATTATGTAACTGTTTTATATAAAAATGTTTGAATGACTAGACAGTTTGCTGGAAATTTTGCAATAGTGTAGCCTCTTTGCACACCGCCCGGTGAAATTCCGAATTCGCCAGTCAATTTACAGCGAAATTGGCCAATTTGGCCAATTTGCGAACTGGTCAATTTCTGGCTTTGGTCGTAGCACACACACACACATATATATATACATATATATTATGTGTGTGTGGGTGTATATAAGTTTATGTTCAAATATTACTGTATATAAATATATAATGTAATAGAAAGTGTATAATAGATTGTGTTTTCCTTATATTCAATATAAGCTGTGACATAACATTATGCAGACATAACACAGGAATTGTCAGTCAGGCTTTCAATGCTTTTAACCTTTTATTAAAATAGATGATTGAACGAATTTCATTTTAAAGACAAAAAAGATTTTTTCTTTTAAAACACGTAGAAATGTTCAAAGTGATAAAGGAAATCATTTGTTTGGCGAAGAGTAAATTTAAATATTTTAAGTGAAAGAAATTAGAGCATTGTAAATGTAGCATTAAAAGCTCTTTAGATTCTATTAAATACTTCCGCTTGTATATTACGAAGTTTTTTGTTTCAGCCATCAGAATGAAACTTTAATCGGTAAAAGACTAACTGTTTTAAGTGTTTCGTTAATATTTAATTAGATACGTCTTTTATGAAATAGGGATAGCACCATTCTTTTAAATATTTTAATACCTAAAAGAGATTTTTATTTAATTTACGTTTTAAAATGCAAATAGACAAGCTTGTTTACTTCTTTATAAATATTAAATTAAAGAATGGAACAAAATCTGAATAACTACATGATTTCGGAAATAAATGATAGAATTTAGAAATAATACATAAACCTAAAAATAGCAAATAAAACATTTGTGCAAGAATATTAAAAGGCAGACAACCAACGTTAAAAATGCGCAAATAATACACAAAAAGCAGCAAACAGCTATTTCGAATCCACAAGCGAGATTCTTCTTCAGTGCGACAAAGAGCAAAGTACATCGCGCTAGAAAAAGCTAGACCGCATTTTTAACGTTTATTATCTGTCTTTTAATATATAACCCTATTTAAAAAATGAAAAAGAATATTTTTTAATAATCAGCCTTAACTACTTAACGGTCGTTTATTTCCCCCCCAAATGTTCCTACAAATAACAATTTATCTTTGAATTATGAGCGACAAAATCCTATACAAATATGCTATGGTTTTTGATTTTATTGCTCTTACGTCACTTCTAAACATAGACTAATTCAAAATTTTACATCATCGAATAGGAGAAAAATTGTTTGAAAACTGTAGCTGAATTTAATGACTTTTAATAGCTCTTTAAATAATTTTGAAGCATTAATTATTTTTAAAAATCTATCACAAAAATGAAACAAGACGAAAAGTGTTTTGCAATCTATGAGTGATACAAGTAATTTTGTTTCTTTGTAATATGTTGATTAAACAACAACAACAAAAAATCCAGTATTCTTAATGGAATTCAAAATTGATTGTAAATGAAGAAATCAACATAAAATTTCATGAAAAATTTTATATGACACTGATCAATTTTTCTAAGAGAAAAATATTTCCTATTCATATAAAAAATCATTACAACTTTCGAGAAAGTTCGCCTGTAGTGAATTCCATATTAAGATAAAACACCTTAACTAGCATTTTCCACGAAAATGAGATAAAATCTTGTGCGTCATAAAAAAGCTATTGTTAGCTACTTCTTACGGGATATTTTATAAGGCTTTAAATTGGATAGGCATAACATAGATATAGGACTTAGCATGAATTTCTGTTTTTTTTAAAAGTACCAAACTTGTTTGAATACTCTGTGGAATATTATGTGTCAGAGATAATTTAGAATTATTTACTTTTCTTGAAATTGGAAAAGTGGATGGGTTATACAACGTTCATAAGTAGAAAATTTTCTATTGCGCTTTAATTGATTGTATTTATAGATCTTCTATACTTCTCATATTTGAATAATAAAGTTATATTACATAAAAAAAAATTTTTAATAAGAAATCACAACATATTGATATATAATTTAAAGTTTAAAATCATGTAAAATTAGTTTATATATTATTTAATTTTTGGAAATAATTTTATTTTATTTATAAATTGTTATAATATTTTGAATGAACTTAATTTTATGTCACATTACACCCTAGTAAAGCATTTTACGTTATTAGCTCAAAAATTCTATTTGTGTGAAATTTGTGGGATTCAGTGTGCTTTATATGAAATTAATATAAAGTTATTGTTATTTACATCTTAGTGAATATTTTATCTGGTTTTAAACTGGATAGGCACAAAATAGATATAAGACGTTGCATAAATTTCGTTTTTCATAAAAAGTACCAGAGCTAATTCAAATTCTATGACAATTTTTATGTGTCAGGGATAATTTAGAATTATTTAATAGCATCATTTACTTTTCTTCTTATTAGAAAATTGTATTGATAGAACAAATTTCCCCAGTAACAACTTTAATATGTATTTTAATCGATTGTAGTTTTATCGCTTTTTTAGGCAGTATTTATCTAAAAAAAATTCATTATATTAATGCTTGTAATGAAAAATCATCACAGATTTTATACATAATTTAAAACATGCAATACATCTAAAACTTGTCTATACATAATATACAAAAAAATATGTACACGAGTAACTAAGGTTCCTACAATCAGGGCCGACTCACGTCGCCATTTAATTGCCACGATTGGCCACGCCGCGATGTCAGCAATCGCTGATTGGTCTAAGTGGGCAACAAAATGCTTGATGATTCAGCTTGTATTATAGTAGCCCTACGAGTAACGCTGACGTCATATTGACTGTGACAACGGCTTGATCAATATTAAATTTCGATTTTATTGCAATTTGCTTTTACTTCTAAACATCGGGCAATTTAAATTTGCACATCGTCGAATAGGAAATAAAAACGATCTTTCAAATGCAAGTCGTTTGAAAATTGTATCTCAATTTACTGAGTTTTTGTAGTTTTTAGAATAATTTTCCAGCATGATTCTTTTTTCAAATCTATATATATCGCGTGCAGTCTTATTACGAAAGGTTAACTCATTTACACTTAATTTATTTGAAAAACAAACAAACAAACAAAACAACGACAAAAACAAATAGACATGCCATCATTCAGGGAAAGTAACCGATAGAGTGATTGTTTCGAGTTATATTTCTATAATTATATTCGAATTATTAGTAATAATCGAATTGTCAGAATGGTTTAGTCGAAGGGATGGCATAATGCTAGTAAAATGTGATTTCTTCATTTTCAAATAAAATTTTTCGAAAGTTCTGGTATAAATTCAACGTTACAGAAACACAATTACTTCCCTTTTCTAAGTGTTAAAGTAATGATTTTTAAAATCCAATTTAATTTTTCACAAGAAATAATAATTAAGAATAATAAACCACTTTTACTTAACTCTGTTTCTGCTATTTTAAAGAAAATACTCGTTTCCTTTAAATGTAGCATCATTTTCAGGGGCAGCAGCATTGCGCCCTTGTGAAATAGGGCTCCAATCTCAGTAACTTAAATTATTGAAAATTATTTTATTTTTAATCCAATAGTATTAAAATGTAAAGGTTTAATAAATGAAACCCTGTGTTTTTTTTTTAAATGACGCTTCTTTTCTATTATTAAGACCTGGTGGTCAGAAAAAATGAAAGATTAAGCAACCTTTTGGCTAATCCTAATGCCGGAAGTATGAAAAATCAATAAAAATTATGTCATTTTATTTGGCTAATCCTAATGCCGGAAGTATGAAAAATCAATAAAAATTATGTCATTTTAATACTTTTATACATTATCCCATGAATAAATATATAATATGCTTTCGTGGATGAATACATAAATAAATGAATTTTTGTAAATGAATAAACGTAAATTGCTTTGCATGAGAAAAAGTAGACATATCTTAAAGATAAGCCCTAATGCATTTTTTGAAGCAAATATTAATATAAAACCTGATCTTATTTTCGGAGAAAAACGGTAGTTTAAAAATTTAATACACACCTTTTATATTTTGCTCCATCAATAGCAATAATCTGTAGTATAGAAATAGCTTTAATTAAAGGCTATTAAATATCATGTTTTTAAAGTGAAATAATTAATTTAATTGTAGGAGAATTTCTTTTAGAAGTTTGATATTTGAATTGATTCCTCTAAAAAAAGTTACTTTTCTACGCAGTTAATTTTAAAATGAAAAATAAAACTCATTCTTTTTTGTTGCAGCAGAAAAAAAGGTTTCAAGGGACTGTCAGCAATTAAAAATGTCTTGAACATACACGCACACACAAAAGCACTTATACTTTTATCGAGGTACATTTTTCTTAGCTTCAAAGAGTTTAAAAATTAAGAATTAATACGTGTGATGAAAAAATAACTTCCATAGGGAACAATGTTATTTCATTTTGCAGATGCTTTTTTCCGATATTTTTTGTGAGTCTTTTTTCAATCCTTAAATAAAACGAAACTTATTATTATTATTTAAAAAAAAAAACTATAATTTTTTCTTCATCGATAGTTTAAAGCCTTTTTAATGATGCATTTCATATTTTTTTTACGAATCGACTTTTTTAAGTGCTACTTTTTTATATTTTGTTTCTCTGTGTTTTACGAATAGTAATGTATTATTTATTCATATTTATGCTTAATGTTTAAGAATATATTATGTTAAATATGAAATTTTAAAATAAAATTTTTCCCTTTGATATTCGTGAAGTCTTAATTTTTTTTTCAAGCAAAGTTTGTACTGAAAGACAAGAAATCAGTGTGAAAGAAAGAAGAAAATAAAAAGAAACGTGAACGAGGTGTAAATTGTGTTCGTTGTTTCCTCACATGTTTTTCATGCAAATATATACAATGATATATCCGTTTTTGAACTCAACTCGTCCAAAAAAACACTCCGAACCAAATCAAATTTTCCAATAAGAAATCATGACAATACGATTAATTGGAACAATTAATTGGATTCCATCTTCCAAGTTACACACTCCATGTATTTAACTGCTTCAAACAATACACTACACACACAGTACAGTAAAATATAAAAATAAATTCCTGTGATTACATGGGACAATAAATATTTTATAAAATTTTAATAAAAAATTAACAGTAACTGTACACATACTTTTATAAGAAAGACTTTAGATGACTTGAAACTGGAGAAAAGGAAGGAAGAACCATTCTCATTTTTTGTACCACTAGGCTAACTCAATGTTTATGAATCTCAAAATGCATGAAATTCATTAGCACTGGAATCATTATATTGCATGTATATGCGCGCATGGAAAAAAATAAGAAAAGCAAAGGAAAGAAGAAGAGAAACCACAGCAACCTTGCTGTACAAAAATCTCAAAATGCAGGAATATATACGCTAGTGTGTAAAACTTAAGCAACAAACACAAAATGCTACTTTCTGAACACGTGAGTTCTCAAAAGGAAGTTCTATAAACAGCAAGTGTAGAAAATAGGTACTACCCTAACAGCACAGACAGTCGATGTGAAGTCTTCTTCACATCACAAATGGTCACAATTGTCGCAGTCACTACAATGGACAGAAATGTGATATCTTTCATTCTTCTCATTTTTACTCTCATTTGGTCACTCCACTGAACAGTCACCATGACTGCTGCTTTTGACGAGTCATCTGGTGACTTTACAATGAAGTCATCTTGTGACTCTCATGTGACTGTCATTTGACACTCCATTGTAAAGTCATTATGATAGCTTTTCTGTGACGAGTTCCCAAGTGACAGAAAATGAAATCACCTGGTGACTTTACAACGAAGTCAGCTTGTGACTCTCATGTGACTGTCATTTGATACTCCATTGTAAAGTCATCATGATAGCTGTTCTGTGACGAGTTCCCAAGTAACAGAAAATGAAATCATCTGGTGACTTTTCACAAAGGAGTGCAATGATGACTTCACAATAGAGTGCCGATCACCGGAAAGTCACCATGCGACTTTATTGTGACATTATTTGGCGAATCATCACAATGCAATGCTCACAATGATTTCAAAGTTCAGTCTTCAACTGACAGTGACTTGAGAATCACAAGGTGACTTCATTGTAATGTCACCTGGTGACCCATCACAACGCGACAGTCACAGTGACTTTTCAGAGTTAACTATCATTTAAGAGTAATAATGAGACAGTGAAATATCCCATATTTTGATTCACCGTAGCGATTGTGATACTTCTAACCATGTGTGACGTCAAGGGGACTTCACATCGACTGGCCGTGCTGTTAGGGTAGTACCTCTTTTCTACATTTGCTCTTTATAGAATTTCCTTTTGAGTACTCACGTGTTCAGAAATTAGCATTTTGTGTTTGTTGCTTAAGTTTTGCACACCAGCGTATGTATATACATTATAAAATCCATGGAAAAAAAAAACTTGAAGGATGTGTCGATTTCTAAACTTTTTTCTATCTCATATATGTTAATAATTCAAAATTTTCTATCACGGCGCCAATAAAATCCATATTTTTTGTTATTCTGTTGTACGTCAGCTGCTTGCGAAGCGTCGGGTTAACTACACTGCACGAGCAGTCAACTTACAAGGGGACAAAAAATTGAGAAAATTGCACAAGAATCGCTATCACAGCACTCCCTTCCGCCGGAATAGCACCAAATTAAATTGGGACTGAAGGCATCAATCAAAAACATACACATAAAATTTGGTTCAATTCTATGCATAACCGATAGCAATGGTCAAAAACCTATAAATGAAATTTAGTTAATTTCGATGCAGAGTTTCATGCACTTTTCGATGGTACAATAATGAAAATTGCTCAAAAATCGCTATTACAGTGCTCCCTTTCGGCGGAATATCTCCAAATTCAAGAAGAATCTGCTCGCCATAGTCAGAAACCTATACAAAAATTTGGTTCAATTCTAAGCATAACTTCATACACTTTTCGATGATACAATGAGGATAGACACACTGACAGACGGACAGACCGACATTTTGTAAAAAGATGCTTTTCGTGATCTCTGACCGTTAGGCGCATCACACACCAAGGAGACAAGCGACGCGGGACACGTTGCATGTCTCATGGAATATCAAGTCTTTACAGAGGCAAGATGCATTTTCACCCTTTTTATCCTCACACCAGAGCGACACGAGCAAATGATATACAATCGTTTTGGCACTATCAATTTGGCACTGGTCAATTAATATAAAGAAACCTTCTCTTGAGTAGTATTTTCGGTGCATTTAAAAAAGAAGCCATATTAACTTTAAAATTTTATTCAATGTAAATAAAATTAAAAGTATTATTTTTTTTTCATAAAATTTTAATCTAATGTTATCATTTTTTTAAAAACTTAGCTTTTATCCACTTAAATTTTGCCTGCATTGTAAATAAAAGGAATATTTTTTTTCAAATGTAATTAAAATATGAGGAATATATAATACCATTTGGTCAAATTGTTAACACTAAATTAAAATTTTATATAAAAAAGAATAATAATCTTCATTTTATATACATTGAATAAAATTTTAAAGTTATATGACTTTTTTTTTATATAAATGCACCTAAAGTAGAAAGGTATTAATTATATTAATTGCCTTTAGATGGCGCCAAAGCGATAATTTCTTGAGACACAAATAAATTAAAACTGAAGCTTGTAGCTTAGCTGAGAGGAGAGACGAAAGTCCGACGGAAGCAAAAAACACGTGCAACATATGTGCTTCGTCGCATGCGTTTTCGGTGTGTAAAGACACAATAGGCTACAACCACAGATTTGTCGCAGGAGTCTCAGAAATGTCTCTTGTCTCCTTAGTGTGTGGCGCACCTTAGTTGCCCAGTTATCAATATATATGTAAAATCGTCAGTTTTGTCGGGCCATATTTAAGATTAAAGTTGGTATTATTTTTCTGTTTTTTCATACACGTTAAATATAGGTAGTGAACCGGTATGTTTATGGATTTCTTGATGAATACTGTTACTTTCGTTAACAAATTGTTATTACATTTTTATTTTAACATGTGTAAACATAATATCATGAAAAGTTTAAAATGCGTTTCTCAATATTCATACAGTCCCTTAATGCGCATTTTTGAAGATAGATCAAAGAAAATTTGCATTCAAAGTAAATGAGGGTAGGAAAATTGAATGAAATAAAGAAATATAAGACTTCGTATTGAAATTTTGGAAATTGTTATAAAAATAAAAATGTACACGGACCCTCAAGCAAATGTCATCATAACTGGATTGTTAAAGATCCAAAACAAAGAACTTTGGTGTAAGCAGCTTTGTTCTTCAAATTTTAAAATTGAAGTTCTCAATAACGTTCGAATACTTTTTTCACGCACTGCACGCGTGAACTGAAATTAAGCTATATGAAATGAAAATGAGATTAATTAAAATAAATTTCATTAATTAATAAGCAAACTAAATCAGTGTAAAATTTTAGTTATATCTTTGAATATATTAAAAGTTTAAAAAAACTCTTCTTTTAAAAATTGACGCATTAAACTACACGATAAGTAAAAGAAAAATTGTATTTTCGGCAAAACAATGTAACATATCTTTTTTGATGCATTCTCTGTCGAGATTCTCTAATGCTCTGTTAGAATTCTCGTTAATAATTAATGTTAAAACACTGCCACAGGAAAATCTCATGAAAGCTTTTCCTTTCGCAGGAAATAAATGGCTTAAAAAAGTAATTATTTCTCTTTCCTTTCCGATTTAATCCTGATTAAGAATGGCTGTAATTGAGCGTCGACAATATACTCATAAAAATTTCAATAAAAGCCTTTTCAGTAATTTTTAGTAAAGATTTAATTTTAAAATTTTTATGTATGCTTTAATTGTTTTAATGTAAAATCGATATAAAAACTTTACAGTAGATATGAACTACATACTTCCACTCAATATATGTTTCGTTGTGTCAAATGACATTTATCCTAAACGTAAAGAGATTAAATATATTAACAAAAATTATATACAGCGAACACCCGTTATTGCGGACTTTCAAGAGAGGCCATCTTCCGTTCGCAATAACCGAAGTTCGCATTAAACGATGTAAACATATGAATAGTATAAAATAATTCTTTGTGTTAATTATAATTAATTCAGTTAAAAAAAATGAAATAGGATATGTATGCTAAAGAAAAAACCTTTTCTTTAACTTAGTACTTTTAGAAAAAAAGCAAGGTAATGACAATTTGTTAATGCAAAAAAAAATAAAATACTAATGGCAAATAAATTTTACGAAGAAATTGCCGTTGTTAATACAGTGGACTCTCTCTATTCTGAACACTTAGGGGACCGACCAAAAATGTTCAGATTATGGGGGTGTTCATTATAGAGGGAGATTGGGAAATGCATTACTATTACTACTATGAATTGAATTTATAGACTGTATAGAATACTTAGCCTGGTTAACCGTGCAAGTTACCGAGATGGAGGTGCTGAATTTAGAAGCTATTAAAAAAGTTAATTTAAAAAAGTTAATTAAAATGTTATATTAAAAAATTTTTACAAAATATACAATTACATACTTACAATACATTACTTGAAAACATAATTGGTACATTACTTAAAAAAGTGAGTAATTTTAGTCTGTTTTTGCATTGTGTATGCTCTTGCAGTGTACATGTTATCTAGTTGTTTAAGAAGTGGAAAAGCTTCTGGGTGATGTTCAGCCGCATAGTTCAACAGGTCTTGAATCCCTTGGCCATATTGCTTGAAGGTAATCGTACTTCTTGTTTCATCGGTCTCATCTGGTTCTGCTTCGTCTTCACTACCCTCTTCCTCTTCAACGATGTTGTCGCAAACAGGAAGGCTTCCGTCGGCTTCGAGATAAGCTCCAGGTTCAATTTCAGTATGAAGCTCCTGAAGAATTGACCCCAAGTCACTCACAGCTGTTGCTTCTTGGTTCTCTGTCCTTGATTGCTCATTCTCACACGGGAATCCAGCTTTGTAGAAGCATTTTTGGATGGTGTAGGGGGTTACTTCATTCCAAGCAATTGATATCCAATGGACAGCATCCATTACATTGACCTTCTTCGTTAGTTCAGTTGCCGAATTTGCCTCCTCCATCACCACGGACATTTTCTTCAAAAATTGAATTCGGTAGTAAGCTTTAAAGGTCTTGATTACTCCTTGATCCAGTGGTTGGATTATAGAAGTACAGTTCGGTGGCAGGAACTTCAGGCTCACGTTGCTCAGCTGCACATTTGTATGTGATCTGGCATTATCCACAAAAAGAAGAATTTTTCTTCCTTCTCTCTTCATCATCTCGTTAATGCCCTCCAACCATTGTGAGAAAATTGTGAATGTCATCCAGGCTTTTCGATTTGATTTATAATGCACTGGCAATGATGCTATCTTCACATTTTTGAAGCATCGTGGTTTTTCACTTTTTCCGATTACAAGTGGTTTGAGCTTCTCACCCGTAAAACTGGCACAGAGCATGACGGTAAGTCTTTCTTTTGACATTTTTCCGCCCACGCATTTCTCGCTTCTTTCTGCTAAGGTTTTATTTGGAAGAGCTCTAAAGAACAGGCCGGTTTCGTCGGCATTGAAAATGTCAGCGGCATTGAAATCCTTCGTTATATCCGGAAGCTTTCTTTTCCATTCCTCCACAGTGTCGATATTTACGTCTGCAGCTTCACCATTGATTATTTTGAATTCGATGTTATGCCGACTTTTGAAGCGAGTCAGCCATCCTTCTGATGCCTTAAATTCCGTGATTTTCTCCTTTTCTGCAAAATCCAGAGCAATCTGCTTTAGCAGGGGTCCAGTGACAGGAAGATTCTTCGTTCTCATTTGGCAAAAAAACTTCCAGACGTGATTGTTTATGTTCTCGTTTCCCGTTTTCTTTTCGAAAATTCTACACTTTGAGGAAGGTTCATTTGCTTCAAAAGCGGCTACAATTTCTTTTTCTTTCTTGCTGATGGCATTGACTTGACCTATTGAAATTCCAAATTCAGAAGCAATTTTTCTTTGACTTACTTTTGATTTTAATTTTTGAACAACTTCGTATTTTTCCTGAAGCTTCAGTTCTTTCCGTTTTCTCGTTTTCTTACTTATTTCTGACATATCTGCGTAAGTGTTGTGAAGCTTTCCCTGCAACGATAGTGAAATAACGAAAAAATTTTACCTTTGCCGAGCAAAAAGGGAGAAAGAAACAGAAGCGATAATGCTGCCAACCAGGTGTGCAGAAAAGAAACCATAATCCTTTTTTAACCCCTCCCTCTAACACTTGTTGTGTCTTATTTGTCATTGGGGTGTGGGCATTTCTGTTGCGCAATATTTCTATTTTTATCTCAGCTTGGGAGAGGGGAAATCACGTGACATTGTTTTTACATTATTTTTTCTTGTATCTCTTTGCATAAAAATTGATTGTTTTGATCATTTCATTTAATTTGATTATCATGATTTACTTTTTCTGACAAACATATTCTTTCGATTTCTTTTATTTTTATTTTTATTGTTTATAATAAATGCTTTTTTTTTTGTTGATCAAAAGTAGCGTTTATAATAGTGGGGTGTTCAGATTAGAGGGTGTTCAGAATAGAGAGAGTTCATCTTTTGTTAAGTCTATGGAGTTTCGCCGGGACCACCAGAAAGTGTTCATAATACCGGGGTGTTCACATTAGAGAGTGTTCAGATAGAGAGAGTCCACTGTATAATGTAACTTTAAGAAAGTAATATCTCACTTTTATTATGGTTAATGAACAAATGATTTTTCTCCAATTATTTTTCTTCCAGTTTTGCTCGCCTTGGAAAATCTGATCTCTTGATCTCATTTTGATTGGTAATATCGGTGAACAAACGTTAGAATTTTTTTTTTAAACTTTCATGTTTTTGGTGTCGGAATGTTTTCTTTTTGTCCATAACTGTCACTGACAATTTCTTAATCTTTCAACAACCAAAGTTGCCTTTGGAGAATTCATACAAAACAAATTCCGATTCTGCGCGGCCAGTATAAACATTATTTGATGAGTAGCACGCATTAAGCGGTGTCTTTAATATGCTACCTGCAGAAAAAAAGAAAAAAAAAGAGCGGTGGTTAGAATGAAATTGTCCTTATTGACCCGAGGTACGCCTTAAGCGGAGACGCATTAACGAGAGTCCACTGTATATGATAAGGTACATCTATTTTAATCTACAATATATATATATAATATATTTAATTATATTTTTAAATCTACATATTAAAATATATTTAATCTACAATATATTTAAATCTACAGTAAACGCTGTCTAAGGCTGAAGCGATCGGAACCGTGAAAACTTTTCATCTTATACAAAGTCAGCCTTAGACAGATTATACTGTATTTCGAATTTATAGACACCAGATTAATCAACTGAGCAAGTCGCTGCAATACATAGCTACTAATCTAAATTATAGTAAAAACATGTCCATAACTAATTTTGCAAAAAAAAAAATAATATTGTTTAAGTTATTAAATATTAAAATATTAAATACAAATAAATAATATCTCAGATCTTTACTCATGTAAATCGCTATTTTAGTGGTACCATATGCTCTAATACCTCATAAAATAAAACAATTTTTGAGAAAATGTAATAAAACACGTTCTTCCACAAAATTCTTTTAAAGAGCTATTATTGCTTTAAATGCTTTTCAATGACATTTTACGTTTTAAATCTGAATAAAAATTGTTTACGAGAATAAACCGCCAAAAATAACTTACTGGTTCAGGTGTTATTGTTGCTGTATACTTTTACAGGCATCTGTGAGAAATAAATATAATATGAAGGCCGCTATGGAGATCAACCTTAGCGATTAAATTAGCTACTTTCTAGGCGATTTGATAAAACTCGGTATTAAAGTCTTACTTCGAGAATATCAGATAGCTGATTTTTACTATCAGAACGGGAAAACTGATAATTTTACAAAGTTTTCTTGCTAAAGAATTGGTATAAATAAGATTGTTCGATTGTGAATGAGTTAATGAAGTGATAAGCCGTTGTCTGCGACGACGATATACTCTTCATAAGATATTGCAGAGATTCTCCGTAGAGTTAGAACTGTTGTTAGCGAATTTAAAACGTGAGTTTTGAGTCTTAGCGATTCTTTATACTCTCTTTATATTTTCGTACAATTTGTGAACAATGAGTCATGATCTATACTAAAAAAGAATAGAGTTTGTCTGTGTGTGGGTTTGTCTGTTGGAGATGGCTAGGAAAATACACCGCGCTTAGAGGTTTGAAAATTTGAATGAGTATAGTCCAAGGAAGGTCCAAATGTACATGAGGCTCAGATTTTTCACTTTTTGTTAATTAGCCGAAATATTAATTAAAAACAACAACGAACTGTCATCACAAATACGCTTTTTTTTTCTCAAAATGGCACACTCTGCTGTTCCAGAACTCCCTTGCATGGGAGATTCGACCATTGAAAATACGGAAAAACTAAAACATAGTCCTAAATTCCGTACTTTTAACTTTCAGACACCCCAAACAGCATAAAAAAAAATACAAATTTTAACCCTTTTTAAAAAAGCTTCTTTTTTGTTTTAAATAGAAGTCCGATTTTGCGGGTTTATTCCCCCCTTTTTTTCGAAGTTCAATTCAGGCTTAGTTTCAAAGGTATGGATAAACGAAAGTTTTCCACTTAAAGAGGAAACCGTCTGTTCTACAAAGTTGTAATTTGTTTTCAAACATATGGATATCAACCCCTTCAAAAAAATTCGCGACTGGAGGTCACTTTGCTCCTCCCGGAGACAATAATTTTTTACGCTGAAAGTAACTAAAGTTTGGTGGTTTAACACAGTTGTTTTATACGTGCTTAGTGCACTATATTTACATCACCTATAAAAATCTCGAAACATTCCGATGACTAGAAGTATCAAAATAAAAAATCTTCAAAAATTTCGCCAGAAAGTGAACACGCGGGCGACTGCGGCGCATGTTTTTACAGCTAAATATGTATATTTTTGCACGGAACACAGGCTTTGAAATCTTTATATTTTTAACTGACAAAAATTTCAAAGAGTTCGGACGAATAAGAACTTTTTTTTAAATGTTAAATTACTCGACGAGAAAAGAAAAAAAAGAAGACATAGTTTTTTTTATAAGTGTATATTAATATGTTTTCACGAATTTTTTACGCAGGCTTTAGAACCGTTATATATAAAACCAGAACAATAAAAACAATTTTTTCTTAAATTATTAAATAATCCGACATGAACAAAAAAGGTCTCTTTACAAGTGCCTTTATGACTAAATATCAATATTTTTTTTTCATTAATATTTTACACAGTCTAACAGAAACAAATTTTTAAAACTCGTAAACATTTCAAAGAGTTTGGACAATAACGACTATTTTTTTTAAACTTTCAATACACCCGACAACCTTCCTCCCTCCCTCTTTTCGGAATACTTCAAAATTACG
The DNA here is from genome assembly GCA_963931845.1 of Maratus michaelseni. NCBI lineage: Eukaryota > Metazoa > Arthropoda > Arachnida > Araneae > Salticidae > Maratus > Maratus michaelseni. Next base: position 251,466,678 of record OZ007591.1, read on the forward strand.
CATCGGCTTGGGAGATCAAAATAAGTAGAAAAGAAAAATACCGAACCACATGTACGTTTATTTTTCTTTCCAACGGTTCAATCCATTGAAAAAAATACGAATACACCTTTGAAAAAAATCATTTCTGAAAGTTGCTTTTGGCGAATTTTGTTCTTTCCCATAGGATTGCGATGTGAAAAAAAAAGTCAGCAGGAAAACACTGCTTTTTACAACTAACTAAATATCAACATTCTAGAAGGAAAATTATAAACAGGTTTTGGAAACATTTTATTTATAATTCATACAAATTTCAAAGAGTTTCGGCAATAAGAAATATTTTTGTTTTTTAAATTTTAAATGTGTTAGATGGTAGCCGATAACAATATATATATATATATATATATATATATATATAGAAGAACGCTTTTTGTAATTCCTTTTTACTTAGATTTTTCGCTTAAAAATGTAAAATAACTCAACGCTTATTTTTTTATATCGTATTGTTATTATTCTATATTTAAGGTTATTATCGCGGTCCCGGGCCAGCTAGTTGTGGAATAAAACGCTTTAATAGAGCACGTACTACCTTGCTTATTTACAAATGCTTTCACCGTGCCATAAAATTAAGTGTATTCTAACAATCTTTTTGTAAATTGAAAATATTTCATAAATATTTCGTTGAAAAATATTTTATAATCTATGAGTGATGCATATTTGTTTTTCTTTTTTTAGAATAGTACTATGTTATTTCCATGTCACATCTTATTTAGAAATTAAAGAGCCAAATTTAAGTTTATTTACTTAATATGGAATTTGGATTAGGAATATTTAAGGTGCTTAACATTTACTAATTAAAATATCTGTTCATTTTTTATGTGAATTACTTGTTAAATTCCACTATTCTTTATATATTTTTTTCGGTTGAGATATTTTTACCTGTTTCAAACTTTATTAGAGTATCGAGTGCTCAGTTAGAACTTGATTTACTTTTTAATGCAAATATTTGTTCATGATATGCTGAAATATTATGCATGAGATGTCTTTCACAAGTGTGTTTAAATATCTCAAACAATGTTTTTTTAATAACGAGATTTGATGGAGATAAAGACATAAAGCTCAATAAACTCTATATATTTCCTGTATATATATACTCTTGTGTTTCTAAACTTATTTTTTAAATGTTTTGTGAAAAGCATATTGTGAAAGCATTAAAAAAAAATATTTCTTTCCTCAAGAATTAGCCTTTAAAGTTTAGGGCAACTGTAAAAAATATTTACATAGTTTTTGTCACTCAAATGATATAAAAAGAAAGAAACATATACAGAGAGATACGCAAAATACGCCAGGACAAATATTTTTAATAACCAGACATTAATAAGATGAGATTTTTCCCCAAGTACTGTATATGAAGTGAATTTTGACACTGCTGAGAATTTTGATCCTCTGGTTATCTGTATTTTAAAAAGTTAACAAAATCCACAAACAACTGAGTACTCTGAGAAGATATACAGATACTCTGGATACCGCTAATTTCGTAATGTTATTTCGTCTTGTTTAATCAGAGAAAACTACCCTCGGCATTTGATTCTGTCTTCAGCAGTAGTAAAATCTCTGGAGGACATCGGTATAGGCAAACCTTACTTTAATATTATAAAGAAGGTTTATAAGAAAGAAACTGCAACCCCCTGTTTGGACAGAGGAAAAGCAAAAATCAAACTTGGAAGAGGAGTTAAACACCATTTCTACTAAGATTTTTACTTCGTCTTAGATATTTTCAATAAGCTGGTTGAGGAAAACAAAGGGATTTGAATAAATGAAAAATAGCTAAGTCATCTGCTGTTTGCTGACGCCTTTTTAATTTCCTGTTAAAGCCCTGAAGAATTGGAAGATATGTTAAAAGATATGACATAATATAGCATTAATCTGGGATTAAAAATAAATTTGGAGAAAAACTAAGGTGATGTTAAATTAATTTACACCAAAAAGAAGATCGTCTGCAACAGCAATGAGATTAAGGAAGTACAGAGTTATGTGGACCTTGGATAGGAAATAACACTGGACAGCAACATCGTGGACGAATTCAACAGAAGAATAAAAATGGATGGAGTTATTTTGGGAACAACAGTATTATTTTGAAGAATAATACGCCTCTTTGCTGGAAAAGAAAAGTGTTTAATAAATAAGTTTTACCTGCACTAACTTATGAAGCAGAAACACGGACGCTAACAAAACGAATGGTACAAAAATCACAAACAACACAAAGAAGTACGGAATTATGTATGCTAGGCATAACTAGAAGAGGCAGAAAAGGAATAACCCGGATAAGAAATCGAACGAAATTTTTTGACATCATCGATAGGATTAAACGGTTAAAATGGAAATGGGCTGGACAAATTCAAGACGACAAGACAATAGATGAAGTACAAATATCCTGCAATGTTATACCAGAGCTGTGAAATGACCAAGAAGACCGTCTCAGGTAAGATGGTGCGACAAAATCAGAAAAATATTTTGAGTTAATTTGATGACTGAAGCACAGGAAACAATGGAAAAATATGGGAAAGACCTACATCCAGCAGGGGATTTAAAACGATTGTTGTTGATGATGATCATATATATATATATATATGTTACGGTCAATATGATTAATCTGGTCATTATTAATAATGACCGGATCGGTCATATTTTCCACAACATATATACAGTATGCCCACTAACGTCCCTTGCCACCCTCTTAACTTCGGAACGGCTGCTGCTATATTCATAAAAGTGGTGTTTAGGTATAGTAAAGTAGGCATGCGCTACTGAATGAAATCGCCTACGGCGCCACCTGGTGGAAAACTGCGGAATTAGCATTCCTATCTCGAAAACGGAAAGAGATAGGGAAAAAAGTAATTTACAAGGTTGTAGAGCACCATCGATTTAGTACGAAAAAACACCTTGTGGATATTAATAAAAAGAATAGAACGGTTAAGACGCGCATTTGTTTTTTCGTGATTTCCTACACTGTGCGTGACAAAACGATCTTAGAAAGAAAAAAACAACTAGTTGAAACAATGTACCTTTATTTGATATGTTCAAACTTCTCACCGCCAGCTGCAATGTACATTTGGATCCTTGTTTGAAATTCACGTTGAACACGTTGGAGCATAGAGGGTGACACGTTGGCACAAGCGTCCGTAATGCGTCGTTTTGATTGGGAATCCCAAGCGATATTAGTGTACCACATTGCAGTGTCGTGTTTTGTCCGAAAGATAATCGTTTCTCCTTCCGTTCAAGTTTCGTTACGTCACAGTGTTGGAAATCACGAAAAATCAAATGCATGTTTTAACCTTTCTATTCTTCGCATTAATGTCCACAACGTGTCTTTTCGTACTAAATCGATGATGTTCTACACCTTGTAAATCCCTTTTCCTCCCTATCTCTTTCCGTTTTCGAGATAGGAATGCTAACTTTGCAGTTTTCCACTAGGTGGCGCCGTAGGCGGTTTCATTCAGTAGCGCATGGTTACTTTACTATACCTAGACACCACTTTTATGAATATAGCATCAGCCATTCCGAAGTTAAATGGGTGGCAAGGGACTTTAGTGGGCATACTGTATATATATATATACAGGGTGCTTCAGTCAAACGTTTCAGAACTTCTAAGAGGGGTAGGGTACATCCTGACGAACCAAAATCATATACCAATGGGCAGTCAGAAATGCTTTCCTGACGCGGTAGATGGCGTTGTGCGAAAGTTCCGAGCTTTCGTGCAGGGAATCTTCATTTCGCACAAGAACGCCAAGTTAGTAGGATGGATGATTACACGAACGCAGAATCAGCCGATATGCATTTGGTGTACGGGGCTGCAAATTGTAGTGGGTCGGTCGCACAGCGTTTGTACGCGGAACGATATCCGACGAGGCGTATTCCCAGTCATAATTTATTTGCAAGACTGCACCAGAGGTTAGCTGAGACAGGTTCATTTGAAAGAGCTGACAGGGTCAGGGTAAGAACAGCACGGACTCCAGCCGTCGAACAGAATGTGCTGCAGCATGTACAGAGGAATCCAAGAACGAGAACACGAAGTCTAGCAAACGTAGTCGGGGTTTCCCTTTGCAGCGTCTGGAGGATTCTCCGAGAACAAGACATGCATCCGTTTCATGTGCAGCGTGTCCAGGCACAGCAACCGGAGGATTATGCACCTCGTATTGCTTTCGCACAGTGGTACATTGGAAAATGTGCTACAAATTCACTTTTCCTGCTGAAGTGTTGTTTTTCGATGAGGCATCCTTCACAAGGGAAGGAATTTTCAACTCGCATAACGACCATATCTGGGCGGTCGAGAACCCGCATGCAATACGACGTCGTGCAGCACAGATTCGATTTTCGGTCAATGTATGGGCCGGTATTATGGGAGATCACCTCATCGGACCTTACCTGTTACCGTGTCGTCTACCCGGAGATAACTACTTGCTCTTTCTGCAGCAAGTATTGCCACAACTTTTGAGAAAAGAATAGATTTCTGCATCGACGCAACAGACAATGTGGTTCCAACACGATGGAGCCCCTGCCCATTATAGTGGAGCTGTTCGTAACTACCTGGATGTCACATTTGGTCAACAGTGGATCGGACGTGGTGGTCCCGTGCATTGACCTGCTCGGTCACCCGACCTATCATGTCTTGATTTTTATTTCTTGGGTCATATGAAATCGCTAGTTTATGACACCCCTGTTGACAATGCTGAGTAGCTGGTTGCAAGAATCGCAGTAGCTGCCGGAGAAATTCGAAATTTGCCTGGAGTATTCCAGAATGTTCGGATGTCCATGCGTCGGAGATGTGACGCGAGCATTGTAGCCCGTGGAAGCAACTTCGAACACTTAATTTAATCCATGTACCTTTTGCTTCTTTTCATGTATTATTAAAACGATTTCTCACTTACGGTCTCTTTTCTTTATGGTGCTTCTGTGTACAACACCGCTTCAGAAAAGCATTTCCGACCCCACATTGCTATATGATTTCGAATTGTCAGGATGTACCCTACCCCTCTTAGAAGTTCTGAAACGTTTAACTGAAACACCCTGTATATATGCATCACAATTCAGTGCAGATTTAAAAATCTGAATATCGCTTGTGACGAAGTTTTGTGCTAAAAATAGACAAAAGAAAAAGATAAAACAAACAAACAATTAAAAATAACCCCGCTTTTTTTTTTTTTGGAAATGTATCTTCAGATTGATTAACTCGTTGACTATCATCGGTACACATTAGAGATGAGGTCGGGCTCCTTTTTAGGAGCCCGATCGTGGAAAATTTTGCACCATCAGAGCCCGAGCTCGATAACGTAAGTACGAAGTAGAAAATTGTTAATAACATTTTAAAACTTTATACAGATTTATTTTCTTATTTAAAAATCTTTTTTACATAGAAATAAGTATTAATCCTTACGTTTTGACAACATTTCACGATTTTTGTGTCCCTGAAAATCTTTTTAAAATAGTAAATTTGTTATTTGTACCCAAACACTGGTAGAAATATAAAAAAGTCACAATTCTTGTTCTTTTAAAATATCATTATAGAACTATGCCTGAAAGATATGAGTTCTGTTTTCCAGTAATTCTGGAAATTGACTTCAAACAGATTGTGGGATATACAAGCGATATCTCACAGCTTCTTAATGTTGCTAACTGTAACTATACAAAGTTTCCAGAATCAGAATGAATATTTCTCTTACCTGATCAATAATAATTTAATTCTCTTTCAAACTAATTTTTAAAGGATTGTAAAACACTTTAAGAAACTTAGACTATATTATTTTTTCTCCAACAGCAAGTTTTCTTGCGTTTTTGCAATTTGTGAGTAAATAAACTTTTTAGTTTGAACCCGAGTCTGAAGACTGGTTTAAAAAATCGAGCCCGAGCGTATTTTGAACACAAGTTCGGGCTCGGGCTCTAGTTGAGCCCTTCTTATCTCTTGTACACATGTGTACTACTTATAGTAACCAAAGGTGGCATTGAATATTTTCCTATCATTCTTTCCAAACAATAATCTTTATTGTAAATTTCTACTAGAAATTGTTAAAAATTAATTAAACTAGAAATTAGTTAAAAACCAGGGAGTCTGAACAGTCACTGACTGTTCAGACTCTCTGGTTTTTAATTAATTTAATCTCTGGTTTTTATGTACATTGTGTTTGTGGTTTGTGTATATTCTGATGACGATTTGATGAACAAATCGAAACATGTAAATTTTAAATTTTAACATCTTTAATGTTTATGTTGACGTCTTTTAAGCAAAATAAAAAGTGTTTTAGTGTATATTTAAAAGTTAATTCTAATGGACGTATTTTGACTCTCCACTTTATTGGAAATATAATAACATTTGAATTATTAAATGAACGTTAGCATTGAATGAACGCTTTCAATACGTGAATTAATAATTATCAATATTGTTTGTCTTGTTATCCAAACATTCTCAAAGCGGTACACATCATTAAAGTGTACTTTGGTTGACTTTACAAATGTATGCGAGAATAATACTGTATCAATTGCTTCTTAGCTGTGCACAACAAGATCAGATGTAATCTTTGCCCCCACCCCAAGAATGTCTTGAAACGGAACACCTGCACACATCAATCTGAAAAGCTCTAGCTGAACTAATTTGGCTACAATAGCTGCACTCTTCCATAAATTCAATTCCTATAACATTTACAGGGCTTCTCTCCGCCTACCAATGAAAAACAAAATTTCTAAATTTGCAACGGTTTAGTTTATTTTCATGATGTCAAAAAAGTTGAAGTTTCGATATGAAATCGTTATCACTATTTGTAAACTTTTTAAAATTTATATATTAGAGTTATTATGAAACTTAATTTTGTTGCATTTCCACTTTTCAGCTTTAAGAATATTTTGAAAAAAGTCTAAAAGAAATATCGGATTTCCGAAGCAATTTAATTTGTGGCATTGTTTCTTTCCAGTTTGCAAGATCTAAAAATACGTAATTTTGTATAGTTCCAGTTTATTTATTTGTTCCAGTATATTTCAGCTTTCTGACATAAATGTATAAAGTTTTCCATTGCACAGAAGTTTGCTCCACAAATTGGTCGCTTTGGGGGTTTGTAAAAATAAAAGGATTCGTTCATAACACTCTCTTGTGTCACTATTTCACCCAGTTTCACATGAATGTAATCTAATATTCATATATTTGGGAATAAAGTATTTCAGTAACATTCTTCTGTTGGATTATAAATTGTATTTTTGAAGAAAATCTTCAAAAAAGTCTCTTATAAAGTGATGAACAGCAAGTTCGACAACAAATAAAAATGTGTTGTAGTTTTTTTTAAGTTAAAAGATAAAAAAATAATTTGATGTTAATCTTTCTGGATTCAGCCTTCTATTAATAGTAAACGATTGACTTATATTGTAACAATAATAAAAATACATGTTTTGTAACACTTTAACAAAAATGATATAGTTTTATATTGCGCAAATAGTCCAACGTAACTTTTAAATTTATTCATTTAATACTGCATTATATAATCTGAAAGAAGAATTTATTGACAAATAGTTTTTTATATGTCAAAAAGAACATTTTTGGATTTTATTTGTAAGTTGAGTTTTTTACAGTTAAATAGGACTTAACGAAGAAAATAGTATAGAATGAAAGAGTTAATTCACCACAAAGTGGTAAGTAGTACGAGGGTATTTTTAAAGCAAGTATCATTTTGAAATAAAAAAAGAGAAATAAGTATAATTGTCTTCCCAATTTTATTTTTATATGAAAGCCTCTACCTCAAACTATTTTCTACATAATTTCTGCCAATATTAAGGAACTTATCGTATCTTACAAACAATTTTTTAATTCCCTCTTCATAGAAGTCTGTTGCCTGATTTGACACCCATTCAACACGGTCGTTTTGACTTCATTCATGAGATAATGACGAAATCGTAAAACGTCTGTCCTGTTTCCCTCGTTCGTCAACTTTCTGCACCAAATCTTTAGTAATGACTGAAGCTCGCCTACTTCGTTCCTCATCATGAACATTCGTGCGGCCATCTTTAAAGGTTCTAACCCATTTCTATACCATTCCACCAGTCATAATGTGTTCTCTGAAAACTTCACTAATCTGACGATGGATTTCAGCCGCTTTCCCGTCTTTAGCACTAAGAAAACGAATCACCGATCGTATTTTACAAGCGGTGGGATTCTCAATCAGCGGAGCCATTTTAAGTACTCAAAAACAAACGTTTACACGGTCGCATGTTTCTGTAATGGTGCATGTGGCTTGCCAACAGATGTAGGTAAACAGTGCGCACGCGCTGAATGCCAACCACAGCGCCGCCACGACGGAATTTCAAAACGGTACTTACTTTAAAAATAACCCCCGTATAATCTATGTCACTGGTTATCAACCGGTGTACTGTGACACACTAGTGCACTGTGAGAGGAATTGAGGTGTGGCACGATGAATGCACGCTAAAATGTCCAGTAAATTTATATCAAGATTCTACTAGCTAACAAAAGTACATTAGCAACATACTAAATTCTACAATTTACTGTGTAATGAGGTTTAGTGTCATAAAGTTGCATTTCCCTCCAAATTTGTTTCAATGTTTAAATATTCTTAATAAGAAATGTTAGAGAAAGAACAATTGGAAAGAATATATCAATATTATTATTCAATAACCGTCTAAAGCAGGATGTAAAATTAAATTTTGTACTACAAAAAGAAAAAAAAACACAATAATTGTTTTTAGAAAGCCAGAATTTTCATCATAATTTAATGAACCTTTGCGCCAGCAGGACTCGTGCAACAATATCTGAAAAAGTATATTATCTCTTTATCACATTTTTATTTCAAAATTCATTTAAAGAAAATCATTCGGTCTTATTCGCCAGTGAGGTAAAAATGCATGAACATGTTAAACTTACAGGATATGAAAACGTTTAGACTTTTTTTTTAAAAGAAAAAGAAGCCTAAATAATAATATTTCAATTATAAGTCTAATAATTAATGTAATATGAAAAATGAAAATAGAATTATAATTTGATAAATCGCAAAAAAGAAGTTAGCTTCTTTTTTAGTTTTAGAAAAATCATAATTACTCTTGTCCATTGCATAGTTTTGACAACCTTTTCTTCAAGTATTGTTTTCCATTATAAGGTTTTATTCCACATAGTACAGAGCCCGTCAAAAGAAATCATATACGGTTTTTGCGCACATGTGGAACTAGAGCGGTGTGAGAGGCGCTGTTCATTTTAAACGTAAATTCAAAGTATGCATGCGTAAAGAAAGCAAAAGTTTGAGCAAAAAGCGTTGTTGCATTTGAGTTGTATTAGAAAAAAAAATTTGGACCAAAAAACAGGAGTTTTTTCAATTGAACAACCCTGCATTGTGTACCGTAAGTTTGATTTTTTATGTCAAATTAAAACTCACATTTTAGGCTATAAGAAAATGTAATAGTTTGTAGGATTAAAATGTTATCCAGTTTTGAAATTTCAGCCAATCAGACCAAAATGGACCATAATAACCAAGCTTTGACGCTCGAGCAACGAAATTTTATCGTCATGATATACGATTTTCTTCATTTTCTTCATTGTGTACTCTTTATAAAAAATATTGAAGACACATTGCACCAACAAGGCAAGTGATAAATAATTTAATCGCCAAATTTAAGGAGACAGAAAGTGTTGCCGATCATAAGGAAAATTTAACCAGATGACCACGACCTGCGAGAACCGCTGAAAATATCTAGCAAATGGATGAACGTCTTAATGAAAATCAATATTTGTCAAGTTCGAGACTAGCTCAAGAGATCGATATTTCTGAGGCAATTATTCGCCGCATCTCAAGAGGTGAACTGCATCTTTACCCATACAAAATTCAAATTGTGCACAATTTGACTGCAAATGCCAAGGAAAATGGATTTCTTTTCTCTGAAAAAGTTCTTCGTCTATCACGAAGTAACAAAATCTCACATCGAAAGCTTTGGTTTAATGATGAGGCTCACTTTCCTCTGATCGGGCACATTAATAAGCCAAATTACCGGTACTTGTATAAAGAAAACCGCCATGAATCTCTTGAAAAGGCCCTACATCTATAAAGAACAACTACCTGAATAGCCATCTGCTCAAAAGGAGCATTAACAGTATACTTTTTCCGAAACACAGTACCTTCAGAAAGGTACTGTTCGGTGTTTCGGGAACAAAGAATGGAACACACCCATTAATTACTTCCATGACCCGAAAACGATGAACCATGGTTTTTGCAAGATGGATCAGCTTCTCAGTGTTCTAACGAAAGTCACGACATAATTGAAGAACATTTTCATGACAAAGTTATCAGTCTGAGTTTCGAAAACTAATATCGACGTGATGTTCAGCGGCCACCGTCTCAATCTATGTGATCATTTCCTTTGGGGGATATCCGAAGGTTAAATGCTATCGAAATACACCGTCAAATCTTGATGAATCAGAACAAGCAATTCAAGAAGTGTTAGAGAACATTTCGCCAGCCGCTGTTCTTGAGGTTATTAGAGGTTTCAAGAGAAGACTTGAAATAGTTGTTGATATGAGAGGTGAGCATATCGAACCACATGTATAATGTTATGCATATTCCAAGCTTCATTTTGACATTAAAATTTTCGAATATAAATCGAGTACAAATAAAGTTATTGACCAAAACCCGTGTATGATTCATTTTGACGGGTGCTGTATATCCGTTATTACTCCAAGATAATGAGGATAAGAAAACAAGCCCTTAAAATGCCCCTATAAATACTAACAACAGTTTCATATTGAGAAATAAAATCTCATTAGATATGCCATACGCAATAATAAAAAATGTTTCAGAAACTTTAAATTTGTTCATATTTAATAATAATATTAATAATAATAATAATAAAACTACCAAACACTATACAAATGTCAGTATGAAGGTACAATAAGGGCCGTTTTCCTCTTTCCCCAGATCTATGCATATCAACCCGCTAGAGGGCTGCTCAAATTGATTCCAAACTGAGGTATCCGGTTTTGACGGGCTATGCGGCTTTACCCTACTTTCCCCTACGTCATTTAAGAAGAAGCTTTAGACACTACAGATTTTATAAAATGATTTGTTTCTTGTTAGAATATTCGCAACAGACACACATTAAGTCTTAGGACAGCTTAATCAATGCATCTTTTAGTAAACAGATAGTAAATGATAATAATATAGAATGATCTTAATTAAATAGGAAATACAAATTCAATTAATCGAAAATATAGACAGTAGACACGATGCAGCTTTCACTTAAATATGCAAACATTTATGGGATTAATTACGAAATTTTTTAATAACGAAAATATTTCTGTCAGAGTAGTTAAATCTCCTAACAACAATTAGAGTTTCTGTGGAATTCAACGGAGTTAGTTTACTTTAGTTTCCATAAAAATGCTAATTTAAGTTTTAGAAAGCGGTGGGTATAATTTTTAGATCTAATTTAATTAACGTTACCCAATATCATTCATATAAACTATATTTGTTGTCTTTACTTAGATTGATTTAATGATTAGCGTCGTGAGTTAACATTTAGATGTTAGTATATTTTCCAGTAGCTCTCTCCCTCTTTCTCTCCTGTCCGTCACGCCTTTCAAAATTGATGTATAAAGGAGATGCTGACGTCACGACGTCCGTCCAGTTCTTGAAAAATCTTGTCGTGGACGTCCAGGTATAGTGTTGCCTGTTTTTGGGCTCACATTCTAGCAAAGGGTGGTACATGCAAACAACAGAAGCGACAAGCCGCAGTATTTCACCGACATCTTGCTCATTCTACCTTGATGTAAATAGAGTGTGAGTGATTTTCATTGCGCGCGGATGTCTAATCCAAACACAAAGTGTTTAGAATGTTCTCTGATGAGCGTTTAAATTTAAAAACTGGAAAAAGTTGCAAGTGACTTTACGTGCCTTTCATATTGATTCTTATGTGCCAAGACCTTAAGCCTAGATCTAGGATTGTCCTCCTTAATCCGTTAAGACCCAAGTTATTTTAAAGTTTGAAATTATGTGGAATGTTTTAGATTATGTTTTAAACGTCAAAAAATGGGAAGTTTTGCCTCATTTCAGCTTGTAGAATTAGATAAATGAAATGTGTTACAAATAGTACGCTCGGTGGATGTAGAGTTGTTCTCTCTGTATAAAAACTTTCATTTATACCCTAAGCCAGAGGAACGATCAAGGAAGTTTTATTCATTAAAAGCTTCAATGAAAAAAAAATGTGATTCTAAATCGTTATAGTTTTATCATGGAAAAATTATATTCCAACAAAATTAATTCTCTAAAAATATTTTATTAAACTTATACCGGAAATATATAAATATGAATTAGGTTAATATTTCCAAGATTTATACTTGCGTAGCATTTTCCTCTGCAACTATTAAACATATTTAATTATAGGTGTAGCTGTTATAGCTCCCTATGTTTTGCAAGAAAATACTAGAGTAGATAATCGGCGTTATAATAAATCAATCAACTAACCAATCAGCAAGAAAATACTTCTCACAAAAGACTTTGAAATGCGTGATGTTAATATTTTATTCACAAGCTTATTATAGCTTCGCATGAAGATATTCATTTTGCGTCAAGACCTTTTTCAGCAATTTACAATTAAATTTATGAATATTAAAAAAGTCGGACGGTTAATATAGGTTCATATTTCAGTATAATGTCCTCTTAATCTATATGTTCATAACACCGTTCCTTCTAGTTGTTAGTGTTAAATACTAATCCCCATTTTCTATTATTGCACGCTTACGGCCTTCTCCTGGTCTTCAGTTAACATCTCCCTTTACCAAATACAGATCTAATGTTCTAGAAATGACACTTTGAGACATGAGACAATTAGAAGACTTCTTCATAGACTTCTTCATAAACTTCACTCTAGACTACGCAAGTCTCTAAACTGATGATACTTCTAGCAACTGATTCGGCTAAGACATGTTGGGATATTGTATTGACTGTTAAAAAGCATTCAACACGTGTCAGTTTTTCTTAATCTCCTCCTACATGAAAGAATTCTTCAGGTCGTTTTTCATTCCTTATTTAACACGTTGAGTGTCATGTGAACCGCCGGCGGTGCACACTTTATTTTTAATAGAGTGCCATATGTACCGCCGGCGGTGCACAGTTATTTTTATTAGAGCGCCGTGTGTACCACCGAAGGTCATATGTAAATCTAAATTTAAAGCATATTAATTTCGATGGCACTCCAATAACATACACTAGTGTGCAAAACTTAAGCAACAAACACAAAATGCTAATTTCTGAACACGTGAGTACTCAAAAAGCAATTCTATAAAGAGCGAGTGTAGAAAATAGGTACTACCCTAACAGCACAGCCAGTCGGTACAACTTTAACGGCTCTTTGACGTCACACATAGTCACAAGTGTCACAGTCACTACAATGAACTGAAATATGACATCTTTCATTCGGCTCATTTATACTCTCATTTGGTCACTCCACTGAAATATCACCATGACACCATCCACTGAAATATCACCTGCTTTTTGACGAGTCACAAGGTGACTTTACAATGAAGTCACCTGGTGACTCTCATGTGACTGTCATTTGGACACTCCTTTGTAAAGTTATCAAGATAGATGTTTTGTGACGAGTTCCCAAGTGACAGAAAATGAAATCATTTGGTGACTTTTCACAAAGGAGCGCAATGATGACGTCACAGTACAGTGTCGGTCACCTGTAAGTCATTGTGCGACTTCATTGCGATATTAGTTGGTGACCCATCACAATGAAATGCTCACAATGACTTCAAAGTTGAGTCTTCAAATAACACTCACACAGAATCACAAGGTGACTACATTGTAACGTCACCTAGTGACTCATCACAAAGTAACAGGCACAGTAACTTTTCAGTGGAGTCACCTTATAACAATCATTTGAGAGTAATACTGAGACGAGTGAAAGATTCCATATTTTGATTCACCGTAGTGACTGTGACGCTTGTAACCATGTGTGAGGGAAAGGAGACTGCATACCGACTGGCTGTGATGTTAGGGTAGTACATATTTTCTACTCTTGATCTTTATAGAATTTCCTTTTGAGTACTCACGCCTTCAGAAATTACCATTTTGTGTTTGTTGCTTAAGTTTTGCACACTAGTGTACATTACTGTTGTTCTATGGCACCTACATAAAGCATTTTTTTATATTTTTGAAATGAATTTCTAATCTTATATTTCAGATGAGTTATAGAAGGAATAAGAAATATATTTTGGTTACAACTCAAAATTTTATTTCATCAGCATTATAGTAAAACAACTCGATTATCATTTTTACGTTTTACATTAAAAGAAAAAAAAACTTGGATCCATTTTTACTGCTAATTCTGGTTATTACTAAAAGAAGAACAATATTGTTACCGTTATAAATTGAAAAAAGAGAAAAATTCTTAAAAAACAACAACAACAAAAAGTTACTTGTGTGACAGCTGTCGGTGCACAAAACACATTTTTTATAAATTCTACTGACACTTGTAATAAATATCACTAAATTTATTAAATTACCGCTAAATGAAATGTAATAATGGCACCGTATGCAAACTTAATTCATATATATGGTGGCATTCTTAAGTAACGAAAACCTTTGTGTACAGTGGACTCTCAGTAATGCGTTTCCACTTAAAACATATAACCCGATAATGGTGACAAATTCAATTTCTCCATCATTTTCTATTTTCAATTAATGTTAAGGGCATCGCTTAATCTGAACGAATCATCGGATAATGCGGGCAGTTTTTCAAAAATTGAACTTACAGATTAGTTTTGTAAATTATTTCTTCAAAAACAACTTTGTTGTAACTTTGTTTATTGAGAAATCAACAAATTGTCGGTGACAGTGATGAAAAGAAAGAAAACATTTCACCAACAAAATCGTGATAGGTTCAAAAATTTCTGATTGTTGTTCACCCACAGTAACAATAAAAATGCGACGTAAAATACCACATTTTCCAGTGTGTCGCAAATCTGGAAAATAGTGTGGTAAAAAATATCATTTGTTCAACTTTTGCAAAGAAAAATGGGAGATTACTTTTATTAAAGCAAAATTATGTAAGTACAGTAATTTCTTTGCCTCGAGTAACTTACTCATTTGTATTAGCAAATTATCATTCACTTGCTTTTTCACTAAAATTACTAAATTAAAGAAAAAGTTGTTTCTTTTAGCATAACCTATTTCATTTCTGTCAAAAACTAAATTCAATCTCTTCAACACAAGGGATGAGTTTTTTACGCCATTGAAATGCGTACATCTTTTAATACAGACTTCGGTTTGTGTGGAAGAAAAAATGTCCTCCCTTGGAAGGTCGTACCAACCGGAGTTAACTGTATTACCAAGTATGTAAACGTGAGAATTTTTCTTTTAAGCATTTTCCGAGTTGGTCAACCTCTGGAGGCCCACTCCCAGGCTAGAGGATCTCTGGCAGTTCCTTTGGACTGCGAATTTGACTCAGCGAACCAAATTTTCGTATTACACGGATGGATCCAAGCAAGAGAACAACACCGTCGGGCGTGCGTTCATTGTCGTGTCAGAGAACAAGATAGGAAGTTTTTGCGGCCGAGGTCCAAGCGATCAAGGAAGCAATCACCCATGCCCATCTAAGAGGTCTCGGGGAACTAGACGTCTTCTCTGACTCGAGATCGGCGTTCCAAGCGCTTAACGGACTTGTGCCTCAGCACAGGGCCATTGCCGAGGTTAGGGACTTGATTAACACGACTGAAGTCGAGGTTCATATGCATTAGGTCCGGGCCCATGTTGGTCACATCTTTAATGAAACGGCGGACAAATTGGCAAAAGAAGCCACCATACGGCAGTCTGTCGACGTGGTGATTCCAGTCATGCGCCGCCAAGCCAAAAAACATCTTTTTGGCCGTGCCTTGTCCAAGTAGCTAGAGATGGGATCAATCTGGGACCGGCCGCTAGGTGTATGAATCCTTCCCACGCGTCAGCACTCGCCGACTGCAGGGCGATTTCTACATTAATCAGGTCTTCACGGGACACGGCATCTTCGGTGACCACCAGGCTCGCTCCTTCCACCACGACTCTACATGTTTTTGTGGGGTTGGGGTGTGTAGCATAAGCCATGTGCTTTACCGGTGTGTGCTCTGGAAGTCTGTGCGGAAAAGTTCTTCCCTCGCGACTTCCGGACGCGCGTACCACGCTATCTATGCCTGGAAGATTACGCCAGAAAGGGAGTTCGGCTGATAATTCACCGTCTCCTAATGCGTACATTAGACCGCAACCTGGGTCACCGAAGAGCTAGCCGAAATTACCGAGCTCTTCGCGGTCAAAGACCGCGTTTGAACACAATCCCAACTGCCCGCGGCCCCCGAGGAGTAGGAGGTAATGGTGCATTAAGTTCGCAGGCTTTAGACTCGTCTCGTAAGCCGGCACTTTATATGGGATATTGCTCTAGTCATGCAATTGTTATTGTTGTTGTTGTTTTTGAAGTTTTATTTCATGCTTGCACTAACCCAATCTCTTTCAGGTCTATTACGAGAGGGAACTGTGACTATCTCTGTAGGTTTCCACATCCCTCGAGTTCTGGTAAAGCAAGTACGGATCGGAAAAACCCGACTTAAGGCCTAGGGCCTGGTTCCCTTCTGGGTGTCCAGCCCCGAAGCTGTTGGGGGACGCTGGACCGTCCCCAAGTGTCACGTGGTGATTCACCTATTGGGTTCAACCGCCTATCGCAGCGACCTACGTTGTCGACACGTGGGTTTAAGGTTGGAGGGTCCGCAGGTGACGGTCCTCTGGCCCACCGAAGCGCATACGGGGACACAAATCCGGTCGTGCGCGTTAAAAGTCCCTCAGGATTTGGGTTCGGTGGTCGCCTACGTGCCAGGCGCTCCTCAGGTGCTTGGCGGTGCAGCATTCTTTTACTTTTTTAATATTACTTTCACAAATATCTTTAATTTTCTTTTTCATTTTTTATATTAAATATATCAAAACAATTATTTAATAATTTTATAGTTGTACTGAAAATACTGGAAGTTAAAAAAAGAAGTATATAGTTTGAATGTACTATATTTAATATTTCGCATGAAATAATGCCAAAAGATATAATATGAGAAAATTTATTTTTTTAGACATCGGTAGATCTGTATATGGCAACAATGTTTGTTCAAAGAATATCCCGGCCAAGAAATATCCAGTGTCCAAGTATAATGAAATACTGGAAATATTGGGTGATTTGAACTCAGTAAGATATATTACTCTTTTCTTATATACAGTATGCTAAATGAATCTCCAAAGAAAATAAATCGGCGTAGTTAAGCCTACTTATTGGTTACATTGATCAGAATCTTGCATCCGGTGGATAATCCGATTTGACCCTGCTGAATCGATTTGACCCTACTATTCGATTCTGGTTCGGGTCAGGTTAACGGCAATTGTTTTCTAAGAAGTCGGCTTCAGGTAATGTTGACTCTAACATTTTAATGGGGAGTCTGGTTCTTGGCGGGTTAACTTAATTTTTTTTTCGTTTTCAGATTTAGTTTTGGTTCTTATTGGTGGAGTTAGGAGGAATTTCAAAAGAAGATACAGATTCTTGGTTTAGGCGAAAAACTGCATATTTGAATCAGAATTAGTTACATATTTAGTTTGTATATATGATTAATATGGAACGCCGCATGGATAGATGGATCGCATGGATCGAACATGGATCGTATAGCATGGATCGAGCTATATCCGAATCCGAATGTTCTCCCCAAACGACAAAATGTTTTCCTCTTATCCGAGGCCTGAATAAAACATAAAGAAAACAAAATACTTTCGATATCCAATAAGTCTGAAGTGGAGTATTATTTCAATATTGAAAGCAAAACCAGAATAATACACGTTGCTGTAAGAATAAAATGGTACATATAAAAAGTATATAAATTCTACAGAAGAAGCTGTTTATTTTGAAATTTTGAAACAATTGTATCAAAAACTTTGAACTAACACAACATATGCTACTATTCACAAATGCCACAAACCTTGCATTACCGTTACTACCAAAGCAAATTTAAGTTGAGGGTAGTGATATAACAACCTATATGCACAAATGTAATGAAAATTCCTGATGTATTAGCCATTTTATATGCGGAAGAAGAAATGTACATTAGTTATTATTTATTGAGTTTTTTAAAATAAAATATGTTTATATACAGGGTGATTCATAAAAGATGGGCAGAACTTTAAGGGGTTATAGTACACTTAAAGACAAATAATATTAAATAGGAGACTAAGGGTCCCAGACGTATTCCCAAGGAGATAGGGGGCATTAAAGTTTAGGGTCCGAAATTTCAAATGATTATAAAACATGGAAAAATTGGTCGATTCGTTTGCGGTTTTTGCAAAAAATTTTCTTTATGCCAGTATTTTCTTGAAATAAAATTTTAAAGTTCAATTTCAAAAAATGCCGATAGGGGGCGCTTTAGACTTTGGAGTAACAAACAACTATTTTTTAACGTTATTTTTTGTATTTCTTTAAATGATTTCGAAAGCTTAGACTTAAACTTAAATTTTGATCTAAAAATCTGAGTCCTAACGAGTAGTTAAGTAGCGTAAACTGAAATTTGAAATTTGAAACCCTTCTCCCCCCAGAACAAAAATCAGTTATTCCCGATCTTTGTGTCGTAGATTAGGCTCTAACTACTGCCGCGTTTTGCTAAAATTATTCTTTATGTCAGTATTTTCTTGAAAATAAATTTTAAAGAAAATTTTCAAAAAATTCCGATAGAGGGCGCTTTAGACTTTGGAGTAACGAACAACTATTTTATACCGTTATTTTTTGTGTCTCATTAAATGCTTTCTAAAGCTTAGACTTAAACTTAAATTTTCAGCTCAAAATCTGAATCGCTGAGCGTGGTTCAGTAGCGAGGGGAGGGGGTTCAAATTTCAACTTCTGAACATAGTTCAGTTTGCACTACTTAACCATGCCCAACGATTCTGTGCTGTGATACGAGGCAAAAATACAACTTTCGTCAAGGACTGCATAGTCGGAATTCACTCATAAAGGCACTGGCACAGTTGGAAACGTCGCTCATGCAAACGTTAAAGCTCCATTCCTGACGCTAGTCACCGGGTGAAGAAGGAAACAGAAAGTATGCAAATGTCAAATGGGGAAGAAGAAGAACACGTATGCAAAATTTCGACACGATTCAGGCATAAAAACCACTGAACGGTGAGTCAAGTGTAAGTCGCTGTAGTAATGAATCGGAAGATGGTGCCCTTCACGAATAAGGAAAAGGCTGAGATGCATTTAATTTACGGAGCGGCAGATGGAAATGGTGAAGAGGCACAACGAATGTACGGAGAGCGATTTCCTAACAGGCGGTTGCCTAACCGCAAAACTTTCGAGCGCTTGCACAGACAGTTGTGTGAGACGGGATCATTTCTCGCTTCCCGGTCGAATGCAGGTCGTGCAAAAAAGGACGAATCAGTAGTTGTTGCAGAAGCCATTCTGGATGTAGTAGCGGCGCAGCCAAGTACAAGTACACGAACAGTGGCTAGCCAGGTGGATACCTCACAGTCCACGACTTGGAGGGTACTGAAGGATGAACATTTGCTCCCGTTTCATGTGCAACGAGTCCAGAAACTGTCTCCAGGGGATTATCCAAATCGTATTGAATTCGCCCGCTGGTTTCTGCAGCAGAACGCGCTAAATCCACATTTTGGACGAACTGTGCTTTTCACCGATGAATGTACCTTCACACGTGAAGGTACATTTAACACACACAATGCACATGTATGGGCGGATGTCAATCCACATGCTACGTATCCACATGCTCATCAGAGACGCTTTTCCATCAATGTTTGGGCAGGAATCCTCGGAGACCACCTAATCGGACCGTACCTTCTTCCTGAACGCCTCAACGGTAAAACATACCTCACATTTCTGCAACATGTGCTGCCAGACCTGTTAAACGTTGTTCCTCCACGCATCCGGCGGGTCATGTGGTTCCAGCACGATGGAGCGCCAGCCCATTACGTACGAGACGTCCGCAACTATCTGGACATCACATTTCCGAACAGATGGATTGGTCGAGGTGGTCCTGTTGCTTGGCCTGCTCGCTCGCCAGATCTTTCACCCCTCGATTTCTTTTTTTGGGGACGATTGAAGGCTCTTATGTATGAGACACCCATTGAATCCCCCGAGGAACTGGTCGCCAGACTTTCCGCCGCTGTAGGGGAAGTGCTCGAAAAGCCTGATGTTTTCGCGAATGTTCGCCGTTCCATTCGTCGCCGTTGTTCTGCGTGCATAACCTCTGGTGGTCACAATTTTGAACATTTATTGTGATTACATGTTAATAAATATGCTTTGGTAACATAATCCTAATTTGTGTCTTTTTACCTCGTATCACAGCACACAATGTGTGGACATGGTAAACTGAACTGTGCTCAGGAGTAGAAATTTCAAACCCCTCTCCCCAGAAACTTAACCACGTCTAACGATTCAGATTTTGGGCTGAAAATTTAAGTCTAAGCTTTAGAAAGCATTTAATGAGACACAAAAAATAACGGTATAAAATAGTTGTTCGTTACTCCAAAGTCTAAAGCGCCCTCTATCGGAATTTTTTGAAAATTTTCTTTAAAATTTATTTTCAAGAAAATACTGACATAAAGAATAATTTTAGCAAAACGCGGCAGTAGTTAGAGCCTAATCTACGACACAAAGATCGGGAATAACTGATTTTTGTTCTGGGGGGAGAAGGGTTTCAAATTTCAAATTTCAGTTTACGCTACTTAACTACTCGTTAGGACTCAGATTTTTAGATCAAAATTTAAGTTTAAGTCTAAGCTTTCGAAATCATTTAAAGAAATACAAAAAATAACGTTAAAAAATAGTTGTTTGTTACTCCAAAGTCTAAAGCGCCCCCTATCGGCATTTTTTGAAATTGAACTTTAAAATTTTATTTCAAGAAAATACTGGCATAAAGAAAATTTTTTGCAAAAACCGCAAACGAATCGACCAATTTTTCCATGTTTTATAATCATTTGAAATTTCGGACCCTAAACTTTAATGCCCCCTATCTCCTTGGGAATACGTCTGGGACCCTTAGTCTCCTATTTAATATTATTTGTCTTTAAGTGTACTATAACCCCTTAAAGTTCTGCCCATCTTTTATGAATCACCCTGTATATTTTCTGGTATTCTACCGTTTTCAAGACTGAACGTTAGAAAGAATAAATATAAAGAAATAAAATAATGATACGATTAATGCGCAATTCTTTTCGAACAGGAAACAGATAAATCAATGACTTAAATAAACTTTAGAATTTCGTGCGATAATGATTGTTTTAAGGAATTCTATTTTAAGCTGTAAATGCAAGGTATCCATTGAATCTCAATTAAACTATTCTTTCACAGATCAGAGTCTGCAAACTTCAATATATCTTTTTCGATGTAAAACAAACTGCTTGCAAAACTTTTCACTGAAACTGAAATCAATTGAAAACTTAATTTAGATGCAGAAAACCGTAGTTTTACACCATTTCAAAACACCTTAGTTAAATTCAGCAGTAAAGTAAATGTAGATAAGCATTGTCTATCGCCTAGAATCTCATTTAAGTAACATCTTTTTGTCGCAAAAATTAACTTTTTATTTATTTTTTAAATTATTATTTAAATTATTATTTTTTTATGTTTAAAAGCAAAATGTCAATAAACAGAAAATGACAATACAAAGAGAATATTAAATCAAATATAAACAATAAAAAATATGTTGAAAAGCAAAATTTTAATAAAAGAAAAATTGACAGTACAAACATATAGAATAAAACATAAAATAAGTGTGAATAATTTTGTGGTTATGGTATTACATATTTTGAACTGAAAAAAGGTAAATAATAATGTTACACATACAGGATGTCCCCTAAGTTCGTTCATATTACAAAAAAAATCATAAAATATAACAAACTGTCGTACCGGAGTTCAATGTGCATCCGTATATAGTTCCGTATAGTAAAGTTCCGCATATATATAGGGCTGATTTCATGTGAAGTTTGTATCTTTTAACGTATACATTCTGTTTTCAATGAAACTCGTACATTTTCCGGGAATAAAAGGATAATTTATTTTTATCCATACTTGCAGAATTTAAAAAACGAAAATATTCCTTTCAAGACCGACAAATAGAAATTGGATATATATATATATATATATATATTGAACTGAAAAATGGTAAATAATATTATAATAATAATTCAAATACCTCATCCGGTTAAATATGCTTCAATATATATAAATATTATTTATATATTTTTCAATTATTGCGCTACTGCTCAAATTTAATTCTAAAAACAGAAATTTCACATTTTGATTAACGGAAAATTTCAGTCTTGAAAACGGTGGAATACCAAAACGAAAGTTGTGTGAAAATAAACGGAGAATAGACGAAAACTTTGCTGCCAGTGCATTTTTCGTTTTTTCACAGATTTTTTTTCCAGTGCGTAAAACATGTTTAAATGTCAAACTATTGGCGGCAAAAAAAAAAAAAAAAAAAAAAAAAAAAAAAAAAAAAAAATATATATATATATATATATATATATATATATTCACATTTTTAAAAAAATACTTTTTGCCACAAAATTTCTGACTATTTTCCATGTCTTATGGTACACATCGCACTCCGATACGGCCTTTAGTTAAAATTTTATGAGTTTTTGAAATGTCGGACTTATGGGACTTTTTTTGCCACGAAAAGTTTTTCTTTTTGACAAGCCAGACATATAGAATACAACAGATGGTGCAAACCGCATTCAGATGCGAAAATTTTCCCATTTAGTATGAACGTTTGATATTTTAACATACTTATGGGTCACTTTAAATTATTGGTTTGCATTGCCATAATACATACGACATTTAAAATAGCTTTATGGTGCAAACTGCACTCCGGTATGAAATGTTATTCTTTTCACGAATTTTTGAAATGTGAGCGAACTTATGGAACATCCTAGATTTCATAGAAAATGGAGGAAAATCAAAATGCATTGTTAACATAGTTTATATTCTTTACCATCAGTTGGCAGTAAAGCTTCTTGAGCCATGCGTTACATATGATGTAAGATGTCGGATGGAGTAGCGACTTCAAAATGCTTAATGTTTCATCCACCAATCAGCAACGCAGAAGTTAGTCGAGGCACCACACTGTTCATAGCATTAAGGAACATTTCTCTTGGTATATAGTAGACGCACGTTGCTGCATTGCAGGGCCTGACTTTCGCCTAAATCATAAAAGCACGTATCTTGAAGACCCCCGAATAGCATTCTTCTGATTATATACATGAATTATTTTAAGGTATCGGAAACATTTTGTGAAAGTTATGCTTTGTGTAATACATCTGTTGCAAATAGAAACCGAACATCCAGTAGTGACAGGGAAAAAATTCAAAAATAAATAAATAAATAAAATAAAATAAAATAATAAAATAAATAAAATAAATAAAATAAATAAAATAAATATAATAAATAATAATAATAGTAATATTTTTTTTTGTTATTTCACTGAACGAATTCACCTTCATAAAATAATTAGTTTTATTTTAAAACGCGTGAAAATGTCCAAACTTCTAGAAAAAAAAGTCCATTTATTTGGTGAAGAGTAAATTTAAACCATTTAAACAAAGGAAATCTAAGCAATATAAATGCAGATTTAAAAGCTCTTTTGTGCTCATTAAGTATATCCGCTTGTAAATTACGAGTTGTTAGGTTTTTTTTTTTTTTTTTTTTTTAATTTCAAACAACACAACAAAATTTTTGTCCATTAAAAAAATATATATAAACTACTTTAAGTGTTTCATGGATATTTAATTAGATATATCCTAATTGGAGTAGACACAGAGTCCATTCTTTTAAAATTTTCAATATTTTATTTTACGCTTTTAAATATAAATGAGAGAAGAAAGCTATTTTCTCCATTAAAAATATCAAATTAAAAAGCACAGGAATTTTGAAATGTACTGTAAGGGAAAGTATAGTAAAACCACATACCTCATTATTAGTTTCTTCTTGAATCCAAAATTTTCAACTGAATTTAATACAACTTTGCGCTGCACTTATCCTTGAACCATAATGTTATTTAAAGTATGTGATTAGTTCATCACATTTTTATTAAAAAATGATTATGTATAAAAAAATAAAATCATCCGATCTTACCACACCAGTGGGGTAAAACTGCATGGACATGTGCATCTTACAAGAAATGAAACAGTTTTGATTTTCGTTTAAAAAGGAAAAATTTATTTTATTTTAAACTTTCAACTAAGTAACTACTAATATTCAAATTTTAATTGCTTAAAAGGCGTAAAGCCAACATAGTGAAAAGTACCCAAGCCGGGATTCGAACCTGCGTCTTCAGTGTAGCGCACTGACGTTCTACCAACTGAACCACTTGGGAACGATACTCAGCCTGGCACTCTCTCACTATAACATGTTGACAAGGCTACAAACGCAGCACAAGATGGAATATTTTTTTTCCGTGAGCCAGCAACCCTATGGCAAACACGAAACCAAAGAGAATCCAGCATCGATAATTGAATAAATCTATATTTAATACTTGGAAATTTTTCGTAGAAAATTTCTCACGGCCTTGCATTAATAATATTCAAATTTTAATTGCTTAAAAGGCGCATAGCTAACATAGTGAAAAATTACCCAAGCCGGGACGCGAACCCTGGTCACCAGTATAGCTCACTGACGTTCTACCAACTGAACCACTTGGAAACGATACTCAGCCTGGCCTTTACTCAGTCCATTCCATTTTGTGCTGCGTTTGTAGCCTTGCCAACGTGTTATAGTGAGGGAGTGCCAGGCTGAGTATCATTCCCAAGTGGTTCAGTTGGTACTTTACTTCATCATATTTTAACAGCCTTATTCGTTCGACAAAGCAAAAATATTTTTAACTGGATAATTTCTTTGTCAAATATAACTAACTACTCAGCTGACTTAATGTTGGAAGATATGTAAGAGTTTAAAGTTTAAGTAATTAATTTTTTTATATTTATATTGTAAAGTCATTACGTTTGAACATTTCGTAATTCTATATATAAAAAAAATATTTCAAAGAAATGATGTTGAGTTGTAAATATGTAGCAGAGTTCCTAATGATTCTTTTATAAGGGTACTCTAGTGGTCGAGTGAGTTTTGAGATTTTACGCGCGATCGTGCTGTCCTGAATCTGACCGTGAATCTGACCTATTCTGTCATTTAAAAAAAAAAATTTCTTAAGGTATGTCTGTATCAACGGGAATCTGACTGTCATAGTTATTTTTTGCAATGGTACGATACAATTATGTATCTGCGCTTATGTAGTTGTTATATATAGTGCGGTAGCAGATGGGATCGATGGATTTGCAACGCATCTTGCCATTAAGGTACTTTAGCTTCGGATTTTGAGCGCATCCTGCCTTCTTGGTATTCAAGTTCTCCAAGTGTTGAGTTTAAGCGGAGTTTTCCATTAGTTGTTTCAGATAGAATCTACGACTATGAGTTTCGCCAGCATAAAAATAAGTTAACCTTCGTATTTCGAATAAAGGATTATTGGAATCCACAGGGTTCCATTTTATTGTAATACTACAGTGTTTATAGTTACATTTTATAGTGAGTTAAACTGATTTTCTTAAAATTCTGCAGCAGTGAACAGTAAGTCTCTTTTGATTTGAGCTAAGTGATTTGAATTTAATTAGTCTTTTACGCAAATATTCCCACTATTAGTCTTTAGTAAATGTGAGCTTATTATTGATCGCTTATATTTAAATTGTCCCGCACCACTTCAATTTTCCCGTTTAACGTTATAAATAAACTGTCGTGTTTTTTTTTTTTTTACAATCTGTGTCATGACCTACTTGCAAGAGAAAAGGAAAAGTATGCCATAAATAGTCCATAAAACCCATAATAATCGCTATTTAAAGCAAATATTTTATGCAACTTTCATACAGTTAGAGATTTATTTTAAACACGTATAAAGAATTTAAAATTAAAGATAATCGTAAACAATGATTAAATCCTGAAAAAACAATGTACAAAAACCTTTACTTGAACTTTTAATGAGTGTGTTGTCGACGCTCAATTACATCCGTTCTTAATCAGGATTTGTGCTGATTAAATCCAAAAGAAAAAGAAATAATTACTTTTTTAAGCCGTTCATTACCTCTGAAAGAAAAAGCATTCATAGGATCTTTCTGTTGTGATGGCTTAACATTAATTATTACGAAGAATTTTAACAAAGCTTTTGAAAATCGCGACAGATAAAACATTAAAAAAAGAAATGCCATGTGGATTTACTGTTAATAAACATTTTCTTTTATTTATCGCTTAGTTTATTACATCAGTTTCAAGCGTTGGTTTTAGAATTTTTAATATATTCAAAGTAAAAGGTAATTATGCTGATTTTTTCTTGTTTATTAGCAAAAGGCATACTTGTTTAATTAATTTTGTATTCCATTTTTTAATATTAAAGTCAATTCGTACATAAATGTGGACGTACAGACTTAAGAACGTCTAAATATCTAAAATTTTATTTATTTATTTTTATTTTTATTTTATTTTATTTTTTTTTTTTTTTGGGGGGGGGGGGACTAACATGTATAGCTTTTTGAGTTTTGAATTTGATTCAAGATCTTATTTAAGCCAAATTAAATTTCAGGGTATGATGCTGGTGAGAAACCCACAAAAAAACATGTGTTTAGATTTTAAAAAAATTCCATGTATATTTCCGTTTCCGATGCCACCTCCTTCAGGGCTCAATTAATAAAAAAAGCGCCCTTTTACAGGATTTTCTTTGAATATTGTCATACCTCTTTCGAAAGTTCTTCGTCGTATGATCTCGTGTCTCTCGTCATTCGAATGCATCTATCAGAGGTTTGAAATGCGTTTTTTCTTAAAATGGTGTTTTTTGAAATGTTGGACATTATAAGAAAGATATTAATTAAGCAGTCGACTTCAAGTATGTGGTAAAGTTACATAAGATATGCACTTATCTGATGAACCATTAAGTTTGTCTTTATAATTCCTTTTTTCTTTTACAAAAGGGGCTTCTAAGAAAGTCTTTCTTAGATCTTTCGCATTTCGCATCATCTTCGCATTTCTCATCTTTCGCATTTTGTTTACAAAATTTCATTTTAAAATTGTAATAATAATAATAATAATACAATCGAACCTCGTTAACACGAAATCGCTAACACGAAATAATACTGAGGTCCCGTCAGATCAGTCTGAAAATCAATGTTAATTAATTCGTTTAGCACGAAATGAAATTTCGGAAAATCCCGCTTAACGCGATTTTTTTTTTTTTTTTTTTTTTTTTGTTCCAAAGTCAAAACATGATTCCCTACGCAAAGTTTTCAATATTTCAAACCTATATGTTACATCTTCTTTTTAAATATGGAATTTTTCTCATGGTTTGAAAAAGACCTAAAGTGTAAAAGGATTTCAGAAAATAGTGTACTATCGAATTCATTACTAATCCATGCTTTTTTTGTCCTCTGATATGCGAAAGTTTTCCCACACTAACCATATCAGTCACAATGAAATTTTCAGTAAAGAATTTTTTTTTTTATGATTATTCCATTACTTGTTTGACTGTATTGACAGTGACATAAACCATAAACCGGATCCCTGAAATCTTCTATTTTCGGGTGAAAGAAGTGAAAATCCCTATTTTACCACCTGACTTACATAATTGAAACTCTGTTCGTAGTTGTTCTGTAGAATTCTATGAAAGAAAAGTCGAAAGCAGCAAGCCCATCTTTAGAAACCAAGCAAAACATTTTAAACGAAGTTAGTGATAAAGTGCTAAAAAATCAGAAATTACAGCAATGTATTGGATACTCTGTACGATTTTAAAGAAACGTGAAAATATTTTCAACCTTATGCTGTGAGTCAATTGGATCCAGTAAGTAAACGAATGTTTACAGGAAAGAATGTATAAATTGAAATTGCTCTCTTGCTGTGAATAAAAGAGACAAAAAGCTAGAACATTATTTTAATTGGTGCAGTTTTGCAAGAGAAAGCACAGGCTTTTGCTGATGCTCTTCGCGAGAGCTAATTTATATGTTCTAACGGATGCCTGAGAAGATTCAAAGAGCGTCATGGAATTATCTGTGAAAAATGGGAAATTTTTATTATGGGAATAAAACATTCGCATAAATGAAGATATACTGACTTCGGATGTGATGCCGGACGAAGAAATAAATGCTGCATTAGCTGAAAAAAACATGAACACATCAGACACAAGTGTAAGAAGAGCATGAAGAAATCGACACAGAACGGAAAAGTTTAGTGTCATTAAATGAATCTACCGTAGCTTTGAAAACTGTACAATGTTCCGTTATGGAACAAGAGGATGCCTCCCGTGCTTTGGACAAATTAGATAAATTCCAGACTTTCCTAAAAGAAGTACTCAACAAAAACTGACGGACTCAATAACGAACTTTTTAAAGAAAATGGTTAGCAAGTAAATAAATTTATTACAGCCCAAAATGACGATCAATTTGTTTTATTTTTTAATTAAATTTTCTATTTCTCATTAATTTATGATTTTAAGAACAGGCATATATTTGTAGGTTAATTCATTTAGTTTTTATATCTAACATAGATGGCGCCACTATTGTGACGGTTAACACGAAATTTCGGATAACACGAAAAAAATTCGCAGTCCCTTCAATTTCGTGTTAACGAGGTTCGACTGTAATAATAAAACTTGTTTGTAGATGTTGCCAAATTTCTTCTTTCAATTAAAATATAATTTAACCCTTCTTTGTTTCTTTCAGAATCATCATTACAAAGCAACAGTGCCCACGCTCACCAGTCTGAAGGGTCTTGTGGTGGAAACTGTTAATCATTTTCTTGTTCTGAACTTCACTTCATGATGAACTTATTATAACTTTCTGGAATTTATTGTTTAAAGTTTGTTTAATCTAATCGTTATTTCTTTTTTAATATATGTTGCCAATTTCACACCCCCCCCCCCAAAAAAAAAAAATAAAAAAATAATCTCAATTTCACGGGTGTCACACCGACACCTTCTTAAGGATTTCTAGCCTAACACTAGGCAGCATTCAGACCACATTTTCCAAACTCCGCTTCAAAAGGTCATAAATTATTTTTTTGGTTTATCTTTTTCAAAGGTTCTGCAGATCATCAACAATATAAATGGGAGGTGATAAACATGTCAGGGAGTCTCCTCCTCGTCCAGTGATACAGAAGACTGGCCACATCAAGCATGCCGACAAACGAACCTTTGAAGCTGAACACAGTCTGTTCACCCTTTAAACATTCTTTTTATGAAAGTAATTGTTCCAAAAAATAATCGCTGCTGGATTCTTCTGAAATATTAACTCAACTATTTGCCACTTAGATGATAGGTATAAAAGTTTGAGAACCATTGCGTTATCTGTATTTTATAGATCATTGAATTCAAATGATGCACACTTGTTCTCTAAATATAATTATCATTCAGAACATAATTTTATTCAAAAGTTAAACTCATTTTTAGTAAATAATAATAAAAAAAAATTAGTATGAAAGAACTTGAATTTGGGTATATTTTTGGGCTACTTTTCTTGATATATTTTGAATTGAAACTAAATGTAAATAGTTTATAAATATGTATAATATTTTTTCCTCTTTTTGAAACAATAAAATTAATAATAACCCACAATAACTAAAATTTTATTTACATAGAGTAAAATTTCTACATCGCTGACAGTCATGTGAATAAAAATCTCTTCCATTTAATGAGATTTCTATAGCTGAGAATAAAAATTGAAAATAAAAAGATACTTTTAATTCAAAACAAATATGAAAATACTAATGAAAAATTTCCATTTTCTTAGAAAAGTTCTTAGAAAAGTTCTTAGAAAAGAATTTTTAGAGATAATATGCAATTGTCAAGCTTTGAAAATTTCCTCTAACAACTTCTGGTATTTACAAAAAAAAAAAGTATTTTACTGATTTAAAGAACTGAAGAAACATGTTTTTTCCTTTCAGTTTTAAAAAGTTTTTTTTTCTAGCAAAACAAATTAATTCAAAGAAATCGTTTTAAGTTAGTTTAAGACAAAATCTACAAAGAGAAGCCTTTTCTGTATACTTAAAGAAAAAAAAAAAGCCTAAAGTATAGAAAATGTCTTAGAAGATGAAAGCAAAAACATTTAAATTCTAAAAGCTTTACCTATACTCTGAAATAGCATTTTACATGTATTGGCTGATTGTATTGAAATATACATTTCAATAGAAACATCTAAGGTTGTTCTATTGAAATATTCATTTTACTTTTATTTGCTGTTTCTTAAAAGGAAGTTCTCACCGAAAAATTTCAAAAAATTAATTTCTTACATTTCGCATCCCTTTAGGTGTTTAAAATATGTCCTCAAAGCCGTTTTTGTTCCGCCCAAAATTTAAACAGTCACAACCAGTTTAATGGTCCGGTGTCACGACTGACAAAAGGGCTGATCAAAAACTTTAAATATGTTTTTGTATAAGCAAGTTTTTTTTAATCGGTGTTGGATCTCATGTTTAAACTGTTGAAGCTATCGACATTTTTTTTTTCAAATTAAACTAAACTTTTTAAATTGAGGAACAAACCTTTTAAAAATTAAAATTTTCAATAATTTTGATATTTTATACAGTTTCGAAAATGCAAGATAAGCTCAAACTTCAAACAGCCAAGTTAAACAGCCAGTTCAATTTTGATTTATCTTATGAATCTTAGGTTTGACCTCCAACTAACTTAATATATTTTAAGAAGCCCTGTGAATTTTAAGTTATATATATATCAGTTTAATGCAATTTATGCTTTTTATCACATTGTTTTATTAAATTTTAATAGGTATATATATACAATACTCATCAAATATGAGATCGAACAAGAAATGCAATAGGACAAAAAATAATTAAATCAGATTATGAAATTAATTAGTTGAATAACATATATAATACGGAATAATATACTAGGACTTCCCTCAAAGGGATTAGTCTGAGTGATATTGCTGAGAACATAAAGTTAACAATTACGATATAAAGAAGATATCAACAAGAATCTAAGTGAATATACAGCATATGATAGACAAGAGATAGATAAAGATACAACATATGAAAAATAGCAAATTAAATGATATAATTACAAAATATCATATATAAATTCATATACTGTTATGTTTTCATATGCATTTTTTTATAACATTTGGCAAATAATCTCATTTTCTTAAGCGGGAATTGCTCAAAACTTAAAAAAAAAAAAAACCGCCGGATCTTTTAAAACGATATTTTTAAAGTCACATAATCAGATTTGCAGCCAATAGCGTATTTTAGCAAGCGTAGTTTAACGGAAATTTAATTTAATTTTTGCAACATTTTCTTTGTGACAAATATCTAAATAAAATATTAAAAAATAAAATATTAAATATTGAAATATTAAATCAAATATTTAATATTTGAATTAACCCTTTGAGGAGCGGTGGTATATATTATATACTACCTAATTTTAATCCGATTCGAACCAGAAACTTTTAACTAAATTTTACTTTTTTAACTTTGACAAAAAAGATGAAAAATTGCTTTTCCTTATTTTCAACTAAATTCTTTCGTAAATACCTGTGTGAATTCGACGTTATAGGAACACAATTGCTTGCCCCTGAAAGGGTTAAAAAAATTTCCTTTGTTTATTTGTATAACTATTTATAGAAACTCGTATACTTCAAACCACATTGATAACATGCTTTGCTACAAACGTGTCTACCAGTCTAACTACTCGTATGTCTTAGCTGTGTCTCTCTCCGAACTCATCTGTCTACTGTCTCTCTACTCTTCTGTATACCCGTCTCAGTATCCGTCTGTCTTTCTACCCGACTCTTTAATCGTGTCTCTACCTGTCTCGCTTCCCGTTACACTACTCGTCTATCAACACGTCTGTCTGTCTATATACCCCTCTCTCTACCCGTCTGTCAAGTCGTCTTTGTACTCGTCTCTCTATCCACCACGCTACCCGTCTCCCTACCCATCTCACTACCCCTCTGTCAACCCTTTTTTGCACCTGCCTCGCTACCCGTCTGTCTATTCGTTTCGCTACCCGTTAGCATATCTCTGTCGCTATCCGTCTCTCTACCCGTCTGTCTACCCGTTTGTTTACACGTCTATCTATCTCTCGCCAACTCTTCCCAATATTT
The DNA here is from genome assembly GCA_963931845.1 of Maratus michaelseni. Lineage (NCBI taxonomy): Eukaryota > Metazoa > Arthropoda > Arachnida > Araneae > Salticidae > Maratus > Maratus michaelseni. Next base: position 251,498,840 of record OZ007591.1, read on the forward strand.
AAACAATTTAGTAAACGGAAGCCGTTTATCTGTTATTAAATGCAAACAGGAGTAATTTATCTAAAGAGTGTAATCAGATGCAATTTTTTTAAATACATACATAAACCAGCATAATAATTCACCAGTTTTATTTTCATAGTAGTTTATGTCATTTGACAGTAAATCTCAACTTCTTCAACCCAAACTGCGTCAAGCTTTTTAAAAAAGCCTCAAGGTCCGTATAACTGGGAAGGGGAATTGTCCTCAGGGCTATTAGATACATGTTATTAAGTTAAGTGAAAGTTTCGTAATCGGGTTCGCAGCCAATTTCTTATGTCAGAAAGGGTGGCTTCACGCCATTTTAAATTCATTTCTGTAACTTTCTTTTTCTTTTTTTGGTGGGTGGTTGAGGGGGGGGGGGGAGGGTTCCAAATATATACACTTAAATTCAAACTTTTGCCCCCATGTTAATATTAGTGTTGTTTGTATTATCAATTAATACTTTGTTGATCGAGCTTCATTCGAAACAAATGTAAAAGACTTCTACAGTTTTTTTTCTAGGAGAAAGTTCCGTAATCGGGCCCTAAGCTAATCGGGGAATTTAATATCATTATTGTTTCTAACTCTTATAGAGTTAAAACAATATTGTTGCTAGCATTACTCTTGTTTGTGACCAACCTCTTCTGTGTATCTGAATAGGGAAAAGTTCCGTATCATGTACTGGTTGGTGCCAAAGGCAGTTGTAGAATCTTACAAATTTTTCTAGAGAGCGGAAAAACATGTTTTTTAAAATATTTACAAATATACGTTTATTAAACCATGTTTTTGAGCCATTTTAAAAAATTAAGTACGGTGCTAAAATAAAATTTTATTGCCATTTTCGATATTTTAATAAGAAATGAAAATACATAACAAACAAATTTAACAAAACTAAGCCATTTTTGGGTACTTCTCTACTATCCCGTCGACCACTTTTCATAACAAAAAACTATCGCCAAACTAAGATTAAACGCCAAAATACAGTCCCATTTACTTGATGCCAGAAGCATTATACGTATTTGTTATGCCATCAAGTGGTTTTTAATTCGACATTTGCGTGTATTTTTCATTATGTTTTACTGATTTATTAGTTATTTCATTCATTAAAGTAACAATTGTGTCCTTAAATTCTTATATTTTATTTATTTTGATATTTCAATGGCAACGTTCTCCCGTTTATTTAGCGTTACAGTATGGCGATAGTTTTTTGTTATGAAAAGTGGTCGACGGGATAATAGAGAAGTACCCATTTTTTGTGATAAATAATTGTTATTGCCAGGGGGGCAAATTGTAAACAATTAATAAGCGAACTAAAAAAATTACCGGAAAAAACTTGTGGGAATCTCAAGAAAGAAATATCTGATATAAATAGCATTTAAAATCTTAAAATGGAGAAGTGGTCCGTATAAAAATGCAAAACATTATACACCTGATATAAGAATTTTTTAATTTTTTTATATTTCCGAAAGCACAGATAAAAGGGTAAAAATCCCGGCACAGATGCCATATGCTCACCACGTTGGCACGATTTTTCTCCCGCCCCTTTGGCGAAAACTGTTTGTTGTGCTTGTTTACTTTTATTTTTTATTTTAATTCTATAGATTATTTTTATATGTATATCAATATTAATTTAGGCACAGATGTCATATACGCAGCAGATTGGCGCGATTTTTCCCCCGCCAAGTTGGCGAAAACTTTGTTTTTGAATATTAGTTACAAATACCATACAATAATAGCATGTAATTTTTTATTTCAATATAAAAATAAAATAACGTAATAAATGAAATAGCTCCTATTATTCAAAAATGGGAAATAAAAATAAATAAATGATAGTTTGATATAAATAAATATTGATATATATAATAAAAACAATTTATAGAATTAAAATAAAAAATAAAAGTTAATAAACAACAATTGAAACAAAATAACCGGGTTACCATGTGAGGCATAAAATTGCCATTTTGTTGCAATCGCGCCAATGTGGTGCGTATATGACATCCGCGTTTTTATTTATATCAAACTATTATTTATTTATTTTTATTTCCTTTTTTAAAATAATAGAAGCTGTTTCATTTATTACGTTATTTTATTTTTATATTGAAATAAAAAATCACGTGTACTATTTGTCACACTATTTGTAACTAATATTCAAAAACAAAGTTTTCCCCAAGCTGGTGGAGGGAAAAATCGCGCCAACGTGGTGCGTATATGATATCTGTGCCTTGTTTCATTTCACATAGAGGTACTGCTCTATTATCCCGTCGACCACTTTTCATAACAAAAAACTATCGCCAAAAATGCAGTCCCATTTACGTGATATCAGAAGCATTATACGTGTTTGTTACGTCATCAAGTGGTTTTTAACGCGACATTTGCGTGTATTTTTCATTATGTTTTACTGATTATAGTTATTTCATTCATTAAAATAACAATTGTGTCCTTAAATTCTTATATTTTATTTATTTATGTATTTTGATATTTCAATGACAACGTTCTCCCGTTTATTTGGCGATAGTTTTTTGTTATGAAAAGTGGTCGACGGGATAATAGAGAAGTACCCACATATGTATTGGTACTTTTATGTTAACTTGGCGCAGTTGATAAATCGCCAAATATTTTTCTCATAACATCTTCATATTGCATTCATTTCATTTAAATATAAATCTTTCACTGATTTCATTTGAAATACATACATTAAAAGTACACGTCTTTCACTCATTTAATTTAAAATACACGCCTTTCACTAATTCCATTTAAAATACTAAAAAGGAAAAGAAAATAAGAAATAATGCCACAAATCGAAACCTTTTATTTAAACATCAAAGAATTGTTCCTAACATACACACGCGAAATAAAAAAGCTGCTAATGGTGTGATTTACGCCAAATCTCTAATACTAATACTATTCTTACTAATCTCTAATACTTTTCAAACAGAAAAAATTCCAGATTAACTTTCCATTTTTATTAAATTGAAATATATTTTATTGTGCTGAATATTAGTGCTTGCATATTTTTTTGCTCCATGTATTCCATGAACTTTTCAATTCCGATTGTCTACGAAAATCTCCCGCCGGTGAAAATGACGTACGCACAAAATTTAGTGACGTATGTACTTTAATTGTGCTTTTTTATCTATTTTTTTAATATAACTTCCAAACGGTTTGACACTTATTCTTGGTAATAAATAGACGACGTTGTCACCTTTATAGGTACCTGCTGTAAAAATTTGAACGAAATCCGTTAAATATTTTTTGAGTTATGCTTGACGAAAAGTTTTAATATCCATCGTAGCTATATATGGGGCAAAGTAATACTGCGCTGTGTATGAGTCTTCGTTGCACTCAGACAACTAGGACTTCCCTCAAAGGGATTAGTCTGAGTGATATTGCTGAGAACATAAAGTTAACAATTACGATATAAAGAAGATATCAACAAGAATCTAAGTGAATATACAGCATATGATAGACAAGAGATAGATAAAGATACAACATATGAAAAATAGCAAATTAAATGATATAATTACAAAATATCATATATAAATTCATATACTGTTATGTTTTCATATGCATTTTTTTATAACATTTGGCAAATAATCTCATTTTCTTAAGCGGGAATTGCTCAAAACTTAAAAAAAAAAAACCGCCGGATCTTTTAAAACGATATTTTTAAAGTCACATAATCAGATTTGCAGCCAATAGCGTATTTTAGCAAGCGTAGTTTAACGCAAATTTAATTTAATTTTTGCAACATTTTCTTTGTGACAAATATCTAAATAAAATATTAAAAAATAAAATATTAAATATTGAAATATTAAATTAAATATTTAATATTTGAATTAAAAAAATTTCCTTTGTTTATTTGTATAACTATTTATAGAAACTCGTATACTTCAAAACACATTGATAACATGCTTTGCTACAAACGTGTCTACCAGTCTAACTACTCGTATGTCTTAAATGTGTCTCTCTCCGAACTCATCTGTCTACTGTCTCTCTACTCTTTTGTATACCCGTCTCAGTATCCGTCTGTCTTTCTACCCGACTCTTTAATCATGTCTCTACCTGTCTCGCTTCCCGTTACACTACTCGTCTATCAACACGTCTGTCTGTCTATATACCCCTCTCTCTACCCGTCTGTCGTCGTCTCTGTACTCGTCTCTCTATCCACCACGCTACCCGTCTCCCTACCCATCTCACTACCCCTCTGTCAACCCTTTTTTGCACCTGCCTCGCTACCCGTCTGTCTATTCGTTTCGCTACCCGTTAGCTTATCTCTGTCGCTATCCGTCTCTCTACCCGTTCGTTTACACGTCTATCTATCTCTCGCCAATTCTTCCCAATATTTAAACAATTTAGTAAACGGAAGCCGTTTATCTGTTATTAAATGCAAACAGGAGTAATTTATCTAAAGAGTGTAATCAGATGCAATTTTTTTAAATACATACATAAACCAGCATAATAATTCACCAGTTTTATTTTCATAGTAGTTTATGTCATTTGACAGTAAATCTCAACTTCTTCAACCCGAACTGCGTCAAGCTTTTTAAAAAAGCCCCAAGGTCCGTATAACTGGGAAGGGGAATTGTCCTCAGGGCTATTAGATACATGTTATTAAGTTAAGTGAAAGTTTCGTAATCGTGTTCGCAGCCAATTTCTTATGTCAGAAAGGGTGGCTTCACGCCATTTTAAATTCATTTCTGTAACTTTCTTTTTCTTTTTTTGGTGAGTGTTTGGGGGGGGGGGGTTCCAAATATATACACTTAAATTCAAACTTTTGCCCCCATGTTAATATTAGTGTTGTTTGTATTATCAATTAATACTTTGTTGATACGAGCTTCATTCGAAACAAATGTAAAAGACTTCTACAGTTTTTTTTTCTAGGAGAAAGTTCCGTAATCGGGCCCTAAGCTAATCGGGGAATTTAATATCATTATTGTTTCTAACTCTTATAGAGTTAAAACAATATTGTTGCTAGCATTACTCTTGTTTGTGACCAACCTCTTCTGTGTATCTGAATAGGGAAAAGTTCCGTATCATGTACTGGTTGGTGCCAAAGGCAGTTGTAGAATCTTACAAATTTTTCTAGAGAGCGGAAAAACATGTTTTTTAAAATATTTACAAATATACGTTTATTAAACCATGTTTTTGAGCCATTTTAAAAAATTAAGTACGGTGCTAAAATAAAATTTTATTTCCATTTTCGATATTTTAATAAGAAATGAAAATACATAACAAACAAATTTAACAAAACTAAGCCATTTTTGGGTACTTCTCTATTATCCCGTCGACCACTTTTCATAATAAAAAACTATCGCCAAACTAAGATTAAACGCCAAAAATACAGTCCCATTTACTTGATGCCAGAAGCATTATACGTATTTGTTATGCCATCAAGTGGTTTTTAATTCGACATTTGCGTGTATTTTTCATTATGTTTTACTGATTTATTAGTTATTCCATTCATTAAAGTAACAATTGTGTCCTTAAATTCTTATATTTTATTTATTTTGATATTTCAATGGCAACGTTCTCCCGTTTATTTAGCGTTACAGTTTGGTGATAGTTTTTTGTTATGAAAAGCGGTCGACGGGATAATAGAGAAGTACCCATTTTTTGTGATAAATAATTGTTATTGCCAGGGGTGCAAATTGTAAACAATTAATAAGCGAACTAAAAAAATTACCGGAAAAAACTTGTGGGAATCTCAAGAAAGAAATATCTGATATAAATAGCATTTAAAATCTTAAAATGGAGAAGTGGTCCGTATAAAAATGCAAAACATTATACACCTGATATAAGAATTGGTACTTTTCGGTTAGCCGGGCGCCATTGAAATTTATATATCTATGTATACATATATATACATATATATATACATACACACATTTATATATGCATGTATATATATATACATATATATACACATACATATATGTGTGTATGTATACATATATATGTATATATAGATATATACATTTCACTGGCGCCCGGCTAACCGAAAAGTACCGAATTTTTTAATTTTTTTATATTTCCGAAAGCACAGATAAAAGGGTAAAAATCCCGGCACAGATGCCATATACTCACCACGTTGGCGCGATTTTTCCCCCGCCCCTTTGGCGAAAACTGTTTGTTGTGTTTGTTTAATTTTATTTTTTATTTTAATTCTATAGATTATTTTTATATGTATATCAATATTAATTTAGGCACAGATGTCATATACGCACCAGATTGGCGCGATTTTTCCCCCGCCAATTTGGCGAAAACTTTGTTTTTGAATATTAGTTACAAATACCATACAATAATAGCATGTAATTTTTTATTTCAATATAAAAATAAAATAACGTAATAAATAAAATAGCTCCTATTATTCAAAAATGGGAAATAAAAATAAATAAATGATAGTTTGATATAAATAAATATTGATATATATAATAAAAACAATTTATAGAATTAAAATAAAAAATAAAAGTTAATAAACAACAATTGAAACAAAATAACCGGGTTATCATGTGAGGCATAAAATTGCCATTTTGTTGCAATCGCGCCAATGTGGTGCGTATATGACATCCGCGCCTTTATTTATATCAAACTATTATTTATTTATTTTTATTTCCTTTTTTAAAATAATAGAAGTTGTTTCATTTATTACGTTATTTTATTTTTATATTGAAATAAAAAATCACGTGTACTATTTGTCACACTATTTGTAACTAATATTCAAAAACAAAGTTTTCTCCAAGCTGGTGGAGGGAAAAATCGCGCCAACGTGGTGCGTATATGACATATGTGCCTTGTTTCATTTCACATAGAGGTACTGCTCTATTATCCCGTCGACCACTTTTCATAACAAAAAACTATCGCCAAACTGTTAGATTAAACGCCAAAAATGCAGTCCCATTTACTTATATCAGAAGCATTATACGTGTTTGTTACGTCATCAAGTGGTTTTTAACGCGACATTTGCGTGTATTTTTCATTATGTTTTACTGATTTATTAGTTATTTCATTCATTAAAATAACAATTGTGTCCTTAAATTCTTATATTTTATTTATTTATGTATTTTGATATTTCAATGACAACGTTCTCCCGTTTATTTGGCGATAGTTTTTTGTTATGAAAAGTGGTCGACGGGATAATAGAGAAGTACCCACATATGTATTGGTACTTTTATGTTATCTTGGCGCAGTTGATAAATCGCCAAATATTTTTCTCATAACATCTTCATATTGCATTCATTTCATTTAAATATAAATCTTTCACTGATTTCATTTGAAATACATACATTAAAAATACACGTCTTTCACTCATTTAATTTAAAATACACGCCTTTCACTAATTCCATTTAAAATACTAAAAAGGAAAAGAAAATAAGAAATAATGCCACAAATCGAAACCTTTTATTTAAACATCAAAGAATTGTTCCTAACATACGCACGCGAAATAAAAAAGCTGCTAATGGTGTGATTTACGCCAAATCTCTAATACTAATACTACTCTTACTAATCTCTAATACTTTTTAAACAGAAAAAATTCCAGATTAACTTTCCATTTTTATTAAATTGAAATATATTTTATTGTGCTGAATATTAGTGCTTGCATATTTTTTTGCTCCATGTATTCCATGAACTTTTCAATTCCGATTGTCTATGAAAATCTCCCGCCGGTGAAAATGACGTACGCACAAAATTTAGTGACGTATGTACTTTAATTGTGCTTTTTTATCTATTTTTTTAATATAACTTCCAAACGGTTTGACATTTATTCTTGGTAATAAATAGACGTCGTTGTCACCTTTATAGGTAGCTGCTGTAAAAATTTGAACGAAATCCGTTAAATATTTTTTGAGTTATGCTTGACGAAAGGTTTTAATATCCATCGTAGCTATATATGGGGCAAAGTAATACTGCGCTGTGTATGAGTCTTCGTTGCACTCAGACAATTATAAAGAGTTTCCAAGCATCGGAATTTGCAATTAATTATAGAATTATTCAAAATATTTTATTATGTTTTGAAATAGAATTCTTTGCAATGAGTTCATTTTACTAGTCACTTGTTCATTTGAGGAAGGTGGGGGGGATCTTTTAATAAAAACAGGCAAAACAATATTAAATAAAAAATTTAGCGGCATATTAAAAATTTGATTCCAAGTTAAATTTATTCCATTGCTATACCTATTTTTGCTTATCATCATTTTCAATCGGATCAGAGCAGGATTACAGAAACATCGCGGAAAACAGTTTAATGTTTTCTTACTTCATTAGCTAGATTCCGTTATAAATAAATGGAGCCTGAATTATGGATAGATCCAGTAATGTATACATATACATGGTGGCCATAAAAAAGCATGAGGTATTCTGAGGTCCTCATTGCCCAAAGGATAATCTATTGAGCAATGTGTAATACCATTTGGTGTACGCGCACAATGAAGCATGCGGTTTCATTTTCTAAAGAAAACAATTTAGTAGCAAAAGTCGCCACTAAAAGGTTTTTGGCGCTTAAAGAGTAATATTCGCGATAAATGGATGTGTAATAGCCAGATGCAACTGCAATCACAATTTTGTTTCAAAATACTTGACAGCATACATATTGTTAATTACAAACGCGCTTCAATATGATCGTCGTTCTGATATTGCAATGGCTGCATCCGATTAAAGGCATACTCCACAGCTGCATAAAATTTGAATTTACTTAGATTCGCGCAGTAAACTTACCCCTTGACTACGTCGCTGTCAAAACCCACATTAGTTTCAATGGTATCAACTACATTGCGTGGCCGTAGTCAAGGTATGAAACAGTAAATTGAGAAAATTCCTGATTAAATGTAATGTTAAAACGCAGAAGCTACTACAGTTTGCATGTTTTAATTCGACAAAACTGTTATGTTAATTTCATGAAAGCTCTTTCAGTTTGCGTAGGCTTCGTACTCAACAAGTTAAGGGTTAACATCGAAAGCTGGCGACAACGGCTAGTTTGTAAAGATTTCGTGTGGAATAAAGAAAGTACACGCAGAAAGCTTCCGACAGCTCAATTTCCTTTCAAAACAGCGCTAAATTTCCCTTGGTGAGTTCCACAAACAAAGATTTTGGATTAACTTTATTTTTCCGAAATGCAACATGTGTAAAACAACTGTCTTTTCGTATCATAAACTGCTCTTTGTAAAAAAAATCTTAAAAAATGTTAAATGTGTGTTATTGGCCTGCTACAAATTAAAAGTATGGGAGTAAAAATAAATGAATTTTAAGAATAAACAAAGTTTTCATAGTGTCCTTAGATCCAATTATATAGAAATTTCATCGAAAAGAGGTATTTTGCACAAAAACCGCTTGAAATATTTTTTTTCTGTATAAAACATTATCCGAACGACTGTAGCTTGTTGTACTCATAAGCGGAGCAATCCTCGTGCCACTAATCCTTGCAGAGACCTCTTATCTGCAGATTTAGTTGTTATAAAGAAAATATAGGAGAATATTCTTCGCGTTCATTTATTTATAATAATAATCTAAAAGTATAAATATTATTCTCCTATAGAAATTGCCTGCAAAGCTATTGATATGGCAAAACATGAATGGCACACATGTAATTTAACACGTTGATAGTCCAGCCTTAATTTGATTGCTTTTTCAAAACCACCCAAACTTCCCCTTATGCATTTCATTTCTCATGATCACTGAGACCCGTGAGCCCGTATGGTCTCAAGGTGCGCAAAATGGAAGTCACGTATGAGATCATATGGACTCATGGGGTGGTCAACGTGTTATACACTATATTGCCAAATGTGATCGGTCACTTGCGATTTTAGACGTTTGTTAACTATCTAGAAAAATACATGAGGAATTAATCTGAAACTGCAGGTGTGTAAACAGTATAGTATATGTTATATATTTCCGCGAAGATTTTTTCACGAAACCCCATAGGGGACATTCAACAAATTGAAAAAGAACGAATATCTTTTGGATAACTCTGTAAAAACTAATGTAGCAAAGGCGTTCAAACTCGAGATTAAGTGAGATTAACTTATATTACAATAAGTGGCTTATTGTAATATACTGTGTTCATTTTTATGAGAATAGCATGTATACTCGTAGAGAAATTAAGGTTTTTAGCTCACAGGCTATCAAAGCCTGAGAGCTTATGTGCCCGCCGGTTCTGTACGTACGTATGTATGTATGTATGTACGTAACGCGATAACTCTTCATAGAAATATCCGTTTACCGTCAAATTTTGTTTATAGGTTCACTGTGTTAAGGCGCTTCCCTGATTAGTTTTCGGGATTGATTGGTTAAGTATAAAGGGGGGAAGGAAACGGGGGGCTAATCCCCCCTTAATTTATATAAATGGGTTTTTCATGCAGAATTATTCCGTTTTCCTTCAAATTTTGTTTATAGGTTCACTGTGTTAAGGCGCTTACCTGATTAGTTTTCGGGATTGATTGGTTAAGTATAAAGGGGGGGGGGGAACGAGGGGGGCTAATCCCCCCTTAATTTATATAAATGGGTTTTTCATGCAGAATTATTCCGTTTACCTTCAAATTTTGTATATAGGTTCACTGTGTTAAGGCGCTTCCCTGATTAGTTTTCGGGATTGATTGGTTAAGTATAAAGGGGGGGAACGGGGGGCTAATCCCCCCCTTAATTTATATAAATGGGTTTTTCATGCAGAATTATTCCGTTTTCTTTCAAATTTTGTTTATAGGTTCACTGTGTTAAGGCGCTTACCTGATTAGTTTTCGGGATTGATTGGTTAAGTATAAAGGGGGGGGAACGAGGGGGGCTAATCCCCCCTTAATTTATATAAATGGGTTTTTCATGCAGAATTATTCCGTTTACCTTCAAATTTTGTTTATAGGTTCACTGTGTTAAGGCGCTTCCCTGATTAGTTTTCGGTATTGATTGGTTAAGTATAAAGGGGGAGAACGGGGGGGGGCTAATCCCCCCTTAATTTATATAAATGGGTTTTTCATGAAGAATTATTCCGTTTTCCTTCAAATTTTGTTTACAGGTTCACTGTGTTAAGGCTCTTCCCTGATTAGTTTTCGGGATTGATTGGTTAAGTATAAAGGGGGGGGGGAACGGGGGGCTAATCCCCCCTTAATTTATATAAATGGGTTTTTCATGCAGAATTATCCCATTTGCTTCAAAATTTGTTTATAGGTTCATTGGGTTAAGACGCTTCCCTGATTAGTTTTCGGGATTGATTGGTTAAGTATAAAGGGGGGGGGAAACGGGGGGGGTAATCCCCCCCTAATTTAGATAAATGGGTTTTTCATGCAGAATTATCCGATTTTATTCAAATTTTGTATATATATTCATTGTAATTAGAGACTTCCCTGATTAGTTTAAGGGGTTCATTAGTTAACTATGAGGGGGGGGGGGTAACGGGGGGATGACCCCCCCTTAATATATTGTTGATTTCTTTATTTTTCTCTTATTTCAGATTCTTTGAAATAAGAGTATAATATACAGTTAGTGTGAATAGCCTGTGAGCTCAATGCCCTCAGTTTAACTGGGCAGTTTTCTTTTTATTATAAAAACAATCCCAAATTTCGCCTATTTTTTTGCTTATACTTTGCAGAGTTCTTAATATAAAAAAAATTTCTTTTCAGAAAATATGACAAACAACATTGTACATAATACTCTGCAATCAGAATTAAAAAATAATAAAAATGGGATGAAAAATGAGCATGTTTACTAAAAAATGTTTCATCGCGCTTACGCGAATGCAATCAAAATATAATATGCATAATGTATTAGCTAAGTATATAGAGCAACTTTTGTGAAAGTCTCAAATTCATAGCTTGAAAATTCTGAAAATTATCATCGATAGAATAAGCTCGAAATCCGTTGTTCCCAAAAGGAAGCAAAAATATGAGGGGTTGTATCCAAATATAGTAGTACGTGCAATATTGTGTACGCTATCTTGGCACTAATCAACAAATATTGGATACAACCCCTCATCTTTTTGCTTCTGTTTGGGAACAACGGATTTCGAGTTAATTCTATCGACGATAATTTTCAGAATTTTCAAGCTATGATTTTGAGATTTTCAGAAAAGTTTCTCTATATACTTAGCTAATACATTATGCTTATGATAATTTAATTGCATACGCGCATGCGCAGTGAAACAATTTTTAGTAAACCTGCTCATTTTTCATCCAATTTTTATTATTTTTTAATTGTGATTACAGATTATTATGTACAATAGTGTTTGTCATATTTTTTGAAAATAACTTTTTTTTTATATTAAGAACTCTGCAAATTATAAGCAAAAACTAGGCGAAATTTGGGACTGTTTTTATAAAAACCTTAATTTCTCTACGAGTATACATACTATCCTCATAAAAATGAACACAGTATATTACAATAAGCCATTTATTAATAATCTCTAGTTTGAACGCCTTTGCTACATTAGTTTGTACAGGGTTATCCAAAAGATATTCGTTCTTTTTCAATTTGTTGACAGTCCCGTATGGGGTTTCGTGAAAAAAATCTTCGCAGAAATATATAACCTAGACTATACCGTTTACACACCTGCAGTTTTAGGTTAATTCCTCATTTAGTTTTCTAGATAGTTAACAAAACGTCTAAAATCGCAAGTGACCGGTCACCATTGACAATATAGTGTACATCACTACTTAAAACTTTGTTGCATCTTTCACTAGGAAATTTTTGAATTTAGATGAAATGTTTGGAGATTTTTTACTTGAAATTAAATTAAATTCAAAATACAGTGTACAAATTTGTATAGATCTCCCTCGATTAATGTGGTTACTTAACCCCTCAATGTTATCGCAGTAATAAAATTAAACATTTACTGGAAAAAATTACAATAAATCCACAGACAACTTTTTTGAAAATCCAATTTGCAATATGTAATATAACATTGTTTTTTATTTGTGACTGTTAGATAGTATTGTTAAATTACATTTATCTTACTTGAATAAACTTCTATTAACATAAATTTGTTTTCACAATTTAATGAGTGAAAATCAAATATATAAAAAAAATAATAAATAGATTTTAAGTTTCATTCTGCATTACTAAATTTTATTAGATTAATTATATTACTTTACTGACTTTTCAATTAAATAGTTAAAACTTACGCAGTTTGACTTTAAACGCTTTCAGTACAATTTTATTACAATAAACTTACATATATCTATCTTATTTAAGCATATATTGTGCATTGTTTATTTCGTATTTTTCAATCAATTCAGAAAACATTTTGTAGTAGCATGAAATATCGTTTCCGGTTTGATTTTGATCTTCAATTTAATTTTAATTTCTTGTTGGACTTTTGTTATTTGGAGGCCAATTTGGAACAGTTCTGGCGAAAAAAAAACGTATAACATGATTAGCGCATTAAAGAATTTTTTTCCCGTATTAACTCTGGGAGCATCTGAAAAGAATTTACCGCTTTAACTGAAACCACATAAAGAAAAGAAAACTTGTACTTAAAATAGCACTGTTTTTCATAATTACAAATATGATCTAAAATGGTATATGAATCTGTTGTAAATTCTCACTGTGAAATTTGATCTAAACGAAACCATATCTTAAATATAGGTTAGAAAAAAAAAACGATTTATCTTTAATACTGAATAGTTTACGTTTAATTATATATATATATATAATTATAATATCTTTGAATTTCAAAAAACATTAATCAAGTTCTCGTAATATTCTAACCAAATCTCCAAAGAGACAATTAGTAATAGAGTGTAGACAGAATACCACAAAGTTAATAAATTAACAAGTGCAATCATAATATTACCATAGCATTTGCTTCGTTGGTAATCGGCCAAAAATACTGAATTTGTGAAAACTATTTAAAGAGAAAAAAAAAATATATATAATAAACCATAAAATGTAAATAATTGGAAGTTGGATATCAAGTGAATTCAAATGGATTTTGAAATTCATTTGATTTTCATTTATCCACGCGTGTTTTAAAAATAATACAATATTTCATAAAAATATACTGGCATTTATGCTAAGATCAGCATATTCCACCAGGTATATTGTATTATTACCAGAAAACAATTGGAAATAGTAAAATTGGAAATAAAAAACTTGTAAAGAATAGATGCAATATTTTACTCACAATAATTATCAAACATTCCGCAAACTACACAACGTCCACATTGGGCTCAATTTATATTGTATTAAGACAAGAAAACAATTAAAAATAAAAAAATTCGAAATTTCCAAATAATTTTAATATTTAAAAGTAAAATTTAAAGACATTAGTACTATATATATATATATAATTCCGCATAGAATTCATATACGTTTTATACTTATTTTCAAAGATGAAAATCATGCAGACTTTTGTATCTTTGTTGTGCATATCCAATTTAAAGTCTTATAAAATATTCAGTAAGAAGTAGCTAACAATATCTTTTTATGACGCACAAGATTTTATCTCGTTTTATGGAAAACGCTAGTTAAGATGTTTTAACACTTAATATGAAATATACTATGGTGAACTTTCTTTTAAGTTTGAATAATTTTGAACTTGACTAAAAAAATTTTTTTCTCTAGAATTTATTAATGTTTTTATAGTTTGTCTGTGAAGTAATTCCAGTTTATTTAATGAAGTATAGAATATTTTTATTACAATTATTAGGAACTCATTTCAGCATAATATTGGTTCAATCATCCGTCATCTAAGGCAGCGAAAGACAAGAAAGAAAACTCATGACAAGCAATACAATACACATAGGTTGTGAAATGTTTTTCTCGATTGTAATTATTGTTTTTCAAATTACAATGTATTCGAATTCCTATGTGCAGTACTGTATAAAAATAAAATCTATTACTCACACTATACAACACAACTTAAAGAAATTTCATACTGCTTAAAAATATTTAAGATCATCAATGCACACCTTTAACAATAACCGTACATATATGTTAATGTTTTCGAAATATTTTGTGTACAACTTTAAAGAAGCCATGAATGCTACGTCAATACTTTTCTAAAGATTACATGACACAGTAATCTTAGATAGTTTCGAGTCATATTAGCTAACTTCTGAAAGTTAGAGCACGAATGAATAGACAAATAGGCACGTGGACGGACAAACAGACAAATCTTAGCCAAACACACATTAAAATACCTATGGTAAATTCTTAAAGTGACAAAAAAAGGGTGGAGACGAGCATTAAGCTCAAAGCCGCTGTGGTGGTCTGACAATCTCAGAGTCGTGAGCCCTACAATTCTCTATTTCAAAATCTTTAATTTAATGAATTTCGCTTTTAAATTTGTCTGATGACAGCGTTTTATTATTTTTTTCCCCCGCTCCGGTCAAGTGTGTTGGATAGGGTGTAGAATACCTAACAACCTCTCACAATTCTTCCGTAAAATGTGGGTTAATTTGACTTAGGTTAAACATGTTTAAAACCAGAAATTGTATAAGAAATTAAATCAAATAGGTGCCGCGTAAAAATGTGAAATTAAGCCTATACCGTTATCCTAATAATATTATAAATCTGATTGTGTGCAAATATTAGGCTGAAGCCAGCGTCAAAATGGAGCGTTTAATGAGCCTGTATCTTTGCATATAGGCTGATTATAACCCTCATATGAACATAGGCTGGGATTTGTTTATTTTATTCAAATATTTTTCTTAATAATTCAAAATTTCGTTATTTTCATTGAGAATAAATGGACATTTTTTCGTATAGCATTTTAAAATGGTTAAATTTACTTTACCGTTGCTAATACTTTATCGTTGCCAAAACTAATTCAAAACCCGAAAAAATGATTTTTACTCAACAATTTTGTTTCAATTGAAAAATTTTCACGGGAAAAATGAAAATGAAATTAAAAAAAATAAAGAATTAAGAAGATTAAATGAAATTATTAGAAATAAAGCGCACTTTTTAGTTTTTGATAATAATACCAGGTTTCAATATGCGTAACCATAGGAAACAGGCGAATATGACGTCATTTATCGAAAATAAAGCGGATATGCTTTGATTGGTGAAATAAAATGATCTTGGGTTTTTTTCTTCACTTTTTTCTTTTCTTTTCTTTTCTTTTGTATGGTAACAATACTTGCTTGCCGTCTGCGCACGGCTAATATAACTATACCGTATTTTTTATTTAAATTTTAAAAAAGTAAAAAGAAGTTTCAAAAGAAAATGGTTAGCAAATGTCAATAATATGATCCGCAAAATTATCCATGTCGTAAATGATGTCATGGATAGCGAGAAATAGTGATTTTTCATTCTTAAAACTAAAAGAAATAACTCGATTATTTAAAAAAAAATGACGAATGTTAATAATTCCATTTTTGATGAAAAAACCTAAAGATTTAATATTATTTCGTTAAAGTAACATAATTTTCCCTATGCCAGTATTAAAATTAATTGCCTGGAAAAGAAAATTAACAAGAATTATGTCATTAAAAAGGGATTTCTCTGGGGAAAAAAGGAGACGTCATAATTGAAATAAAACGGGAATTTTCCAATATGTTCTAAAATGAGTGTGAATCAATTCCTTACATTAATAATACAAGGATCAATAAGTATAGAAAGTAGATGAGTTTCACGCCATATTTATAACGAAAAATTTAAATGTTTTGTTATCTATACTGATTATTAAGCATGAGTATCTGTTATTTCGTTATTTTGTTCCGCATGAGTATCCGAGTTTTCTGCTAAAAATCACATCATAATTTTAAGAAAAGGAAAATGAACACGAATCTATTATATTGAAATCTGACCGTGTGTTTGTATTTCGCAACTACTCCTAGACTATCGAACGCAACGCGATTTACTACCGGTTTAGCGAATACCGGTTATAATTGATCCGAGGATGTCAGACAAACTCTCAGAATTAAAAAAAATTAAATTAAATGCCATTTTTTTTAACGAAGTTTCTCTAAAAACGGAAAGTAACTCACTCCATATGTGTGTATAAAAAAGGAGAAATAGAACAGATCAGTATATTTTTTACACCATTTTCTCATTACAACTGAAAAACAGAATTTATTTTCGCTTTGAATAGATGGTGAAAACAAAATCTTGATTTCAGTAAATTATCCGAAAAATATAAACATATTTTCACATATTCAATCTTCAAGAATCAATTTAATCTGGAGAACAAAAAATTGCCTGCCAATATACTATCATTTAGAAAACAAGATTTTTTTCAACTATATATTAAACCAAGGAGGTAGAATTGAATTTAAAGAAAAAGCATATACTATTTCTAATTAATTTTTTTTTTTTTTTTTTTTTTTTTTTTTTTTTTTTTTTTTTTGGGAGGATGGCTGTTTAAACGTTTCACAAAGGTGTTAAAAGTAAAATTGTTTATCAGGTAAAATTGACATTTGTTTTTATCCAATTCGTCTATTTCCACGATTTTATTAGGCCCTTCTTTCTGCATTGATTGCAATTTCATTTACGCGATTATTTTGCACAAAATTTCACTTTTTTAAGACTGAGTTATGTCAAGGTCCCTATAATAACAAATACCATAGTGTCTCCTATGAAATGTGATAAATAGTTAGTTAATTATTAACGTTTTTAATTATTGGGAGTAAAATATTTTGCTTAATTAATGTATTTATTCTTCTTTTAATGTTGCGTGAACGAAGTCACGGGTAACAGCTAGTATCAAATAAAGTTTCTAGTTAGAAAAGATTTTAACAAACTTTTTTTTTTCAAATTAACCTTTACACGGGGGCTCGGACAGCATCTGTCCAAGAATTCATGTAAACTTGGACAAACGCTGTCCGAGCCCCGGTGTAAAGGTAACTAACTTTTTACGGAAGTTTAGTTGGCAAGTATGGTTTTAGAGACATCGGACGCGGAACGCACCGCTCCGCGAATTCTGCGGATGGAGCATTGTAATATTATATAGGAATGACAACTAGAAAGTATAAAACAAGGTTAAAAGAGCATATGGCAAATGTCAAATATGACAGATTAACTATAGTTTTGGCAATAATACATAGGACCGATCTTTTAAAAATTGATTTTAAGAATAGTAAAATAATTTATCCATCAAGTCTTTATTTCCTATCTATTATCCGTGAATCAATAGAAATCTATAGGGGTGACTAGAACATATGCAATGAATCACCTCTTTTGAATTACTTAAAATTTGGCAGGAAATGTTTTTCAATTTAAAAAAGCAATAAGTATGGTGTTCGTACTTCAGTTAAAACACTGTAGATGGCAGCACAAAAAATATTGAAAAGGTGTCTGTTCGCAAACGCCATCTATTTCATTACTGTACTGTAAGTAGCTTCTGAATGTAGAGCAGTTATGGCTTGATGTGTGATCTTACGTATTTTGTTTGTGAAGTGTAATTAAATATGTAAAATGTCTTTCATTAGTCCACATTTATTTATTATGTGCTCATACATATTTTAATTAATAATCGATGCATCATAATAAGGAAATATTAATTTTCACGTTTACAGTTTACCATTTTTAAGCACCTGCATCTATTACACATATGATCTCGTGGTTGATGTTTTTCAAGTTTATTTTCAAATTTTTGCGAGAATAGTTTGTTTATCATGTAGATCTTGATAATGGCACCGTTTGTGCATTCGAAACATGTAGATCTTGATAATGGCGCCGTTTGTGCATTCCAAACATGTCGATCATCATATCAAAAGATTTTTTAAGCCTTTATGAATACTTTTTTTTTATCACTTTAAGCATTTATAGCAACATTTTAATGATAATAAGGGATTTTATTATATGATTTTATACAAAAACACTTTTTTAAAACAATATGCAAGAACATTAAAAAGTAATGAACGAATTACAACTTGTAGACAGTAATAAACTTGAATACACCATGAAAAACGCGGAAAATACAGCATAGCAGTGAAACCTGTTGGGCGATATATACCAAAACCAAATCAACACCAATTTATATCAAGGATAACTGCATATGAAGTTTGATAAAATTGCGTGCATAGTTCTTCAGATAGAGTGTTCACATAATTTGTGTCACCAACAGACATACAGACATTTTACAAAAATAGTCAAATCGTAATCAGGACATTTTGAAACGTATAAATGCATCAGTAAACAGAAATCGAAAATTTGCATGATTTTAATATTTTTTTCTTATGTACAAGTATAAAAGTTAGTGAAATATTTTATTGAATGGGGAATTCACTACTAGCCCTGTAACCGTATTGAATGTAAGTAGAAAAAAATTCCAATTAGGGGATCTGATCGCTATGTCTTGTTAAACTTTTCGCGAACTATCCGAATGACTTTAAACTATTGAATTTCAATTGTTTGGAAATCAGTAAAACATAAGAAAGAATATATTTATAAATTTAAACATATTCGCCTCGGTTTAACATAGAAGGATTTTTTAAGGGAAATTCAGTAATCAATCTCAATCATTTAAAGTTTTGCGATTAATATGTAAAAGTTTAATTGCTTTTTATTTTATTAACAAGAGCTACATTATGAACAAAGCTGCGCCTGACTGGGAAATCATAAAGTGTCACGGAAAATTCAAAGTTCTTTCTGGCATATAATATGTCAAACATTGTATGAATAACTTTTCATACTAAGTATTAAAAGAAAAGAAACGTTAGGAATCTCTCGTCTGCATTATGTCTCTCCAATTTACAGATATATAAAATATTCAGTAAGAAGTAGTTAAGAATAGCTTTTCATAACAATATTTTATCTTAGTTTTATAAAAATAAATAAATAAATAATATCAGTTAAGATATTATAGCTTAGTAAGGAATTCACTATTAATGAACTTCTTAAAAAATTATAATGATTATGAGTGCAAGTTAAAATAAAAATCGACGAAAAACTAATTAACATGTTTTAATAATTTCTTTGAGAAATGTTACAGTAACCTTTGGAATAAACTTCTGAAATCATGTGAAATTCAAGCTAACATAAGGGTGGATTTTAATTAATTTATTTAAATCTTTTCAATCTTTTTTGTAAAAAAAAAAAATAATAATTTTAACATTAAAAAAAAAAAAAATACAGTGACACTTCGGTTAAGAAAGGAATTGCCTAGTGAATATTTTGGTTAACAAACGTTTTTTACTGTTTTACTTACCCATCATACGTAGTACAGGGTAAGTCTTGTAATCGTTTTGAAAATCGAAATTTTTTTTGACGGATTTACACGTTTCAGACACTGGAGATTACGAAAAACATATTTTTAGAAAAAAAATTTTGCCGTCCGTCTGTGTGTCTGTGTGTGTGTCTGTAAACGCTATATCTCCCGAAATAATTGAGATAGAGACTTGCAATTTGGTATGTACTTAGTATGTAATAATGGGAAGAAGCCTATTTCATTTCAATAACCTCGATTAACCGGAACAATTTTTTTCGGACTCTCGAAATATTCGTTCTGATGAAAGGTATATAAAAATTTTCTAAATTGTTTATTTTAAGAAATGAATATAAAAGACAATAAAAAAACATAAATTTTGCATAAAGCATGAAGTCGATCGGATAATGAGTTGCCGAGATATTTGGAATCCTATTCTCCACACTCTTCGATTTTTCATGACCCTGTATTTCAACCAAATTTCACTTCAAAGATATATTTTAATTGGAAATTTGACACTTAATCAGATGCAATAAATCGCTAGTTAATAGGATTATTATTTTTGGAGTTATAAGGATGTTTCTTTCAAGCAATTCAGTAATCGAGCCATTAAAGTTTGTGACGTCATCAAGACACGATTTTATTTGAATTGCAATGCATTTTATAAGTAGTTTTTATTTTAATATTTTACATTATGCATATCCATGATGGGTAAGTATTATGGTGGCCCCCAACGACTAGCTCAGTTAACTAAAATGGATTCGTCTAAAAAATGTTCTTTGAATGTGAGCGCTAAAAAGTGCAGCTGCGTTGAATTTTAATTGGTTAAGAAATCATGTTTCGACTTACGAATATTTTGGATAAGGAATGTGGTACCGAAACAAATTATCTTCGTTAACCAAAGTATCACTGTAGTGCATATTGATAATCAGTCTGAATCTTAAAAATATATGAAACCAGGACACAAAAGCTTGTTTGCACCTGTTTTCTTAGATAAAGAGGTATAAATTGCATTGCAAATAAACGTGAGGCATTTAAGACATTCGAGGAAATTAAAGCAAGTGAATGTAGGGTAAAACCATATAAGTCGAGTGAAGCCGGATAGCTGTTTTGACACAACTTAAACAGCCCAAGATTAAATTAGCCTCTACCGGATAATGGTTGAAATACTTAGCTTTAGTCCAGAAGGTGAAGTAATCTCCCCCCCCCCCCATTACGTTATCTCTATACTAGTATTTCTACAGTTTCTGTGTTTAAAAATTTATTTTATAATTTTTTTGTTTTATTTTTCTTTAGTTTTCAAAATTTTTAAATATGAACATATGTGAAATAACTGACATTTTTTATATTATTATGTATAGCATATTTAATAAGGATTTATTTTCAACAATAAAACTGTTACTAGCATTTATTTATATGTGCAATTTATGACTTGTTTTTCGGTCCTCATTTTCTTGGGGTAAAACGGGATATCCTATGTAAGATAAAAAACTATATTGGAAAATAAAAATTTAAGAGCCTATAAACAATGTTTAAAGAAAATTCGGTAAAAACTATTTCTATAAGACTGTTTATTATACATTTTTAAATTGATAAAGTAAATGGTGAACTTCTTTTCTGAAATTTCTCAAATTGTAATGAAGATAATTATCTCTTCATCTTTAAAAAAGTAAAGCATTAGACTTGTAATTGAAACTTTATCAGTTTAGTTCTTTAGTTAATGTTGTAAAACAAAATATATTGTTCCTTTTTCAAAGAAAGTTTTTTTTACAATTCCTGTAATATTAACATAATATATTTTTGAAGAACTGATCAATCATACCGCGTACGGGAACCGCTTTTTGACGATTTTTGCAATCGTTAAAGAAATTTAAAAAATATTTCTCCTTTCAAAATTAATGAACCCTTTAAGCGTTAGGCCCGTGTTTTTCCGTTTCATGTAATCATATTAAAATAGCTGTAGACAAAAAAAAATAACATAATACTTTTTTAAACCGTATATGGAATGAGGAGTTATAAAAGATATTATAGCATCAAACAGCGATTAAAAAATATATATATTCTGGGATTTACAAGCATATTTATAGAAATATTGGAAAATCTTCAAACGGTGAAAGGGAAGCAGTGTATGTTTCAATGCAATACATATTTTTGTTTAAGCAGTTTTTCTTTTGTTTTAATCAATAAGGGGAAGGTGGTGTAATAATCAACGAGGCTTATGATAAACGGCGTAAAAGGACGCACAAATATGTATTTTAAAATATAAAAAACATGCCTCTAAAATATAGTCTTACCTTTAAATTATTATTACTTATCCAATAAACATTATTATGATTTATATACCTAATGTTTTGCATTTCCACACTGAATATCTCAACATTGAACTACTCATAATAATTAAAGTATTGTCCATAATAAAACTTTATAATATAAAATTGTTTAAAATTTTAGATGTAGTTGAATTTGTCAGTTTTCGGCTAATAAAATGCTAATTCATATTTTACTTTAAAATTATAAAAAAGTTTCTTTTAGGTATCTACAAGGTGTGACCGATAAATAAGGTGACTGATCACAGAAATATTAGAATATTTTTACATTTACATAAAAAAACCCTTATTGTCTTTCGAAGTACTCCCCGCCGGTTGTAATGCATGTCTGACAACGTTCCTGCAAGTGTTGGAAACTTCTAGAATAGTCCTCCTTCGCTACTGCTTTAAGTTGGCTTTTACCAGCAGCTTGAATATCTGAAACGTTTGGTAATCTGTGTCCTTTCAGTGCCGATTAAAGCCTTGGAAACAAGAAAAAGTATGTTGGCGAAAGATCATTAAATATCAGTATGGAGGGTGGTAGGACAATGCTGAGCGAGGAATCTTTTCACACACAGAGTATGAGATCGTGCATTATCCTGCAAAAAGTGACACTTGCATGATCCCACAGTAGCGAATCGCGGCCGCACATAGCGAATACCCGCCAAGAAGAATTTGAGAACTTGGATGTAAAAATCAGCATTGATTTTACGCAATGCGCTAACAACTATTACGTTGCAGTTACCACATGAACAAACACCTACCCAGAAATTTTGAAAACTGATTGCAAAATTTACATAAGACAGGGAAGAACGTAATGCGAATATATCAACGCGTCGGACTGTTCGTCTTACTTATCGGTCTGAGCTTGTTCTTTCAGCAATGTCTCTTACTTTCTATACGTTTTCCTATCGCGTGGGTTCCTATTGCGAGGACAAGAATAACTACTGTCTCTTTATATTTCTGTGTAACGTTTCTGATTTAATCCCTTATTTACATTTATGGCTGGGCCTCATATTTTGAATCAACCAAATAGCTACAGCTGTACAATAATTTGAAGGGGAGGTAAAAAGAATGTTGTATAATTCAAGAAATCGATTTTTTTATTATTCTGTAATCCAAAACTAAATTATCATTTTTTTAATTCCGACAAACTGTGTTGGAAGTGTTTTCTTTTAAATATATCTGACCATATTCAGTTTACCAGAATCTCCATACGAATGTCGGGAAATCACTCTCTTGTTTCCCTATAAGGAATATAAAAACAGAAGATTTCGATAAAATTGTAAAAAAAAAAATGTTTTTCAAATTTTGAAAGCATTTGTCAAAACTTCAACAAAGTTGTGGAATGCAACCTATTTTTAGCAAAATTCTTTTCTTACAATATATATATATATGTGTGTGTGTGATTTTTTATTTATTTAGGCCCGTTTATTTTTTTTTTCGTCTTTTGTTTTCCCCTATATGATCTATGATATTATTCAACATGCAAAAAGACAAAAATACACATTTTGCTTCATTTATTTGCAACAGATTAATCCAAACAGCGAGGTTTTGCACCGTATTTCTTTTAAACATTTCATTGTTAATATCCTCATTAATTCATAATAATTTAACCTATATATATATTGATAATTTCATAAAATAGATAATACAAAGTTTTCAATTTTTTCTGTGTTTTTTCTTTTTTAAAATTTTTTATCTGAAAATATAATAACAATATGTTTTTGTAATTGTCTCGGCTAGACCTATTATTTTATGTTAATCTTGATGGCATGAAAAAAAGAATCTCCCATCATGTTAGTTGACACCTGATGTCTTTCATATTATATTTTCTATAACCTCATACACCCTCTTATATCTGTAATTTCAAAATCCTAACAATTCCTTATCTATTTCTTATCGGTTTAGGTTGTTGCGTGAAGCTAATGAACAGAAACAGCTACAATTAATTGAAATTGTTATCATAATTTTGACTTGGCAGTAGCGGATGAAAGTTGATCCAATTTTATTAATTTATTTAGTAAAATGGCATTGAAAAGTGGTGTCAAATAACGTGTAAATAAAATGCTTATTATAATTCCGGTAATAAATCTCAATAAATCACTACGTACATTTTGAACCGAAAGATAATGAACAAATTTCATTGTAAATATTTTCTTAAAGTTTCTAATTTTTTTCTAAAATTCATAAACATACACATGTTTTACATCCGATTATTTATAATACTGTCACGGCTATTTATACACTTCTGTAACAATCTCAATCTCATTCAACTTCTAATAATATTTAAATTATTAAGAACGTTTTGTCAAGTTGGGACAGGAAATAATTAATTTACCAAAATGTGCATTTATCCTTCATCAAATACAAATGCACATAAAACTAGAATGATTGTTAATAAAACAATGATAATTAGTAAAGATTCTTATTTATTAATAAATTGACAATCTAAATAAAATAAGGTCGATAACATAAATTTACATACACATACAATATTTTGGTAGAAATCTAAATGCAAAATTTGGAACGAAAATATTTTTATAAACTATCATCATGGTAATTACGGACATTTAACGGTTTAATACGTTAGTTTTTTTTAAATAATATTTTTTTTCTATTTTTAATTAGAAAATTAAAAAACAACAGAAGTTGTAATATTTTTAAATTAACATTCAAATCTAATAATAATACCCCTGTTTCTAATTGTCATGTTATAAAGAAATATTTCGGAATTTATGGTAAAATTTTTTTTATGACATTCAGAACAAAAGATGTAGCATATTTTTAAATTATTCTTAAAAATTATTTCAAAACTTACAGAACACAGAAAACCACAGTTCTATTTTCGACTGGTTTCCAAATTAATATTTCAGCCAGCTGTTTCCATAATTTTTTTCCAGGTATAAGCGAGAAACATTTTTGAAGTTATAAAATATATTTTTATCTGCAAGTGATATGCGGCGGTGGGTAACAACCATTTTTCTAGCTGATTGAGCATAACTTTTCGGAAAACAGGTATTTGTTTCAATAAATTTTCAGTAGTTAAATATTTGGTACGTGATTTTTGTTATTTTCTTATTGGATATATACTTTGGGGTTATTTATAGTTTCAGGAAAGGATATGTTTATCTTTTACAGGAATTTCATTTTGAATTTTGAAATTATGGTTTTTGAAAATATATTGGTGTCACTTTTCGCAATTCATAATTTTCCGATATTGAATTTTGTCGATGTTGTTAGCTACGTAATATATTTTATTCCACGGAGTGAAAAGTTTTCTGCAAAATACACTCACTCACTCACACACACACACACGCACACACACACACACGCACACACACACATATATATATATATATATTGGGTTGTCCGGGAAGTTCGTGCCGGTTGGGAAAATCAATTCGTACATTACGACGCCTTCGAACCACATCACCGTACACGTCCAAAATATTCTTGCAGTATAGGCTGTGAGCATTAGTACTCACCATTACTGTAAATTTTCTCTCTTTTATTTATACTTTGTAATTTTTTCCACATTGTAATTACCTAATTTCTTAGTTAAAACTTAACATCTAAGCTATACAAAAAAAAAAAAAAAAAAAAAAAAAAATGGCCCATTTAAGTGCTTTTTTTTTTTGCTTTATGCTTTGCCCACCTTTTTCACCACCTGGCATTTCTGCGCTGTTTCACGAACGTGTTCCGAACCCTATTTTTTACTTTTTCAACTTTAACTAGTAGTTAGTCATAACTACAGCTATATCATTTTACTTTCTTCCAATTTTTTAGACTCTATCCTTAATCTCCTTCGCTTTACTTTTTTATTCCAAATTTATTATAATCTCTTTTCTTAACTTTTCATCTATCCTTTTCATTGCAATTATTCTTTTATCTTGTAGTTAATACTACATCTTAACTTTTCCGAACGGCTCAATTTTATATAAGACACTCTATTCACAAATAGACTGAGAGTAAAGTTGTCTGCAACTCGGAAGCCCCATAATCGACATCAATTGTTCGACAACTGTCTAATAATTAAATGATATAATTTCCCAGTACGAATTGATTTTCCCTACCGGAAAGAACTCTCCGGACAACCCAATATATATATATATATAAATTCCTATGATAAATAAAAGGCATAAGCATTATTGCGAACGAGAAAATACACATTACTTTTTCCTAGCAATATGAATTCATTAAATTCAATGATTGAAAAACAGTTAAACTAATATCAAGTCAAGAATTTTTCAAAAACAATTAACCGTTTTCCCTCTTTCCGAACATATTTTGTTACAGAATGAAGTAATGAGGATTAGATTGGCAATTGCCCTATTCAGAATGTTGTGAAAGTTATTGAAACGTGCATTTATCAATAAATAAGCATCAATGAATGAACTCAAAGCTAATTGTTAGAAAAATTATAAATAAAATAAATTGTTAAATAAACGTACTATCTCCGCTGATTAATAATAAATAACATAAATTCCAGAATATGCACAGTATAATTTGAACAACATTAAGCTAAAAAATATGCAACAAATATTTTTAATACGATAACATTTCTAGGTAAATATCTAAATTTAGTAGTTTAATAGTATAAACCTTTTACACATACAAGTTGACTAAAAAGATTGAAACGTACTTCAAATGTCTACCAGTTGCCGATAAGTAGGGAATGTAAATTGAAAAAAAAAATGAAAATAATTTCGTAAGTAAGATTATTATACAGGGTTATTCTAAATGATGGACCCATTTTAAAAAAATTGTATTTATTAAAGTACAAATCCAAAATGAACAATCTTTATACCAATGAAAAGAGGAAATTAAAATTTTTTTTAAGACATTATAAATGTTTAATGTGTCCACCGTTTGCTGCATGGCAAACATTTACGCGACAGCCAAACTCGTCCCACACACGAGAAAGCGTATCTGCTCTTACTGAGTGCACGGCTTTCAAAGCGGTGATGGTTCCAGAGACGGCCGGTAGAGGTCGCGCGGCAATAGGCCGCGATTTCGTTTCACTGTCAGTTGTGAGTGAGATGGCTACTGTGGAGCACAAGGTTTTCTGCGTTCTTGAGTTCGCAAGAAGTGAGCAAACGGTGGACACATTGAACATTTATAATGTCTTAAAAAAACTTTGAAACTTCCTCTTTTCATTGGTGAAAAGATTGTTCATTTTGGATTTGTACTTTAATAAATACAATTTTTTGAAAATGGGTCCATCATTTACAATAACCCTGTAATAATTGCAATGAAAAAGTCATCCCATTTGTTCTCGAAAAGTTACAATTTTACTATTTTTTATCGGTTCCCATTTGCAAAATTAGCTGAATAGATTTTTTTTTCTGTTCCATCAAGATCATTACAGAAAACTGCATCGTTTCTTTTAAAATGAACCGAATTATAAAGAAGCAAAGAGTTGACTTTTATTACTTTTCTTACCATTTAAAAAGTTATTTCATCAGTATAAGTAGGGATCAGTTACTAATCGACGATGTATTTTTTTATATAAAAGAAAGTTAACAGTTATGAAAGGATTGCATAAAAAAATACAGCTTAATAAATTATTACACAAGCAAGTATCATGTAAAGTCTTAAATACCAGCAGTCTTAAATACCAGAAATAGTATTATAAAAAACAATCCACGAAGCCTCTTCTCTCATCTTCAGTACATATGAACTTTTCTAATAATGCATCAGTAAATATTTTGTTGTTATTCAGCCCTAATATCGTTACAATAATCGATTATTATTTGTTTAAGGTCAACTGCATATGTATTATCGTTCGTGTTTCCTTTTTCTTGAAGCATGTCACAGATTTACATTTTTAATTTGTTATTTAAATCCAATTCACAATGGACAATTTTTAATTAAGCATAACTCATTTAATTTTAGCAATGTGCAGTTTTTTGTACTCATCTATTTACAGCAAAAAAAAATATGATTGACAATCTTGTTTATGGGTGTCGTAAAATAATTTTAATAGAACTACTTGAAATTAACGATAAAACTATTTCATTAACATAATCGTGTCTTCTATCTCATTTCGGACACTTTTGCTATTTTCATTACCTACTTATCTCTAACAAGTAAAACAAGAACGAAAAATCATGTGTCAAGCATAGATTATGTAACACTTTCCAATGCTTCCAAAATAATTTTACAAATCATTACCGTTTAATAAGCTGAAAGATAACATCGAAGTAAACAATTTGGAAAACACATAACATATTTAAAAACAATTTCAGGAGTTTCCAACATTTATTTCCAACATATACAATATTCGGAAAAATATCCGAATACTTTTATTCAGCCCTGTATATGATCTATATATTTGTATATATACTACATAGGATGCTAAATTTTAGTTCAATTAAGAAACGCGTAGCACAGTTTAAAATTCTCCTTCTGGAGTTTCTGTCCATAAACGGAAATGTGTTCGCGACCTTTTGTGCTTCCCTTTATATGATCTACAGAATTTATACACACCACGTAATAAACATAAAGTGAGTTAAATTTAAAATCGCGTTCAGTAACTTAAAACGCACTTCCAGGAACTATTGTTAACAGACAATAGAGAATTCTTTTGTGTGTCCCTGTAAATGAACGATGACTGCTATACACACAATATTCTGTAATAAGCCTCTTGTAATGCACTTTAGTGAGATATATAAATTTCAATGCGTTTAAAATAGTGAAACATTTAAATAAACCGCAGACGATTTTTTTTTCTCCATAGACGTAATGTAACGGAATTCTTTTGACTGTCCCTGTAAAGTAACTATAAGTGCTATGCACACCCTATTCCATATTAAGCTTCTTGTAATGCACCTTAGTGATATATATCAATTACGATGTGTTTGAAATTGTGTAACATCATTAAAATGAACCGCAAATGATTTTTCCCCATAGACCGTAATGTAACGGAACTCTTTTGAGTGTCCCAGTATAAAAACTATAAGTGCTACACACTTCAGTTGAAATAGGGAACATGCTATAGATAATGACAATAACATATAAAAATTGCTGGGCAATCCGAGCATATTTACGGGAGTTAGAGCACGGTCAGACGGCCAGACGGCAGACGGCTATAACGCCAGACAAAACGAAGTCATAAACACTTTTCAACTAGGTTGGAAAGTGTTAAAAACGATGCGTGATTCAACCTTTTTGGAACATTCTGTATATCCATTTTTCACCCAGAAAGATATAAACAGCATTTGTCATCATTTTTTAAAATTAAAATTTTCTTCTAATAATCTGTTTCTAATTGACATGCTATAAACAGATACATTAATAGAAAAAATATACTTTTTTATAATATTAAACTCCACAATTGTAACATGTACATTTATGTCACACAAAAACTATTCGAACTTTTACAGAACGGAAAAAAAGTAGCCTTATTTTTGACTGACTTCTAAATTAATATTTCATCCATTTACTTTTGGGATCTTTTATCAGGTATCAGTGCGAAATATTATTGAAGATGTATTTTTATCTGCAAGTGAAATGCGACGGTAGGTAACAACAATTTTTATACCTGACTGGCGAAAACTTTTTCAGAAACATTTCAATCTTTTTCAATAAATGTTTGGCAGTAAATTTCGGAGACGTGACTTTCTAAGTTGCTCTCTTATGGAGTATGTATTTTTGTGTTACTTATACTTTTAGGGATAAACATGTTAGTGCTTTAAAGAAATTTTATTTTCATTTGAAGTTTTGACCCTATAGATTTTGAAAAGACATTGGTAATTTTCACACCTCATAAATTTTTTGATCTCCTGATACTGAATTTTGTTAAGTACGTTTGCGATGTAATAACTTTTATTCAGCAGAATGAAAAAGTATCACATAGTAATTAAATACACATGGTGTCATAAAAAGATTGACACACTTCGTAATTGTTTACCTGTTGAAGATGCATAGGTAATGCAAATTATAAAAGTGTTCAAAATAAAGTAGGAATTAAGATTACGTTGATGAAATAGTCCTGCCATTAATTAAAAAAAATACCCTTTATAAATTTTTATACGTACGTTAGATCATATATGTTATAGTTAGAAAAAATTTCTCCATGTTCTGACAAAGACAACAGTAAACATTTTATTCGTCTACGACCAAAACTCACCGAGTTATGATATTTTGCATTTTATGAAATTTCAGAACTTTTCAGCACTAAAAATGTATTAAGCGAATTTTTGGTGTGTATGTATACGTATACAGGTTTCCCTTGCTTTATGAGGCTTCAGTTAATGTGATTTTTAGCTAGTGCGGCAAATTTATTTTTAGACGATCGCTCCGTTAGTGCGTGGGAAAATTTTTTCGTTAAAATTTGTCTTTGTAATAAACTGACTTTATAAAATATATATAGTCTACTCGAAATGATAAATTCACCTTTGTTTTACTATATAAAATATGAAAACATTCATAAAATGATTCATTAAACATTGTATTACTAAAATAGGTGTTGATGAAATATACACAAAAGTTTAAAAAAATTTAAAACCCTAGAAGTTAAAAGCATACTAAGCTCTCTGAACGCTTTCGGCTAAAAATTAAGCCATTATGAAGGTGGAAATCAGTAGAGAAAACTCTATGCTGACTGACACCAGGCGACAGGAAACTCCTTCAAAGATTTTTAGATGGTCGAAACCACTAATAATGAGGGAGAGAGGCGAAGAAAGCTGAACCCTGTGATTTACTAAACATGATAGACCAAACTCTCTCTTAACTTGAAATAGTTAAATTTATAGCAATGGATTATATCGCGCATTTATACGAAAAGTTAAAATAAATCCTAAGGAAATATAATATTAATAGCCAGACAGGATGCCAAATTAATTAATCTTATACAGAAAGGAATTGATTCTATTGGTATGACCAATAAGTCGGGGGTTTATATGATCCCCTACAGAGATAAAGTAAGACATAAATTATTAAAACATATTAGTATGACGACTAGAAAATTCCAGATAAGAATTAATCAACATATACAGGATGTTAGTAAAAATAGACCTGATGCCGCCCTCTCCAGATTCTTGTATTTTTTAAAAGAGTTAAATTTATTATGGGCGCTTCTGATTTTAATAGTTGCACAATTCTGGTATCTTTAAAAATATTAGCGCAAGCAAATAACTGTTGTAGCGACGTTTTGTCAGATTAAATATCAGGTAGTATATGGTTCGAACTACTTCAAGTTACAGGAGACTTTGGTCTCCCTAGTGAATCGTAAGGTTGAGCTTTCTTGGCTTAGTTTTTAGCCAAAAGCGCTCGGAAAGCTTTGTATACTTTTAACGTCTAGCGTTTTTAAAATCTTTTAAACCTTTCGTAAATATTTCATTAGCTTCTATTTTACTAATAAAATTTTTAATGAATAATTTTATGAATGTTTTCCTATCTTATATCCGTTTCTGGAGCTTTCGATTAGTGCGGAAAGTATGAGTGATTCCATTGTGCCAGTTCCACGACGGCGAATTGTTATGAATAAAGTCCTTCCGGCTTGTACCGGGAAAAAAACACTCAACGGCAACAATTTTTTCAATTTATAATTTTTTATACATCTTTTTGAATTAAAAAAATTACATTTAGAAAGCGACAGTAAAAACTTTTAATTTTTTAACTGGCCGCCATTTTGAAACAAGGTGACGTATGAAGCTGGCAAACGAACTCTGTATGTCCTGTACACATGATCAGTCACATTCATAGCGGTTCATAAATACGAGAGTTATAGCATAACAAATATTAGATTGATTCAAAATGTCATGCCCCCCCTCTAGAATTTCAAACTGCCATATCTCAGCCATTTTAAAGATAAAGTCAAAGCAAAAAAAATTCCGGAATCCTTGTATCGCGATCTAATATTTACAGTTAAACCTTTTTTTAATAATTTATTATTTTTTGAACACCGTTTTGAATAATAATAATTTTTTTTTTTAACTGGCCGCCATTTTGAAACAAGATGGCGGACGAAGCTGGCCAACGAACTCATTCGAGAGCTTGGTATGTCCTATACACTCGGTCACATCTAAATCGGTTCATAAATAAGAGAGTTACAGCATGACAAATGTCATATATATATATATATATATATAAATCAACATTTGAACGGAGGGTGGTTTCGGGGTCTGAGGATCATGATCGGTAAAAATATTCCAAAATGTTCTGGAATTGCTTTCCTTCGAACAGCTGCAATAGGTAGCTTTTTGTAATGAAAGCTACCTAATAAAATAAAACACGATAAATAAATGTGACAAATGGCGCGACAATCAGACAAAGTTCTTTATTATGAAAAATTGAATTTCAAATCAACTTGTTCATGTTTTTCTTGGTTGTCATAATGAAAAATTGAACTTAAAATCAATTTCTTAATTTTTTCTTGGTTGTCATTATGAAAAATTTAACTTAAAATCAACTTGTTAATGTTTTTCTTGGTTGTCACTTTCTAAATTTGCATACACGTAAATGTTAATGGAAATTCATGTAACTTAGATAAATTTTATTTAAAAAGTTTCGAATCAAGATGTAATAAGTAATTCACTTTCTAGCAATAACACGTCCAAAACAATAACGCAACTCACTCAAACAATAAACAAAATCGTCAAAAAACTTAAAAAGTATAGGCAGGAAATTGCCGGAAAACCGCTGTAACTGGAAGAGATTTTTCTGCTATTTTGAGAAATTTCCGTCTTTTGACTGAAGAATTTCAGGGAATTTTGAGCTTAGGTTTGTGGATTTTTTGTGTTTTGAGGGAAAATGGACATACGTAAAAATTTCGTATCTAATACGAAAATCTATTAAGCAGCACAATTGTCGGAGCATCCCTGTGATTTGACGAAAATGACTGGCGAAGTTTTAGATTGGCGGATCTCAGGTAATGTTTACGTTAGATTGGGAAAATTTCTGTTTCTTTCTGTTTCTTTCTTTCTTTTTTTCTTTTTTTCTTTTTTTTTTTTTTTTTGGGGGGGGGGGGAGGAATAAGCAAAACAAAGCGAACATT
Organism: Maratus michaelseni; assembly: GCA_963931845.1. NCBI lineage: Eukaryota > Metazoa > Arthropoda > Arachnida > Araneae > Salticidae > Maratus > Maratus michaelseni. The sequence continues at coordinate 251,532,234 of OZ007591.1, forward strand.
TTTGCGTTTTAACGAAATATAATCTACAGAACAAATCGTTCAATTCAAAGTTTTTTTTAAAAAAGCAATATCGTGGGACATTATTATATTGTTTATTTATGCATATTGAGTTTTAAGGAAGTTGTCAGTGGATCTATTATAGTTTTTTCCATTGAATGTATGTTTTGATTAGGGCAGTAATATCGCGGGATCTATTAAACGCATTAATCGTGAGAAAATTATATTTACACCAAGTTAAAAAAAATCGTATCGGAGACCAGGATCGCAATAGATTTATTTGAATAAAAATACAGGGTATCTCACTCCAAGCAGAACCCGGATGTTCGTCCATAACTTCAATAATAATGACAATATTTTAGTGGTTATTTCTACAGAATAACTGTGCTTCGACTTGACTTTGAAACGTGACATCTCAGGAAGTGCTTGAAGTGCTCGCTAATGCGATAAGTGACACCGTATATGCTTTCAGCAACGTTTTGAATTATGGAGCGTCTCAGTGTCATAAAACTTATAGGAAATCAATTAAAATTTTTAGTTTGAAAAGTTTTTAATGAACCATAATTTTCATTTAATTACCAAAAATTCAACATATAATTCTTTTTAGAGGTTTTCTAAATTTATCTATTTTTTTATGAAGAAAGTTAAAAAAATATTGGAAGTGGTTAAATTTTACAATTAAAATTGCAAAATCTAATAATCTGTTTCTGATTGCCGTGTTATAAAGAAATGTCGTGAAATTAATAGGCGAATTCAAGAAAGTCAATTTTAAAAACTATTCAAACTTTTTAAATAATAAAGAAAACAAAAGCTGCATTTTCGACAGGTTTTAAAATTAATATTTTACTCAGCTGCTTTCAGGATTTGTTACCGTGCGGTAAGCAAGAATATTTTTGAAATTCGGAATTCCCTTTCATCTGCAAGGTAGATGCGAAGGTAGGCAATAACCATTTTTTCTCGCTGATTGAAAGAAACTTTTTCAGAAACAAAAATCTTTTTCAATAAATTTCGGCTACGTGACTTTTTATGTTCCTCTTTTGTGGAGTATGTATTTTGTGTAATTTGTATTTTTAAGAAAGAATGTATGCCTTGTACTGGAATTATCCTTTTATTTCAAATTTTGGCATTATGAATTTTGAAAATTTATTAGTTTAACAAGCATTTTTCACAGATCACATATTTTTCCATTTTCCGATATATATATATATATATATATATATGTGTGTGTGTGTGTGTGTGTGTGTCACACGTATATAGGGTAGATGTGCCAGTAATGGACCCCCTTCCAGTAATGGGCCACTTTCAAAGTTTTTGATTTATAAAAAAATAACCAATAAAAATTTAGCCTTTTATATATTTTTTCATAATTCCTCCTTGCTTGTTTTATAATCTGGGTTATTGTTGACACTCTTAATCAAACCAATCAGGAAGCAGAAAATAATGTTTCACAGTTCCACAGATTTTCTGTGAAAATCTTAATGAACATGCTAAGAGCTGGCTTCACTTAAACAACTGATATCTTTTTTTATTTTCTTGAAAAAATTGCATGTTTTTGTTTAGACAATAATAGAAAACTTTGAATTTTACATACTAATGGCAATTTACAAAATTTCATTTATTTTTCAGGTTTTAGGACCATGGCCCATTACTGGAATGCTTAATTAGTCAATTTCCAGTAATGGACACCCCATGTGGACATTACTGAAAAAGCAATTTCAGTAATGTTCATAGTGCATATATTTTTGTTATTTAACTGAAAAGCTAAGTAGTCAAATTTTACTTACCAGACTGTAATAATACATTTTTTTTTATTAATTTCATGTAATTAATAATTTTTTTTAGATTGCTATCAAATTATTTTTTTGTAAACCGTACCTTGCATATTTTATAATGTGGCAATTAACACCCATCAGCAACAACACCCATGTGGCAACTAACACCCACAGGAAGCAGACAATAATCTTTAAGGGCATGGGAAAATGAGGGGCTCATGGGGTTCACACTTTCCCCATTTAAAAAAAGACAAATTTTTAAGTCATAACGAGTGCTTAAAAATTTATTTTCTGTCTTAAATGTTTCATTATTCAGCTCTGACAAAAGAACTACATACATAAAAAATCCCTATAATATTAAATTTATAGTAGCAATGAAAGTAGTAAATCTGCAGATCAGGGGGCTCAAATGTCAGTTCTGATATTTTATTTTGAAATAATTTTATTTAGTATTTAAAAAACATTCAACCTACACTTTCATTTATTTGATATATTTTATACAAATTGCTAAAAGTAATATATAAAGCAGTTTTAGGAAGTTTAACTGTTAAGAATAAAAAGAAATATAATTCCATGCACTGGTACTTCAAGACACTTAAAAAAAAAAATCTTTTTCTTTTGTTAAACTAACCCTTCTAAACCCCCTCCCCCCCCCTCAATGACTTAATAATTTGATAGATATAATTCTTTGAAAGTTAGTATTTTAAACCTTCTATCTAAAATAATTAAAATATTGATCTTGTGATAGTGACAATAATTAATTTAAACAGTGAATTATTCTCATAAATATTTTATTAATTATTGATATCCTAATTGTTAAATTTATTTTAAAATGACTATTTTATTTCATTAATATGCTTTCATGAAATTCTGGTTTTAAATACAATCATAAAATCAATTACCTATTATTTTTTGTGGGGTGTCCATTACTGGGTGGCCCATTACTGGAAGAGAGGTGGCCCATTACTGGAATTTAGGGCGTTTTGATTTATTTCTATTATTTACAATTAAATTTTGATCCACATTGGGAAATGTGACTATGAGCATGATTAAATATTGTTGATAGATTAATATAATATTAAAAAAAGTGGACTATAATAATTATAACTATTAATTAAAAAATAATTTTTAAAGAAATTCCTTAAGGGTGTCCATTACTGGCACATCTACCCTATATGCAAAATTACAGTTATACGTAAAGATATTTAAGTTACTTATAAAAATCCCGATAATGTAAAGAAGCAATAACAAAATGTGAAAATTGACCTAACTAAGACATACTAATATCCATTATAATAAAATAATAAAGAGGCGGAGATGTGACCGACATTTTCTTTGTGACCTCATGATGTTACTTCATATACCTAGCATTGAATCTATAGAGGATAACATAGGAATTAGGGTAATACAATTCAATGTAGTATATTTGCATCTTATCAAAGACTATGATGGGTTCGATATATTTTAAGGGTTCGATATATTTTAATATTCAATCCTTTTAATTATCACAAAATTTATTTACACATTTATAAAATACAGATGTGGGACATTCGATGATATGCTGATATAGACAATTATTTACATATGTACAAATTCTAAATTAATTTTACCTTGGTTCTGATCATCGTACTATATCCAATAAAATATGACCCTAAATTATTTTCTTCTAGTTACACTTTATTCCGTGCCCGTCATTCTTTTTCTGGTAAAATTAGACGGTATTCTTTTTAAATCACATTCGTAGCTACTTAATAAAACATTCTTTTTTACTACACAACAAAAAACTGATGCCAATTTCTTTTCCCTAAATTTTAACCTCTTCTCGAGATAATAAAATGTAAAAAGAAGGCAAAAGAAAAAACAACTACGTTGCTATAGCAACGAGCCGCATTTAACAAATAAAATAAAATATAAAAGAAACAATTTTATCGGCGTTAGCTAAAATCGTCTGCATAAATAAAAATATTAATTCACCGATTCCTAACATACTCCCACATTTAATTTAGGTGGAAGCCAAATTAAACCTACGATCACTTATTATCAAAGAACATACTAATTAAAAAATAAAAAAGCATAAATATAAATAAAATAATCACTAAACGCAAACAAATAATAAAACATTTAGAGTTCTAGAAAAAGGTCAGTTCATAGTTCTAGAAAAATGTCAGTTCAGAGTTCTAGAAAAAGGTCAGTTCAGAGTTCTAGAAAAATGTCAGTTCAGAGTTCTAGAAAAAAGGTCAGTAGAGAGTTCTAGAAAAATGTCAGTTCAGCTTTCTAGAAAAAAGGTCAGTTCAGAGTTCTAGAAAAATGTCAGTTCAGAGTTCTAGAAAAAATCATTTCACAGGTCTTTTTACTTCTCTACCACATCTAGTTGTACTATTTTTCCCTACTTGGATTATAGGATCCTCGGGACTTGATATCTCTAAAGGGTAGAGTTTGCGAAGTGGACGCACTAATGCTCCCGAACTTGTTTTAACTTCAGCCACTCTAGCCGCTCCATCTCGACTTGGGAAAATTTTGATTATTTTTCCTATAGGCCAATGAAGTCTCTTCTGGTTCAATTCGATTAAGACGACTTCACCTTGTCTGACAACTTGTCCTTTCTCTTTTGATTTCTGGACCAATTCTGCCAAATATTCGTTTCTGAATCTATTCCTGAGTTGTTGCCGAATATTTTGACAATGTTTGTATCTGGATTGAAGTTTACTTGAATCTATTCTATCTAAATCAGGAACACCTATTTCCTCAATATCTTGTAAAAATGATGATAGAGTCAAAGGTACAAATTTATCTGTTTCTTCGAAAATATAGGTTAGAGGCCTTTTATTTACTATTGCTTCGACATCACATATAACAGTCATAAGTTCTTCAAAAGTTAAAGTTGCAGTACCGAGTGTTCTGATCAAGGGAATTTTAACACATCTGACCAGGCTCTCCCACCATCCACTCCACCAAGCTGCTGTTGGAGGGATGAGCTTCCATTTAATAGGAGAAAGGTCTTCAGAAGAAACTATTTCCCTCCAATCCAGTGATTTTAAGAGGTTATTTGTGCCTCTAAAGTTGGTGCCATTATCACAGTATATAGTGGTCGGCCTTCCTCTTCTACATATAAATCTTCGGAGTGACTGAATGAAACCTTCTGTTGAAAGACTGGATACAAGTTCCAAATGTATTGATCTGTATACTGCACATGTAAAAAGTACAACCCAAACTTTAGACCTTGGCTTTACGAAAAGAGGACCGAATAGATCAGTTCCTACAACTTCAAATACTTTAGAATCTCTGACTCGATCTAGAAGTAGATGAATTGGGGGTGTAGTGTATGGTTTTGCGGAGTATCTTTTACATTTGTGACATTTAGACAGTTGACTTCTAATGTTGCGTCTTGAAGAAATTATCCAGTATTTATCTCTTAAAATGGATCCAACTGTTTGAAGTCCAGCATGACAGTTCTTTAAATGACATTCTTGAATCAGACAATTGACTACATGATGTTTTGATGTTAATAAAATTGGATATCTGAATGAAAACTCGTCATCTCTCTCTAATATCTTTGTTTTCACTCTAATCAATCCTTCTTGGTCTTTCATAACCTTCAACCCTTTTATTGCATCAGTGGCATCTCCAAAACTTTCAGATTGTATTCTAGACCAGAGTAATTTTTCCGCATCTTCTTTCTCTTCGGTGGACAATTCTGATGGAAAAGATCTATTTCTATTTCTGCACTTCAATATGAATCTCTTAACCCAACATATGATATTTATAAATCTACCTAATTTTGAAATTCTACTATATATCATAAATTCATGTGAATTAGAACATAGAAGAGTAGATATTCAAGTTTTCTTCTTTTCCGTCATCACTAATTCTTCGTTGGTGTTTATTTCTGTTTGGGGCCAATTTTCTTCCGAAAACTTCAACCATTCTGGTCCCTTCCACCATCTCATCTTCAGCAGCTGTTTAGGATTACATCCTCTAGAAGGTAGATTAGCAGGGTTCAGATGACCAGGTACAAAATTCCATAGTTGAGAATCAGAAAGTTTACAAATTTCTCGGAGTCTGCTGCCCACAAACGCTCCCCATTGATAATTTCTTAGAATCCAAGTGAGAACAGTCGAAGAGTCGGTCCAGTACTTTACTGGTATGGAAATACCATTAAGGGCATTCAAAACAAAGTTAGTCACTCTCACTACTTTACACGATGCATCAAAAACTGGTCTAACACTGGTAGTAAGACTATCTGGTTTGATGACGGGATGATGCGGTAAAAAATGTCCTGGAATCTTTAGTGTTTGATTTGAAACTTTACTGATGACACCTTCTTCTTCCCATTCACAGAAAACCTTAGCATATTCTTCAAACTTTTTCATAGATTTTAATTTCTTCGTTGAACTTATCAATCTTCGTTCAGCTATATGTCTATTTGAAGGAATCTCACGTTTGCCGTTTATCCAAGGAAGACCTACAATACAGCGACCTTCTCTATTTCTATCAACTTCTTTTATGAAATTATCATGAGCTAATTCTTCTTCTTCTACTTTAGACAAAGTATGACTGGGATCTGTTATGCCGATTGTCTCTAATTTCCATAAATCGGGAATCTTCATGTCTTTCAACGCTAGGTTCGTAATCAGCATATTTCCATAATTTAAACAAGACTGTGATGTACTTTCTAAACGACCACAAAGTGTCCATCCAAGCTTCGTCTGTATTGCTGTAAGACCGCTCTTTAGCTATTTCACTCGACCTGTGAGAAGTTGTCCATAGTAATCGCTTCCTATCAAAATTTCAATTTTGGTACTCCCGGTTCCTATATCTGTAATCCATAGCTTATTTTCTTTAAGCTCCTTAAGTATGGACTCTTTCGGTATGCGAGGAATATTACTGCAAATTATGTCTTGATCCAAAAATTCTAAGACTTCTTCAGTTTGGTTCCGATTACCGGAATCACTTAACACAACTTGGAATTTATTGTGATATTTGGCTTCTGTTTGTGTACCACCAAATAATGTGTGTACAATCTCTTCAGAAGAAATGGAATGTAAACCTAGTTCTTTGGCTGTACTTTTTAAAATATAGCTCTTTTGTGACCCACAATCTAATAGTGCTCTTACTTTCTTTGCTATTCGACCTTTAATAACTATTTCTAAAGTCATAAGAGATACTTCACCAGAACACTTATTATTAGCTATGGTGCTTTGGATTACTTCTGTGGCCTTAGCTATATTTTCTGGTTCTTTACACATTGAAATTTCAGGGCATAACAACTCGGTGTGTGGTTTAGAATATACATGGCAACGAATAAAAACTTTGCAAACTTTAGCTTTGTGACCAAAACGAAGACCCTTTAGACAGCATTTTTTATCCCTAATTTTAGCTTTCCGTTCTTCAAACGAAAGAGATTTAGCCCTAATACAGTCCTTGCTTTCATGTGATTTATCGCAAAATAAACATAGGCGTTCCTTTGCGCTAAATAGCCCTGCCGCCGTAGGTAATTTATTTTCACCTTTTCGGAACTTTTCTTTAGGTTTGTCGTTAGAGACTAACTCTGCAAAACCCGATTTAGCTAATTTTCTTCTCCTGCGATTTCTTGTTTCAGGAATTCCATCAGTGTTACTATATTTGATTTTGTTGACAATGAATTACTAGCACTATCAACGCTTGATCTGTTCGAAATATTATACCGTTGCCATGCTTTCATTACATCTTCTGACAAGCTAGATTCTATCATAGGATAGAGCCAAACTGAATTACTTTCGAAACTTAAACCCATGGATTCTAAAGATCGTAAATAAGCCTCGACTTTTGTGAATAGATCCGATAACGGAAATTTATCCTTTCCGTGTGCCTGTACATTAGCGACAACCAATTTTAAAAATTCTCTGACATATACTTCTATCAATAAATCTTTATTCCCAAAACGTTCTTGAAATGCCTCTACCGCTTTCGGGTAATTTACCGAAGTCATTGGATAACTTTCTAAAAGACGCCTGTCACTCGTTCCAGGTTCTACCGACTGTATAAGATACTGAAACTTATCACTATTATCCAAATTTATGTCTTCATGAATTTTTTCAATCTGGGACCAAAACGAAAGATAATTTATTAACTGCGAATCGAATGGCTTGATATCAAGCTTAGGCAATTTATAAGTCTTAGGTTTAGAATAACCATAATCATTTTTCCTAGCATTACCATCTTCTTGATTATGTTTATTTATGCTCAATACCTCACTAACTTTACGCTTAATGGTAATAAATTCATCTGAGTAACCTTCATTTTCTTCTACTTCCTTTTCAATTTCTTGTTCATCGGATTTATCATCATTTACCAGGGCCTCTATTACCGCTTCATCTATCGCTTTTATTTCATTCATCAAATTTTCTAATTTCGCAAAACTGTCTAGAACACTACCGTTATCTATCGGGTCTCCGGTAATTTTTTCTTTTAATTGCCGAAACGTCAGTGAAGGCTTACGGTTGAGACCCGAAAAGTTTTTGGTTTCTGTCTGTTTGTTTGTTTGTTTGTCTGTCTGTCTGTCTGTTCCGCGATAACTGCCGTAAAAATGATCAGATTACGTTGATTTTTGGTAGGTATGTTGGTGAGGTACCCGGAATTAGCTGTATAGTTTTTAGTTACATTTGGTTCATTCGTTCGAAAAATATAGAACATTTCTTTTTAGGTCATAATGCTTTCCTATGGGACTGCAGACGATTTTCAAATTTCATTTTTAACTGAAATGGAAATCGCATATTTGAATAATGGATTTCAACATAAAATTATGGATGTTGATTTTCGATATGGAGGTTTTAAATATATCCAATAATTTTGAAAAATTGCCGATACATTTATTAGAATTGAGATATTAATTGTTTAAATTATTGGAAATTTTTTTGCATGTGTTCCGGAAATATAAAACTTTTATTTTCCTATTTTTTACAAATTTTAAAATACATTTCTTTTTACTTTGCGCTTTAATTTATCAGTTGCCTAGCAACGATATTTCAAAGAAGATAAAAATAATAAAATTGAAGTAACTTGCACTATTTCGTTCCAATAATTTATTAGCAAAATAAATTATTTTTGTATTCTATTGACATAAATGAAGACTTTATTTTAATACAAGTTTTTGTTTTAGTCTAAAATGTTGCATGAATAAGAAATTCATAAGAATTTCAAAATATCATTGTATAAACCGTTTTAATTGAACTTTTCTAATTTCTGAAACCTCCGAAGAATTTTATATGCCTATAAATATGTATGCAATAGAAAAAAATTAAATTGCGGATTGTAAGATGCTAAATAATATGAAAAGTGAAATTAAAAAATAGTGACTTGAGCTGACGTTGAGGCTCCTGATCTCCAGATTTACTAGTGTATTTAAGGTCCTGATAAATGATGAATGTAGCGGTGTACGTTTTTTCTTCAACTGATTCATATTATAGAAGGTTGTATTAGAAATGAACTCAATGAAAACGATATATATTATGATAATAATTCAATTACTCATCATCATTATTCAATAGTCCCACGTTCGAGCGCCAAATGATTGCATCTTATCAAAACTATGATGGGTTCGATATATTTTAATATTCAATCCCCGAACAGGGGATATTCATATTCATATAAGATAATATTCAATCCTTTTAATTATCACAAAATTTATTTACACACTTATAAAATACAGATGTGGGACATTCGACGATATGCTGATATAATTATTTACATATGTACAAATTCTAAATTAATTTTACCTTGGTTCTGATCATCGTACTGTATCCAATAAAAGATGATTTTTTACATCACATTCGTAGCTACTTAACAAAATATTCTTTTTTACTACACAACAAAAAACTGATGCCAATTTCTTTTCCCTAAATTTTAACCTCTTCTCGAGATAATAAAATGTAAAAAGAAGGCAAAAGAAAAAACAACTACGTTGCTATAGCAACGAGCCGCATTTAACAAATAAAATAAAATATAAAAGAAACAATTTTATCGGCGTTAGCTAAAATCGTCTGCATAAATAAAAATATTAATTCACCGATTCTTTACAGAATCTATGGAGGATAACATAGGAATTAAGGTAATACAATTAAATGTAGTATATAAATTGAAATGTTAAAACATTTGCGAAATTTGGCGATAGCTATAAGTTTCTACAAATATGTCCAACTTGGCGTTATTTATTCGCCATTTTTTAAAATTCTCATTCAAATATGACATTACAATATTTTTTTGTTTATCGATAGATTGTCCTATAAATGAAATATTTTTAAAAAAATAGCCATTTTTAAATAATAATTTTTAAATATTAATACAATTTTAGAAGTTATATTAACATCTGAAACACAATAAATAGCAAAAAGAGATAATTTTTACAATTGTGTAAGAACATTTACACATAAACTTTTAAACACACCACACATGTATATACTTAAGCGCACATACATTCACTCACGTATTTTTAAGGAATAATGTAAATGTAATATGAAAGACATATTTTTGTGTGATATTAAAGAGGAAAATTGTAGTATGTTATTAAAATTATGGAAATAAATTATTCGAGTTTTTAAGAAAACAGAAAACTAAAGTCCCATTTTCGACTGATTTCCATATTAATATTTTTTTTTCAACTACTTTCAAGATTCGTTGCCAGGTGTAAGTGAGAAATATTATTAAATTTTGGAGATGTACTTTTACCTGTAAATCATACGCACCTGTGGGTAATAACCATTTATGTAGCTGATTGAAAGAAACTTTTTCAGAAACAAGAATCTCTTTCAATAAATTTTCAGGAGTTAAATTTCAGCTACGTAAATTTTCGTGTTTCTCTTTTGTGGAGGAGAATATATTTTTGTTTTTGTTGTACTTTTAAGGAGGAATATATTTGTCTTTTAATGGAATTTTGTTTTCATTTGAAATTTTGCCAGCATGGATTTTGAAAATTTATTAGTTTAAAAGTACTTTTCACAGCTCATAATTTTTTCAGGCTGAATTTTGAATTATGGAAGGTCGTTTGTTATGCAATACACTTTGTTTTATTCCACGGAATGAAAAATATTTTGGAAAGTATGTGGAATCCAGAAGTTCCGTTAGTTTTGAAATGTTAATAACTAGTAAACTATGTCTAACAAAAATATGCGGTTTTCACAGAAATGTTTAGAAACATGTAGAAAGTTTGTTTACAATGAAAAAATAAATTGTTATATTAGTTACATTTTTGACCAACAGTTGGCACTGCAATACAATGCTATTATTCTCATTATCTAAATCATGCGTTATATAAGCAGATGAGTTCATTGCGCAACATCTTTCCTAAGATATTAACTCAGCTCAACGCCATGATGTTTCAGGGATACGCTTTGTAATGCTGTTCAATTCTGCGTGCTGGCTGTTTAATCGTGTGACGGCTGTACTTATAGGTGGAGGGCGTCATATTGGAAAGTTCTAACATTTAGAGACTGATAAGTTCTTCTCCATAAACTGTATTTTACCATACATAAACTATATTCTGAACTGAAGCACCACCTGTTGGTCAAAAATGCAACTATTATAAAAATTTGTTTGCATTATAAACAAAAATACGACAACTTTCTAAGCATTTCTGTGAAAACAGCATATTTTTGTTGTACATAGTTTACTAATTATTAACATTTCAGAACTACTGGAACTCCTATTTGTGTGGAGATATTCAAGTTGCTTATAAACACGTTGGTAATGTAAAGTATTAATGTCGAAGGAAACAAGTTGTACAAAATGCTACTTTCATTAAAAGAAAAGAAAAAAAGGAGCGGAAAAACTCCTCCGGTGAGACGTCATGATGATACTTCATTGCTAATATTGAACGTATGGGTAAAGCATGCGAATCAGAAAACCTAAATGTGGAAATGAAATTCAACTAAATATTACCTTTATACAAGCATGGTAGCAGTGACGTCACTGCAAATCACAGTGGTCACGTTACATGTTTGACCAAATGATACCATTTAGTGACATCACATTGTGACAAAAATGTAAACTTCTTCTAAAACTGAAATAAAAGGACTAGAACACTTTAACACTTATTATTCACTGTAAAAAATATTTTTCTGTCAATTCTTTTAATTTTCATGGCACCACAGTCCTGTCACTGCAAGTCACGTACGTCACGTCACAAATATGACCACAAAACCACCAAGATGTGAAGTCACAATGGTACCCTAATGTGATTTTTTAATATTTTTGTAAAGGAGAAAAATGTTTTGAACAGAGCCGTCTCAATGCATTTGAGGGTCTGGAACCGATTAATTTTTGTCGGGCACTTGCAAATTAACCTATGTTTACTTATTTATCCACCTACAAGAAAATGATCTCTAAATAGATCAATTTTAGTTAGTTAAAAATTATGATACAGACCCTTAGCTGATTCAGAATATAAATACAATGATAATAATACCGCTCCATACTGCGTAAACCAGTGATATCTAATCATGTTGTGACAACGACCTTTTTATCATGTTATCAGACCATATTCTATATTCATTAGCTGTATTACACAAGCAAAAACATTAACTTTGTTCATGTTACATTAAAACTTAAATAAAATTAAAACTGTGATTAACATTTAATGTTCTAAGAATGTATTTGATCCATCCTGTAATTATGCAATAATACTTTTGTAAGAATGTTTGGAATAAAAATTTTAAGGGCAGAAAGAAGTAATCTAAAATGAGGACAATAAATTGTAGATATAATTTCTGTTGACAACATACCTTTTTCTATGCATTTACAAAATGCGCAACAATGAATCAGATAGGTTTTTGAACCGGCTTCTGACATTATACCGTGCTCAACAATGATTATAAAGAAATAAATAGTAACAAAAAAGATAAAGTAGGATGTATCCGCACGTTTTTTTATATTTATGATTAAAATCAAAATTTCAATTAAAATGTTTAGAAGAAAAAGACATCATCGATCAATCGGATCAGTGGTATTCCACGTGTATCTTGAATTGTATTCTTTGTTATATTAAATTAAATTGTATTTTATATGTATTAAATTTATTTTTCTTTATCCCATGTTTTTCCCGAAGCGGATGACGTCATACACTAATGCAGTTAAAATAAGATTGTTAATTATATTTTTCCTCGCGCGTGCCTTTTGGTATATTTGATCAGTTTTTACTGTAACTTGGATGGAATAAAAGAGATGATACTGTGGTTTGGCACTTGTCGTTTGCAGATATTTGTATCTTTAATTTATCTTTAGACGTTTAAGCCTGCATCTAAAAAACATTTGACTGCAGTGCGATACTTCATTACAAAAAAAAAAAAAAAAAAAAAAAAAAGACACAATTTTATTATTTTTATGAACAGAGCTTTAAGTATAATTTACACTTTAAAATCACAAATTAATAAAATATTATTGCCTAGAAGCGTTAAAAACTAGTAAAAACAGTAAGACATATCAGAACTTACAAGTTCGATCTCCCCTCGATCTCCCATCGATCTCCCATCGTTTGAAGTGAAGAAGGATGGCGAATTACATCGTAATTTTATCATCGTATAAGGTGAAATTGGAATTTGTAACATCAGATATATTTAATTGATTTTACTAGTTTTTAACACCTCCAAGAAATAATGTTTTATTAAAAGAAGTTATTTTAATAAACGTTTCTTTACCGCTTATTATAATGAAACGTGGTTGATTCCAACATTTAAATCAGTGGTTCCCAAACTTTATTGTTACGCGACCCACGCCATTGTTTGAACAAAATTCGCTAACCTCCTAATATATAGGTATAAATGGTTTTTGTCATAATCTATCTTATGAAAAGGTGAACTTTAGTACAAAGCATATACACAAAAACAGTAATAGGCAATTCTAATGGGAAAGTGAAATGATCACAAAGCAAAATCTTTCAGACGTAAGAAAAAACATCTTTCGTAATGAATATATGATAAATAATTAAATCGATGGTACTTATCGAATTTCTTGAACCAATGAAAAAGTCTATATCAGATTTGAAACTTGTTTAGGCCAAACTCACACTGTACATAAACTTTAACAAAACACTATCATTTCACAAAGTTATTTGCATCAGTCATTCTAAAAAGGGCACTAGTCCAAAATTGCTTAAAATGGTTTAATTGCAGAATATGGTACTTTCCCCCATATTATGTCACTTCTGAAAAGAAAGGGCATTAATCTGTGATCTAGATACTATTTCTCTATTTTTAAAGGAAGGGGAAAACAACTTTCTGTATTGAAAAGACACTTGTCCATGGAACCCACATGTGTCCTTTAAGAACTGACTTCTTGAAACAGAGATTTCTCCATTAAAAAAGAACAGTAAAAAAGTTTTATAGAATTTATCATGTAAAAGAGTATCGTTCATTAATATTAACACTAAAAAAGTACTATAACTCTTGTTTTGATTGACGATATATTAAATTTTCTAATTGGCGACTACCTATGTACAAAAGAGGAGGCATTTCATAAGAATCAAGAGAAGAATTGTTTCAAAAAATGCTAAACTACGATTTCAGCCAGCATCTTTTATGCCCTTTGAATATAAATCTGACAGTCCGGGCACCGTCGCTATAAGATAATACATTTGTAGGTTAAACAGCTACTAGTTCTCACTTAAGTTTAAAGGTAAACTTGAGCTGTCAACTGAAAAAGCGTATGAATAACCAGTCCCCATTAATGTAAAAAAAAATTGAGGACTTATATCGCTTCAGAACCTATATTCCTGACGAATTTAAAATATTTTATGAAGAAATCTCTTTATGGACAACCGATAAAGTTAAACAACCTATTTATGAATAAAAAAAGTAATTACAGTGTAGTTTTCCCATGTCTCACTCTCACATCATGTATCAATCAACGTATCTTAATATTTGTTCAATGTGTCTTTTTTTGTGAGTTTTGTAATACATATTCTATCTATTTTAATTCAAACTATCTTTTTTATATAATTTATTCTCCTTTCACTATAGAAAGGGAACTTGTCCCACATTTTATTTAATGTTTATTACATCATTTATAGATCAGGAAGAAATTTCAACAATTTCAACTAATGTTAACTCAAATTTATTGTAACTTAAGGTAGACACTTCAAAAAAATGTACCTTTATATTTCTGAGAAAAATGTTTTTGTGTGCCCTGAAAAGTTTATTTTTAGGAAAAGTGCCCTTTCTAGAATGATTGATACATTTATATATAGGATATCCCTGAACTCATGGGTCAAACTGTAAATAGATACGTGTGTGAGGCGTGGGTGATAGAACACGCCTAGACAAGTTCAAAACACTATACAGAAGCATGGTTGTATCACAAACAGTAAAGTGCTGCAGGGTGCTCTCTGATTGTGAAGAGAACCATGTTTTCTACACAATATCTAACAAATGATTGCTGATTTTATGTATGCGTAATAGTGTTACTAACTAGGATGCTAATATGGATGAAACTTAGAAGAAAAAATAAAGAAATTGCAAAGTAAGTAGCTCAAGAGAGTGAGAGAGGGGGGGGGGGCTGTATCTTGAATTCAACCGAATTTGCTCCAGGGACTGTGAGCGTAAAACTAAACTCATGGATACATTTTAGACACATCTAAAAAAGCTATTTTTGTCATAAAATGCATGGTTGTATCGAAAGTGGCGAAACGCTACATCCGCTGTCATTAAACACACAAAGCTCTGGTTATTCACACACATCGTCATTTCTACAGTGAATGCAAAAAGGATGGCTGGTTTTACTAATAAGGAAAATGCGGACAATGATTTCATGCATAGTGCTGTGGTTGTGAGTGCCTCTGAAGTCCTGATTGTATAGTAAAGCGTCCTGTAGCGCTTCACTGCTTTAGCTACGACCATGCATTGTATGGTGTTTTGAGATTGTCTAGGCGTATTCTATCACCCCTTACAATTTGGCCCATAAGTTCAGGGACATCCTGTATATTATTTCTTTTAAAGTTGTAACATATTGTGTTCATTATAACGTTTTCACAGATAAAATTAATATTATATACTAGCAAATTCGCCCGGTGTTGCCCAGTCCCGTCAAAAAATAATACGAAACGCGAAATCACTCTAAAACTCGCTGCACGAACCACTTCTTCTGGTAACTCTTTGTCTTTTGGAAATTAAATAGAGATATTTACCCAAAGCGGAAGTAAATTTAATACCACTCCCTCAAATGTCTGGATCATTTGATTCAAAACGGGTCAGTTTTTGGTCAAAATAAAAAACAAAACAAATTACCGTCTGATTTTCACAAAATTTGCCTTTTCGGATTCAGAAGAAAACTGTGAGTTTTGATTCAAATAATCCAATACTTTTCTTCATACTCGAGGATGAGTGAAAATGAAACTTTTCGTTTTCTGGGATCATCAAATCGGTAACTTTCTTTTGCGGTTTCAATAAAAATAGTCATTTTTGGCGCACACGCAGGAAAATCTTTTAGTTCCACCACCAGGGGATGCATTTTGTTCTAAACAAATTATCCCACACGTATCCCCGTTGCCTACGATACCGTGTGTAGCAAACGTGCTAGGCACGCGCAGCAAAATCTTTTACTTCCAGTTTCTTCCACCAGGGGGAGCATTCTGTTTTAAATAAACCTATTTCCGAACGAAACGCCGGCACTCGTTCCTATTGCTTACGGGAAAATCTATTAGTTCCACTTTCCACCACCAGGGAGTACCAAATCTATGTCCTAAATAATTTGCTATATCTTAATTAGTTCATGTTAATTTGAATGAACCGATTCCTGTTGAAATCAGACCCACAGAACACGAGAAAATAAATCACCCCTGAATATTAATATTCATAAATGGTGGTAACCAATGGCTGAAAAAATGATACCTAATTTTATTTAGTTCCTTCGAGACCTCCGAAGAATGTCAAAAAAGATTGCGTTTGAATCGGACCAAGATTAAACGCAAAATCTTTTAGTTACATTGTCCACCTCCAGGGGGTGCACTCTGTTCTAAACAAACCTCTTTCCGAACGAAATTCCGGCACGTGTCCCCGCTGCCTATGACAACGTATAGAAGGAGTTCTGTGCACGCGCAGAAAATCTTTTAGTTCCTCTTTCCACCGCCAGGGGTGCCAAATCTATATCTTAATTAGTTCATGTAAAGTTGAATGAAAGAATTGTCATTGAAATTTGGCCCTTTGTCTGAATCGGACAAATTTTAAATGCAAAATTGTTTAGTTTCACTTTCCCCCGCTAGCAGTGCATTCAGTTCTAAATAAAACTCTTTCCGATCGAAAATCCGGCACAAGTCCCTGCTGCCTATGACACCGTATAGCAGGCGTGCTGCACACGCCCTGCAAAATATTTTAGTTCAATTTTCTACCGACAGGTGGCGCTAAATCTGTATCTTAATTAGTTATCTGTACCTTAATTAGTTCCTGTTAAGTTGAATGAACTAATTCTCATTGAAATTGGGCCCATAGAACCAGAGAAAATACCCCTACCTGGTCCTTAATATTCAGAAATAGTGGTAACCAAGGGCTGAAAAAATGATACCAAAGTTCATCTAGTATCTGGGGACCTGAGAAAAGGTTTCGTTTGAATCGGGCTAAAAATTAAACAGTTCTGATCTTGGAGGCATTGGGGGAAAGAGGGAGTTTCGATCAGAGCATTAACGCGATAGTTAAACTACAACTGAGCACTCACCTCCCCCCCTACCAACAGAATTTAACCAACGACGTTAAAAAATTAGGACATATCATTAACTTTCTAAATAGAAACAAAATGTTTTTTTTTACATACAAAAACAGTAAGTTACCGTTGTTAATTTCTGAAATCAAATACTTAAATGGCGTATACATGAGAAAACTCTAAAAATCGCATAAAATAAATCGCAAAAAATCACAACTGCCACCAATGGTGTTTGACTTGTAGTGTGCGATTTGTGACGTCATTTGAAACAAAAAACGTTGCTAAACATGAAAAAAGGTGAAAAAACGCATAAAAAATGAAATCACAAGAAAAAGTCTAATAAAAAAATCGGGATAATAAATAATCCTCCCTTCCCTTTTAAAATTATGATTCTTTATCTGTAAAGAATTATCAACTTTCTCCAAGCCAAAAAGAGTAAAAACAAAATGACGATTCTGAGCGTATCTGAGGCTGAAATGGAAGCAATCACCGAACTAATCAAGCATTCTGGGCAAAATTACTTAGTATCGAAAGAAAAAATTCGCCAAAAAATCAAAAATTGCTATACGAATTTCGCATAAACTTTATTGAAAAGAAGATAAAAAAGGTATATTGTGCTAAAAGATTGGAACCGGATTCCGGTTACTAATGGGGGTAAATCGCAGCGAAACGTCAAAAAACACTAAAAATCGCATTTTTAAAATTATGATTTTTTATCTGTAAAGAATTATCAACTTTCTCCAAGCTAAAAAGAGAACAAGAACGAAAAATCATGCGTCAAGCATAGATTATGTAACACTTTCCAACGCTTCCAAAATAATTTTACAAATCATACCGTTTAATAAGATAAAAGATAAAATCTAAGTAAACAATTTGGAAAACGTATACCATATTTAAAAACATAATTTCAGGAATTTCCAACATATACAATATTCGGAAAAATATCCGAATACTTTTATTCAGCCCTGTATAGGATCTATAGATTTCTATATATACTACATAGGATTCTAAATTTTATTTCAGTTAGGAAACGCGTAGCACAGTTTAAAATTCTCCGGCTGGAGTTTCTGTCAATAAACGGAAATGTGTTCGCGAACTTTTGTGCTTCCCTGTATAGGATCTACAGAATTTATACACACCACGTAATAGATAAAAAGCGAGTTAAAATTAAAATCGCGTTCAGTAACATAAAACGCACTTCCAGGAATTATTGTTAACAGACAGTAGAAAATCTTTTGTGTGTCCCTGTAAATGAACGATGACTGCTATATACACACTATTCTGTAGTAAGCTTCTTGTAATGCACCTTAGTGATATATATAAATTTCAATGCGTTTAAAATAGTGAAACATTATTCAATTAAACCGCAGACGATTTTTCTCCATAGACGTAATGTAACGGAATTCTTTTGACTGTCCCTGTAAAGTAACTATAAGTGCTATGCACACCCTATTCCATAATAAGCTTCTTCTAATGCACCTTAGTGATGTATATAAATTTCAATGCGTTTAAAATAGTGAAA
The DNA here is from genome assembly GCA_963931845.1 of Maratus michaelseni. Taxonomy (NCBI): domain Eukaryota; kingdom Metazoa; phylum Arthropoda; class Arachnida; order Araneae; family Salticidae; genus Maratus; species Maratus michaelseni. The sequence goes on from OZ007591.1 coordinate 251,551,182, forward strand.
CATTATTTAAATAAACCGCAAATGATTTTTTCCCATAGATCGCAATGTAACGGAATTCTTTTGAGTGTCCCTGTAAAAAAACTATAAGTGCTAAACACTTCCGTTGAAATAGGGAACAACCTATAGATAACGACAATAACATATAAAAATTGCAGAGCAATCCGAGCATATTTACGGGAGTTAGAGCACGGCCAGACGGCCATACGGCCAGACGGCCATACGGCAATACGGCAGACGGCCATACGGCAGACGGCAGACGGCAGACGGCCAGACAAACCGAAGTCATAAACACTTTTCAATTAGGTTGGAAAGTGTTAAAAAGAACCGACGATTCTGAACGTATCTAAGGCTGAAATGGAAGCGCAACCACCGAACCAATCAAGCATTCTGGCAAAATATCTTAGTGTCAAAGAAAAAAGTTCGCCAAAAATCCAACAATCACTGTATAAATTTCGCATAAACTTTATTGAAAAGAGGATAAAATTTACCATATTGTGTTAAAAGATTGGAACCGGATTACCGTTACTAATGTGGAAAAAAACGCAGCGAAACGTGAAAAAACACTAAAAATCGCATTAAAAATTTATTTAAAAAAAATCTATTCAAAAATTCCAAAATTTGGCTTCGATGTGCAAAACTACATGCATAGAGGTGCACACCTTCCCGCCAAATTTTGTAGCTTTGTGTGCAGCAGTATCTTCAGAACACAACCGAGAAACAGACACACACACTGACTGACACACACACACACACGCACACAAACTTCCTTCTTTATTATAGTTAGAGATTTCGAGTTCTGTCAGAGTTTTTTGACTTACCAAAGCATCAGCCGAAGGCCACTGTGAGTCATCTGTACTTAGGGAACTCATTTAAATACTTCTAACTGGAAATGAAAAAAAAAAAATACTCCAAGTACATAAAATTGCAGCACAACATTGAGGAAATGGATACAGATAAATTTTTCGAATCTGACAAACTTCCGCACTTTTTGAAAATGTTTCAAAATACAGGCTTTTGTGTAACTAATCTCATTTCGCAAAATTGCAAAGGAAGGATTATCTGGGTACCTTTTTTTCTTTTACAATTTAAAACATTAAATAAATTTCCTGTTATGCTTTATCATGTAGAGGTGGATTACTTTTGCAAATTATTATATTGCAAGGAAAAAAAAATACAAAAAAGTTTTTCAACGGCTACAGAAAAAAAAATATATACATATACATATCACACTAAATTCTCTGTGTTTACAAACTGCTGGATTAATTTCTTATTTTTCTTAATATAGTTAATGGAGAATTGTATATTATTAAGTAATTAGGATAATACTATGCACAATTACAAGGATTTTCAGACATAATGCATCTAGAAAAAAAAATAACTTGTTAATCGGAGCAATTCAAAAATGTTGTAAATGGTATAGAACTATACTAAAAATAAGATTAAATATTAACAGCATCTCACGTTTATTAATGTGATTAATGAAATGATAATGAATTGTATGAAGTTATCTGTTTTATATATTTACACGACTTTCAATTTTATCTTCTATTTTCTTTTTACAAAGTTAAACTAGATATCCCCAAAAATGTTATATCATGGGTAAGCGGAAATGAACATTATAAAAACACAACGTAAATTAATGTTGAAGAAAACATTTTTCATATTTAAAAATTTTAAGACGATTGTGTAATTAAGGCAGTTTATTCTAATACCATTTAATCTTTTTTTAAGGCTAGTGTAAATTGCTTCACATTTACCATAAAATAAAGTAAAGCAATTAGTTTTAAAACAGATCAAAAAAATAAATTGTAATAGGGGCAAAATAGAACTTTTAGTCATGTAATGTTAAGAAAAATTATAATATCAACCATAAAAAAGCCTATTTAACGAAGATAGAATATTTTACTTCAGTTTGCATTACACTTTAATAGGCTATACAAATACATTTATAATTAGTCCTTTGTTGGAAATGAAAGATATAATTTTTAATTAGTATTTTCACGCTATTTCATATTACATTAAAGAATAATTTTTAATTAAAAAAAAACAACAACATATTAAACGGTACATAAACGGTATTACAAATCTGAGAATAACGGAACAGTAAATTTTAAAAGAGTAAAAGAGATATCTTGATTTTTAATTCTAACAACTTTGAATTCAGGAGCGTATGAAATGCATTTCTAGCAATAAAATGAAATTGAATTTTTTTCCCTAATAGACTTAAAAAAGGAAGATATAAGAATAATATCGTGTACACGTGCACAGACAAAAAACGCATACAAACTGTAGCAGATTGCCTAGCTACTCTTTTATAAGGGTACTATAATGAACGAGTGTGTTTCGAGATTTTGCGTGTGATCGTGGCGTCCTGAATCCTCACAGATCTGCGTGAATGAGACCTATTCTGTCATTTCTTTAAGTTTCCCAAGGTGCATATATGTATACTCGGGAATCTGATTGTAACGGTTATTTTTGAAATAATATGTTAATTAGGTAACTGTGGTTGTGTAGTAGGGATATATACTGCGGAGATTGAATCGACGGATTTCAAACGCATCGTGGTCTCGGGTCTGAGAGTTTTATCGTCAAATTCGAGCCACTTGTTGACTTCAAGCGGAGTTTCCAACAAGAAGTTTTGATAGAGACATCGACTGTGAGCTTTCGTCAGTTTGGTAAGATATTGAGCTTTCTAGTTTTCTACTGCGAATAAAAGAGTCATTTGGTATCTACGGGGTTCAGTTTTTATAGTGATATTACCTGTTAAAGATACGTTTTACATTCCTGCAGAATGAACGGCGAGACCATCTTCAGTCGAGTTAAGTGAGCTGCATTTAATAATTTTTGGAACAGGATTTACCCTCCCTTAATGTTTCATAAAATTGAACTTATTTTCGACCGTCTGCATTTAAAGTTATCCACTCTACTGTTAATTACTGCTATAAATAAATTGCTGGGCTTTTGTTAGATAAGCGTTATGACCCCTTTACAGTAAACAACATTGAAGGGTGTGTTGCAAAACATGTAGCGAAGTGTTTAAAAATAACAATTGATTTGGATAGTTTTATTTATCTAAAAAAGTATATTTCCATGTCAAAATCAGGCTATAGGCACCGCTAGGGTTTCCGCACAAATTGGCGGAGATTTCTTAACTTTGTTTACGTTATTAAAATTTTTTTCTGAGATGTACTTTACGAATATGTAATAATATTTTTCGTAATACTCTTAAATCAAACGTTATGAGTCAAAGGAAACGCTGACAATAATATATAGACACCCTTTATGATTTTTTTAGAAAACACTGTGTATATATTTAACAGCGTATGCAATTTCAGAGAGACTACTTATATACTTGTCCCAAATGTCCAATATCAATCAATTGGATTTTATTAGCCCAAATATGAAATATTATAAATATCTTATTTCCAAGAAAAAAAACTTAAGCATAGTTACAAAATTTAACGAAAATTTAAAAAGCAATCTTTAATGGTCATTTATATTATTCCCGGTTGAAAAAACTTTAACTTTTATCAGCGGAGAAATGATGAGTACCGTAGAACGAACTGCGTTGAAAATAATGGCATAATTTCCGTTTATCCTGATCTAAAGGAAGTGAAAGACATAAAAGAAGACGAATAAAAATATATTATTTTATACATTTCTAAAGTATAAAAAGTATAAAATGTTTAACAATGAACCGAAATCTAGTTACGAAATTTTGATGAAACATTTGTTATTGATTTTTAAATATATTTCTGTATAAGCGTTTAAGATACAAAAATAAAATTGGAAATATTTTTGGCTTTCGATTGATAATTTTTTCTCTTAAATTAAAAATATAGTGTAAGCGGGGAGCTAGAAAAATGTGATTTTCCGTTTTTACTGTTAGAAAACACTGAAAATTCATCAAAAAATTTAAAGCATCATAACTTGGTATGTTTTAATCGTAGAAGAATGAAATTTTCAATGTTTTAGCTGTAGAGTATGGAAATTGTTTTTCTAAATATAACTTCTAATAACAAGGAAGGTATATATATTTTTTATTATTTCGGAACTTGAAAAAAAAATTGGCGAAAATGACAGTACAACATTTGAAACATTTCTGCAATTAGCTGTACCTCTAAAACTAGTTGTTTTAGAATAAGCGATAATTAGGTCAACAATAACAAGGGGCAGCCTATATATATATATACATAGTTGCCAACCTCCCGATTTTTTTCATACCAGTATTTTTATGAAAAAATATTTATTTAATTTAATCATGCAATTTCTGCTATTTAATAAAGAGAAAATTTTTGTATAATTTTACTGGTATTCAAAAAATTGGGAGGTTGGCAACTATGCATATATATTGTAAATTCATTTCTACTTTTTAAATTTAAGTGTTAAATTCTTTTTAAAACTGCAATATATTTTCTTCGTTCGGGTATACTGGCACTCAACAAACACTGTGGCAAACAAGCTATGCGACACTGTTTATAAATTTTAAAATTGTGAATGCATAATTTTTTTTCGTAACTTAAAATAAACGATTTTGACGAAAATGGCTTTTCAATAATTGAAACATTTTTGAAATTAGAACTGTACCTCTAAAACTAGTGGTTTAATTGTAAGCGATAATTAGGCAAACGATAATGAGGAACACTCTGTATATACATATACATTGTAAATGTAATTCTACTATTTAAATTTAAATGTTAATTTTTTTTTAAACTGCAATGTATTTTCTTCGATGTTCGGTTATACGGGCATTCGACAAACATTGTGGCCAACAATCTATGCGACGCTGTTTATAAGTTTTAACCCACTGAGCGTCTGAAGGCTTTCCGGAATTTTTATAAAAATGTTCATAAAACTAAAATTAATTAAAATTTTCTTCCCCTGATTGTTTCTAAAAATACACTTCATATCTCTTTATTTTACATATATCTTAAAATATAATTCTATTAAAATATTTTTGTCTAGAGCTGATTTAAATTGTTTTTTAGAAACGAAAAAATACGGGAAAACCGCTTAGAGGGTTTTAAAATTAAGCTCAAGAGTTTAATCAATTGAATAATTCAACAGGATACGTAATTGGGTAACCAATGCATTCTAACTATGAATAATACACAGGAAAAATAAATTCACTTTAAACTTGAAAATATATGTGCATTTGAAAACCAGAAAAAAATTACAAGTTAGTAGAAAAAGCTCTAGGCCGTGTCACCAAGTACTGAAGAATTTTTCCAGCTCAATATTTCGTTACCTGCTTATTTCTGAGGTAAATGTAAATAAAGGTTAGCTACGAAAATGATACTGAAGTATACTGACGCTAAGCAGAGGAATCGGTTTCCTAGAGTTGAAAGTTTGCTGGTTGCAACGTGGTCCCTATAATGCCTTAGGAGTGCAAATTTTAAATTTGTATTTATGTTTTTCAATAACGGGCCTTGAGGCTACTACCCTAGCAAACCTTTCATCTTGTCAAGCTTAGTTAAAGTTTCATTAAAAAAAAAAAAAAAAAAAAAAAGATTAATTCTATGTTCAGAAAACATGAATTGTACTCAATGGACAACTGAGCTGCAAAATATCGCCAATTTTGTTTTAGTAAGTGGACAGGTGCCGACCTTCACTTCACTGCCTTTTTTTTTTCAATTTTCAGAAATTCATTTCTTACAAATATCCAACAAGCTCTGCAGACTCAGTCAGAAGCATTCGTTTTGAGCAGCTTTACCA